>CM045770.1:112792875-113155375 GCA_025200525.1 Camellia lanceoleosa | reverse complement strand
CAAAACCCTAACCCTAACCCTAGCCTAGATTTTGATTTTTTACCTGCAAAACATAAATAATCATCAAATCAAGAACAAGACGAGAGTGCAAAATCGAATCAAAAACATAAAAAATTTAAACTTCTGTGAATAATAAACTAAGGCGTTTTTGGGTGTTTCAAAAAATTTAAAAAGGTAAAAAGTTATTAAAAAAAAAAAAGTAAAAAAGTTATTATTATTAACAAATTAAAAATATAAAAAAATAATATACATAATATTTTAATCACACCAACTTTATACAATTTTTGGGACTGAATTGCTGGTTTTAGAACCGTTGAAAGAACCAAAAAAAATGACATATATATATACATATATATTCACTAATTTGAATGGTAATATTGGGCTCGTGGGGCCCTACCATGGGTCTCATTTTGATAATTCGAACCGTTCAATGTGTAGAACTCGTCCAGTACTATGTGCTTGTAAAAAATCACATTGATCGAATATCGCTAACTACATGACCAAATCAGTTTTATATAAAAAATGGATGGTGTTATAATTAACGGTTGACAAAAACAACTAATCCGATCAGATAGTTATAGATATTCGATCAACGTAATTTTTAACAAACATATAATACTCGACGAGTTGTACACATTGACGGTTCTGGTTAGCAAAATGGGACTCGTGGTGGCCCCTACTGGCCAAAGAGCACCGTCCAAATGGTTGCCTAAAAAGGAGGCAACCATTTCCTATTAACCACTCAGCAACCCAAACCTGCCATTGTACAGCCAAAAAGTCAAAACTTTTCTTCCACATTAATTTATACAATTTTTTAATACACATTTTTTCATAAAAAGTCAAAAAGTTAACTCAAACAAGTCAAAAAGTACACTTATTTAGAACACCCCAAACAACTCCTAAGGTTTTAAAGGGAAGAAGAAGAAGATTTTGAGAAGAAGAAACTAACCTCTTTTTTGTTCTTGTTCTGGTTGTAAGCGTACGATGGTGTGGTGTTGGGAGCGTGAGTGAGAGTATTTCACCGACTCTATTATTAGGATTTGGGATCAAAAGTTAGGTTAGATAATGCTGGGTATCAAATTTTTTATTAAATAAATGATCAAACGGAAGTGATTGAGACCCCTTCAAGTCTTCACCCCCATACACATGTGAGGGTTGGTAATTGGAGGAGAAAAAAAAAAAAACTGGCCAATCACAGGCCAGTGGGGGTCGTGGGGGTCCGGATCTTTTTCCATGATCAAATGTGATTTGGGGTTCATATTTGTAGACCTTATAAGATATTTAATCATTTATTTGGTAGAAAATTTGGAGCCTATGGCATTTTTCATTTAGGTTATTTACAAAAGAAAAACCTTTCAATTATTACAAATCTTATTTTATTTTTGAGTTTTGGGTAGCTCGAAAATTAACTGCCTTGAATGGATCGAATGTGTTGGCATTTATGAAGTTCGAATCCTCTGTCGTGATTCTCTACAATGGTTCCAGCAGTGGTGCCAAAATGATGTCATTTTGACACTTTTTTTTTTTCTCCTTCCCCCTCTCTTTTTTCTCTCAAACGTTTGAGAACCAAATTCTAACAAATAGAGAGATGAGGTGATAGCGAGAGAAAGAGAGGAAAAGGAGGAGAAAGAGGAAGAGAGGACGCCGGTGATGGCTTCACTAGGGTTCCAAGAGATCTTAGGTTCAAGTCTTGTCACCACCGTTATTTGTGTCATTGTGCTCTTTGTTTTGTCTGTCTCCATGCACCTTGTTTCTTCTCCTGTTTTTCCCTCTATGTGTGAGACGGGGTCGCACGTGAAGAGCTGTTAGCTTGATACACATTGTTAGCACTACTAAAGAAAGGGCCTTTTGAGTCGGTTTTTTGAGTCGGCAAATTTTACTGTCGCAAAAGGTAGTCTTTTTGAGACGGCACAGAGTTACCAACTCAAATACCAAACCTTTAGCGTCGGCACCGTTGGCCGACACAAAAAATTAAACTTAAACTTTTGGCCTATTTCGTAAGAACTTAAACTTTTGGAATAATTGGTGACTTAAACATGGTATCAGATTAAACTAACATCATGCACATTCAAATGTGGGTAGCCGTATAATTTCCTAGAACTGAATCTGGTGAGAACTTTGAAAATCTATTGAAACTAACTTGGGGTTAAAAAAAAAAATCTGTAGTGAAACTTGTGTCTAAAACATTCCACTATGACATACCCACAATTATTAGGTTTTAACTATTTCTTTGTTGGGAATTTTTGACTTGTGAAAAAGTCAGAAATTGTAAAGTCAAGTCACTCCTTTGGATAATTATTAACAAAGAAATGTAACTTAGACTTCTGTATCTATAATTATTGCAAGATAATTATTGTATCTTTCATTGTGCTTTGTCCAACTTATGGCGTATATCTCTCAAGCTTGGAAACGAAGAATGGACAAATTCACCCGTAACTGACAGATTCAGAACGACTCGATTAGATAATATTCAACTCTGCTCACTGCATTCAAGTACTTTAAAGATAATATAAAAAAAAAAAAAACCTATGTATATAACACCTTCCCCCTACCCTTACCCATCCAACTAAAAGAGAAGAGAAGGAGCAAGTAGAAAATTCTGTATTGCAAAGGTTTATTTTGAGAATTGAGTTGTCTGCTCATGTGGGGGTTTTAACATGAAGTTTTGGGGATGTTTTGATATATTTTTACATGACAGTCGTTGGGGGTAGAAAGATAGAAATTGGTTGTGGAATGGTTTTCCATTTCAAATGATTGTAGTTTTTGCTGCATATGTTATGCTTGACATGATCGATCTTTTTCAGAAGAAACAATGAAAAAAATTGTAAATGAGATGCCATAGTTTTTGGTTGCAGAGTTGAAGGTTGTGTTTGGTAGAGTTTTGTAATTATGATTTGAGAGTATGAGTTGTATTTTGAGTTTGTGAGGTTTGGAATTATGATTTGAGTGTGAAAATTTTGTTTGGTGAGAGTTTTGAAAATAGTTTTGAAAAGAGTGGGGAATATTTGATGTGACATTTGATATTTGATACAAAAACTACAAACTCATAACCAAACATAAAACTCAAAATTATTTTAAAGCACATAAAAAATTTTAAAAAATTCAGAAAATATTTTTTCAAATATATAAAAATTAACATATCAATTGCCAAAAAAAAAAATTTACTATTCCGGTCAACCGGCTGGACGACCGGTTAGGCCAAATTTTGAAAAAAAAATTGAAAAACGCGCTCTGTTTGACAGAGTTTTCTGCAATTCCACAACTCTGTTCAAACATCATACTCAAACCATCATGCAAAAAACTAGTTTGAAAACACAACCAAACAGAGCCGAAATCTCTCTCTCTCTCTTCTCTCTATTTTCGTTTTTTTTGTTAAATTTTTAGGTTTCTTAAATTTGGTTGAGGTGGCAGCGGTGGTGGTGTTTGGTGGTGGTAAAGTGGTGATAGTTGTAGCGGTGTTTTGTGGTTATGGTGGTGAAATTTCGTTCTTTAAAACTTCTAATGTGCACAACTTTGTATACATATATTTGTTTTGGATCTTTTCCCCCCAAAAAATTATTTTATGTATTTTTTTTTCATGATACAGACATTGCAAACTGTCTTAGGTGATTTGGGCATATGGTTTTTTTACTTTAAAGTGAAGTTTCTTCGCTAGGAATTAGCGTGGTGGCATATGGCTATTTGGGTTCTCTTCGGCGGCTTCTATTTTAGCACATTACTTTCTATTAGTTAATTCAAAATTTTTAGTTTGGATGCCAACTTTTGAACAAAATTATAGGGTTTAGAAATTGACTTTTAAATAAAATTTTGTACTTCAAAAATTAACTTTTGAACCAAAGGTAAGTTGAAGTATAAGTCTTCTTTTGAAAATGGATTTTGGACCTTAATAGTTTTGTTCAAAAGTTGATTTTCGAAGTAAAACAAAGGATGAGAACTAAGAGAAAGTGGTGTTTAAAAATAGAAATTGCAAAAGTTAATATAGATTCAAATGTGAAGAATCAAAATTCAAACCAATGGATATCTGAATAGCATAAATGATGTGTACTGTAATTTTCTAAATCGAAGATCCTAATGTGGCACCCATCCCACATGTAAAGCCTCACATGCAAAATCTCACCTCACGTAAATTTCTTCTAATAAATATCTGTGTTTGAAGGGGAGATTTTTGATGTTTTGTTGTTTGATAACATATAAATTATTATTATTATTATTATTTTCCAGATTTTCATATTGTCACAAATTTCATGCTATCATATACTGTTGTGGCATAAATATTTGTTTTGCAGATCATGACCTTTGTTGGTTGAAATGGATTGGGGTGATTAAGATTTTCTTTGTTATGTGTGTATTGTCATGAAATTGCCAAATAAGGAGATTGTTAAGTTTTGTAATTGGCAATCCTGTTGGAAAAAACTCTATTCAGTTGTATTTTTATTCACATCACTACATTTGTGAGTTATGGGAGTTTAGATGCGAATCCAACCCAAGGTGTGCTTATGTCGAGGGGTTTGTGTTGACATTCAGTATCTTGACTTGAGTATTCCTTGTTTACCATTTCGCTGACTAAGTACGAGGATCGAGCTGCCCGGTCAACTTAGTGGGCTCCAGGATACAGTGACCCTGGTGAGTCCGGGGTAGCGCCCAGGTGGATCCAGGGGCAATGTCCCTAAAGCCAAGAACGAAGTCAAAGTTGATTAACCGCTTGAGTGGTCTTTCTTATGCTCAAGAGGTGAAGGTCTATCCAGTATCTTTCTACTTGAATTTTGAATTTCTAGGAAATATGTATTACTGCTCGAGCAGTAGATGTCGCACTCGAGGTCTTTGCAGCTTTGTTTGATATAAAGTGCGCTGTTTGTTATTTTTAGGGTTTAACCCTTTCAGATTCTCAAAGAGGACTAAAATATAAAGTGTTATATATTGGAGGGTATTTATATTTGAGTTTCCTTGATGTATAGAAGATGATTGATTGATCGACGAACTATATATTGACAAACATCAAGGGTTGATTTTATTTTTTCATTCACAAAAAGAGAAGAGGTGTTCATCGGTGGATTCTGGAAAACTTAGGCCTGAAACTTTAGTGGATTCTAGAGTGGCTCATTGTCTTAGATTCGACGTTGGCGTTGTGGATTCAATGTTGGGCAAAACAATTCCGAGGTCAAGACGGTGGTAGAAGAGGCATATTGGGTTTTGTTCAATTCGGACATGAATTCGCTAGGTAATTGAGGATTTTCGTATGTAATTTCTTTTTGTCTTTTTAGTGGATTCTTTTGTAGTTTTGGCCCGTGAGGAGTCCAATTGTGATTTTTTCCACGTTAAATCATTGTACCGATTTATTATTGAATGTATGATTGAGATTGCTGGTCATTATTTAAAATTGAATTATAATCACATATCAATATCTCGAGGGGGTGGGGGGGTTAGATTTTTAAAAAATAAAGACAAAAGCCACATAAGCAAGGATAGGATGATGTAGTAACCAATAGTATGTGATAAATAAGCAACACATAGCAATATGCAAACCAACAAGAATCTAACTCCCTCTCAAAACAATTAACATAAGTCCATGCTCAACAAGCTCCCCCTCAACAAATAACCTCCTTATCAAAGGACAACAAGATCCAAAATAAATAAATGAAAGAAAAAAAATTCATATATGATGAAGCAAATAAGGAATTTCAGATTTGTACCTCAAAACAAACAAGAATATCCAAGAAACACAATTACTTGACAACATAATGGGTACAATCTCCATATGCAACATGTGAAAAGTATAGATCTCATGAGAAAAGTGTGTGTGTCTATTGGAGTTCGACAAACACTAGATTCAAATCCTAGTAGTAATCTGATGACTAGACCTCTGGCAAGAGAATCTGCGAATGAGTCAGAAAAGTCAAATCTCTAGTGATCAAGGGGTATTTGTTGAGTAAAAGCAAATGCTCTCCCTTAAATAATGCAACATATTCTTGGGCACTCACCGGCTACTTTCATGCTCAAGAGTATGGAAACCAAACCAAGGAAGGATGGAAAAGATAGTGAAGCCTGGTTAGTGACTTTGAAGTAGCCTTTTCCTCATGCCATGAGAGATAAACACAAAAGGATAAGTAATTGAGGCGTAAAAAGATGGTAAGGGGTCAAGAAACTCAACATTACCCAAGATATGCTAGCACTGGTCAATTTCTCAAGAAAAACACAAGAAACACCGCTAGAAGTCCATAGAGAACTTTGATCACTTATGCAGAAGATGCCGGTATTTGCTAATCCAAGAGTTTGTACAGAATGAGACATACTAATCAAAGTACACACAATCTGAAATGAGTAATAACCATATCTAGCACACATTTGTTAACAAGTAATGGATATTCTCATTAATTCCAATATGCACCAAGAAGTTCTCAAAAATTTCAAGCTTGCAAAACCATATAAAGAAAATCTTTTTGGATTTTTTATAAACAAAGCAAGAAAGAAATGAACAAATACACACAAATGACCCAAAAATAAGGAAGACAAATAGAAACTCAAACCAAAAAGAATAAATAAATAAATGAACAAATTAACCAAAGTCAGACTTTCTCACCCAAACTGCTTTAGTATGAACATGTTACGTGAATTACGGTTCTTGGGTAGCGTCTTGATGTTGTGGTTTCCTTCCCCTTCGATGGGAACCTATCTTGACTTGGTTGCCAACCTCTTATTCCTAGGTCTAGGCAAACACAACCTTGTTTCATGTTTGATCTTAAGCAATTTAAAACAATGAGGTCTAATGTGACCTTTAAGCCCACAATGATGACAAATATAAATGAATTTATTCTTGGCTACACAGTTATGAGACAAAGAAGAAGATGAAATGATATTACCTCTTGCCATGAACTCTTGAGTGCTCTCATCCTCAAAAGTTGAGGCTTTGGATGGTAAGACATGTCTTTTGATGATGCCAACGCCTCTTTTATCATTAGCCATTTATTGAGTACAATGAGCCGTATCCATACTTTGTGCACTTGAAGCTTTAACACTTTTAAGTTCCAACTCCAAGGAGATAGTTTTCGCTTCAAGCTCTTTTTTGAACTTTGAACAAGTCTTTAACTCTCTTTCAAGATCACCATTTTTCTCTTTTAACGCATCATAAGCATGAAGCAATTGATTTCTCTCTATTCCACATATGGAAAGTTTGGCAATCAAAGACTCATTTGAGAGAACACTAACTTCCGCTTGAACTTCCATGAGCTTTTGCTCTACTTTCTCTTTCCGCACTCTACTTAGCCTAAGCTTAGTGGACAACTTGATTTTCATATTTGTCAAGGTGAAACTTCGCTTAACAATATCTCATATGCTTCACGAAGAGTTACACAATCTAATTCTTCTTCTGCACTTGAAGACTCACTACCACCATTTGAAGACCCTGAAGTGAAGCTTTCATTCTCACCCTTGTCCAAAGATGAATTTTTATTTGAAGAATCAACATTCAATGGATGAGGGATGGAGGTACCTTGAGATTCACCATTAGAACTTGCATCCTCATAGATAAACTTTAACAAATCCCGTGCTTCTTTGGTTGTCTCACACTGAGAATTATGAGTTCGCTCACCTTCCGAGATAGTACCACATATTACCTCTAATGCTCTTGAGTTGTATCCAAAGTGTTGCAACTCAAGTTCACTCTATTGCTCTTGGGGCTTCAAATTTCTCAAGCTTGTTGTCAAGTCAAGTTCATATATCATCTCAAACCCTTTCTCTACGATCCTTCATAGGCTTGCATTAAATACCAATAAATACACCCTCATTCGAGCACTCTAGTACGGTTATTCAACTTCGTCAAAGTAAGGAATGGTGGAAACATTCTGACCATGAGCATACTCAATTTGCCCCTCGGCATAAACCATCCGTCCCTTAGCTACAAAAACAGCTATGAAAGTAAGAAATTGCTCATACCCCTCTTTGCCTTGAACCTCGTTGTCACTTTCATCCTTATTTGATTCTGATTCATCGTCCCAAGTGATATCATAGGCTTTCTTCTTCCTCAACTAGTTAGGGCATTCTTGAGCAAAGTGGCCAAAACCTTGGCATTTATAGTGTTGGACTCTTCGAGGATTCCTTTATATTTTTCCTTTCTTCTTCTCCATTGTAGGAACAATTTTTAGTTTCTTTTTTTCCTTTGAATTTGTGAGTTGATTCTATAAGATTAAGTTTCATTTTTTGAAAAGACTTCTTGATCTGTTTTACAAAAGCATCCGTAATCTTGGAATCAAACCCACAATCCTCATCAGAATGCTTTCCAACACTATGAGTACTACTAAAAGCCAAAACATCATTTTCTTTATTTTTGAAATTCAAATGAGCCTTATTGGTTTGGAGATTTCTAACCAATTGATCCAACTTGGGGTTGTCAACATATTGAGCCTCCTCAATAGCCGTAACTTTTGGTTGGAATTGATCGAGTAAGGATCTCAAAATTTTTCAACAATCTTGGATTTCATTTTTTTTTCCAGCCTAAATTGAAGTTGTAATTCACAATGTCACTCAACTTCGCATAATATTCATTAGAGGTCTCACTATTTTTCATGGAAGGGCTTTCAAAACTAGAAATGAGCCTTTGAAATTTTGAGTGTTTAACTGAAAGAGTGCCCTCATGAATAGTTTCTAAGATATCCCATGCCTTTTTTGAGACTTCAAAATTACAAATATGACTAAACTCTTTGGGTGTAATGGTGCAAACAAGGAATTGATAGCTTTACTATTCTAGCTACTATTTTGGTAATCGATTGTGTTCCATTTGTCAATTGGTTTGGGGAATATTACTCCATCAATGGTAATCGTAGGTTCGGTCCACTCTGACATGGCGGATTGCCAAACTTTTTTTTATCAATAGCTTTTAAAAATGCCTTCATCCAAGCTTTCCAAAAAGAATAATTGCATCCGTTAAGTAAGGGTGGTCACATTGTAAAATTCCTCTTAAGAATTGAATCCATTATCTCAAATCAAACAAGATCTCGCTTCGTATAGCTTTGAAAAACAAAGTTTGAGCGACCCGCTCTGATACCAATTGAAAAATCTAAACCCCCTTCCCCTTGAGACATTGATTTGTGATTATGATTCAATTTTAAACAATGAATAACAATCCCAATCAAACAATCGACAATAAATCGGCAATGATTTAACTTTTAAAAAACCACAATTGGACTCCTCCAATTATGATAAAAAAACCACGGGCCAAAGCCATAAATGTAACAACCCCATCACGTATAATGATTAGTACTTGATTAATTAAGAGGATCTGAGATTTAATTGCCGAGTATTATAATTTATTTGGGATTTATGAGAATTGTGGAATCTAACTCGTATATGATTTTATTGCAGGTTTATTTTGGAATTAGAAATTAAGGGTCCAAATGGCTTAAGTAAGTGAAGTTAAGAAGTCGAATCAATTTAATATTAATTATGGACCCATTTAGGAGTTTAATTAAATATTCGATTTAGTTTAGTGAAATTGAGATTCGATTAATTAGGTCCTAATTGGAATCGATTAAGTCATGAGGATTGAGGATTGTGGTTATTATAAATTAAATTTAATTATGATGTGCCAAATTTGAATATGTAATTTATTGATGAAAATTTGAGTCTGATTAGAAATTGAAAACCTAAATGATTTAAGAAACCAAAATTTAAGTTGGAAATAAGTTTAATTTAATATTTGGAGTATTTTGGAAGTTTGATTAGAAATCTGATTCAGATTGATAAATTTAATTGCGATTGATTGGGTCTTAATTGGAATCAATTAGACTAATTAAATTATGTGGGATTGGTAATTAATTATGATTAATGTAATTATGTGTTGATTAAGAATTATTAAGATTAAGTGACGCTTAATTAATTTATCCTTAGACATAAATTGAATTATGGGCTAGATTAGTATTGGGGGTGTATTGAGAAATCTGTGCATGTGTGTGCATGTGTGCACGTGTCATGTTCTTGGGCTAAGAGTGAAATTTGTGTGTGAGTGATGTATAACCTGTGAAGCTCAAAGACAAAAAGGGAGTAAAGAGAGCATGGGTTCATATTACATGGATTTATATATGTTGGCTTTTTGGCTTTTCGAAGGGTATATTTGTAAATGCGAGCGCACAAAGAAGGATCAATCACCCTGTAAATTATAATTGCCAATCAATTATCAAAGCATCAGTTTTAGTTCTTTCAAATTTCAATGAAGAGGACTTTACCGGTGGCTTGACTTAGAAGAATTTAAGAGAAATAATAGCTAATATGAAGAACAATCAAGTATTTCATTAAAATGAACACTTACAATAGTCCAAACTCAAATTTCGAGGAGGTTCACAAAGAATACTACTTGAATCTATTTGAAACTACTCCTATGAATCGAAATGCAAGGCGGTATTTAAAGAACAAGTATTTAAAGTACAGTGAATTTAAAGTACAAGAAAGGTAAACCGAAAGGAAAGTATGAAGTAAAGATCGGTTTTGTATGATCCGAGTCCGGGGTCTTTTCCGGGACTTCTTGCTATTTATACTTGTAAAGGATGACCTTCAAATATACTTCAACCGCCGAATCGCTTCCTCCATGATCGCCGATCATGCCGCTTTAGAAATAGTTCCACTACGCCATCACTTGCAATTGAGCTTCCTCCCAGATTTGAATTTGAATATAGGTAACCGCTAAAGCCACGCCACGTGATCTAATCACGATCTAATGCTACTCAGATCTTTTGAGAACCAATATTTATTGCCACGTACGATTGGGATCAAGAATAAAATCATCTTCCAATAATACCCTTTATTCTCGCCACGCGGTCGACTTGTAATTGGCTTTTACAAAATATGTAGCCAACATTACCCCCCGCACTAATATACCCAACACTTGGAGATATTAGTGGACTAAAAGTTTTCTCCGCGCTTTTGGAACATGCACAAAATCCATCTTCGTGAAACACAACCGCATCTGCTTGGTGATCATTTGAACTAATTCTCAATTTTGTTACACATTCCAATACTTTTAGTATTCGAACGACTATGACTCAATCAACCTCTCACTCTATTGATCAAGCATACGAAGAGCCATTGAGTAATGTCGCTTTCTCCTCGAAAGAATCTCCACGCATTCATTGGCCGCCTTTTATCCGCCTCTTTTATCTTCAGTCATGGAAGTTTTTGCAGATTATCAACCTTGACTACTTAACACATTGCCCTTAATCCTTTGGTTTACAAACTTACAAACACCGTAAGTTCTTTTCTAAACTCCCTTGTATTTTGAATGAACTATTCCCAAGCCTTTGTTTCAACAAGTTACAAATATGGATTTGGGAAGCTCTTCTTCACAAACCTCTACTTGGGATGAAGCTACCACTTCTTCATCTTCCGGAGTTTCCGGATGGACGAACCGTCAACACCGAGTCCCGAGTTGAGAGAACGAATCAATCACCATTTCGCTGAGTTCATCGATCCTTTAGATTTTCCTTCCCACGCCGAAGCTCGCTGGTCTATCCTTATGTGCCCATTGACCTTCGACGAGTTTAGAGGAGAATCTACTTGTGGCCTGTACACTCATCTATGCCCACAAGGATAATGCACCCTACCCAACGCCCGAAGAATCACAAGGATACAACCCTTCATTTTTAGCCAAGAAGGCTAAGATTTGCTCTTCCGACCGGGCTTGACTATATTAATGCCTTTGTTCCTCCCACTCCTGCGTTATCTTCAACAAATGTAAGCATCCACTTCTTCCTCTCCTTCTTCCAAATTGAAGCACCTTTACCTTTCTCCACCTTCTATAATAGAAGCATCCACACCTTCTCCATCTTCTCGAGATGTAACCATTTACTCTTTCTCCTCCTCCCACTCTTTCTTGGACAGAGAAATTAAGGCTTGCCCTTCCCATGGAAAAAATCTTTCCTCCTTACAAACCTCCATCACCCCTAACTCCATTTGAGCGAAACAAGCCCAACTTCGCTATGCTTTTTCTCACTTGCCCTTCAATGTTCTTGAGGATGACATACCTCTCAAGAACTTTCGATGGGCTTGTGATATTCTCGACTAGGGCCATGTCCTTAATCCTATCGCCCAAGCGTAACTTCACATGTTCTCGATCAACTTCCAAAGATTTCTTCACCGCATCGAAATTCCAAAGTCACCACTCAATCTTTGATCAACTTTCATCTTCGACCATGCCCAATACGGCGTAAAACTTCATCAAGACTTCAACGACTTCAAAAATAAAGATTCTGCGATGGGATGATTTAGTTATAGATGAGTCTGAACAAAAATTGAGGGAAGAGGCTTTTGAAACAAAGGTCAAGAACTCTACTATTTAAGTGAGAGCACATCAACCGATGCACCAACATTAGAGGAAATAGAAGAAATAATAAAGAAAGAACAAATATTCATCGATCATTGTTGGACAAAATTCCATGATCTTGTTATTTATTCTATTCATTATTTTTATGAGCTTGAATTTGTACCAAATAGAATTACTTAATGTAATTGTCTTAGCTTCAATACAAGCAAAGTCTTTTTGTATTTGGCATTGTTTGACTTTATTTCCTTTTGTCTTCACAAGCCAATTCGTAACCTTGAATTAAATAATCTCATCCTTCAACTGGGCTCACTTATCTTTAATCTAAACACTAAAAGGAACCAATATGTCTTTTTTCCAACTTATGGAGTAAAAATTGACAATTTTGGTTAATATTATCCCAAATTAGTGCTTCGAAGTTAACAACCTTACTTTTCAAAGCTAATTATAACCAATATATGGTCATAGTTAATATAGTCAACCAATTTTAAATTGACCATTCTTACTTCGAAAAGCATCTTATGCTGTCTTAATTCAATGGCCAATCTTCTCTTGCAAAAACCAATGATTGGTTCTGATGTTCTTTAAAGAATCCTAAGTACCAATACTCCAAAGATTTTAGCTGCCTTCAAACATGTAGTATGCTTCGCCGATTCTCAGATTTCGCCGCTTTATTTGATTCCTTGGAGCCTAAATTGGCTGCGAAGCCAAATATCTTCCTTCGAAGCTAACATCAACATTCAGAATGTATCCTTCCTTCCAAAACTATCAATATTGGAAGAGACTCCTCATATTCGTATTTTTAATACATAACGATTTACGTGATATATTTTTCAGACATCTAAACCTTTTAATGTTCTTTGCTTTGTACTCAAATCACTTGCTCTTTTGACCCACAAACCCTACCGATCTCCGTTAAAATCCTCTTCCTTATTACTCGCCATCAATGGATCCTTCCTCACTAAAAGTGTTTATCGCGATCGACGTTCTACCATGGCTTTGAAGCGATGTATTGATGAAGAAATCACCAAACTATCATCCGTGAGTCAAGCCACATAGATGGACGCCTTTTCGCCTCGCCATAGCAACAAACAGAATACGCCCTGGCCCTATTTTTCGAAGCTCCGCTCAACTCGCAGCCTCTATATCCTCGCTGAGGACCATTTTCTTTACGAAGAAGGGCTTGATTGGGGAAATCGAGGGTGAATCGCCCTCACCGCTGTCGGGCCGGCTAATAAGGACCGAATGGGAAGAATGATATGACAGAGTCGCACTGCGAGAGAAAATGACCAGAAGAGCTCAGATCCTCGATGCCCTTCGCTCTTCCAGTTCATCATTCCCGAGGACCCTTTCTTGATACCACGCTTTTATGTTTCTCGAATATGGCTTTTAATTTTTTTCAATTTCAAGTGCATGATGGCCCCCACCGCTCTTGATATTTGCCATCTCTAGGACTTTCCCCATGGTTCTCCATTTACTCCCAATTACCTGCACCTTCCTATTAAGTTTTCTTCCATCCTTAAACTCCTCTTATAGTGACTTCAGAAGTCCGAAAATAAAAGGAAGGTCCTGTGAGGGACAGAGAGCTATTTTCCTTCATTTTATAATCGTTATGCAAATTCTCTTTGCACCTCATCTCGAGGATTATGCCCGAGTTTGTTCTCTCTCAAGGCACTTGTCTTGAAAAACACATAGCTCTTGCCCCTTATCTCTTAGGTCATGTCTACAGAGTCTGCCTCCCAATTTTGTGAAAACCTCTTGATGCTAACCAAGGAGGTCCTCTCTGGTGCTTCAACTTTGGCTCTTCGCCTATTTCACCGACCTACACCCCAAATGTCTAAAATTCCTTGTTCAGATCCTAGTACTTATGGGGAAAAGTATGCTAGGATTGCCCTTTACCCCGCCTTTGCTTACTACTTTACCTTCTTTTATCAACTCCCCATTTCTCCATCCGCTTTCTTTCTGCCTTTTGAAGCCAATAAAGGGCCAACTCGTCCGCAAGCTTTCCGGCCGATAAAGAATGCTCCACTTCTCCTCACAAAGACATGTGGGCCTCTATATTACTACCAAGGAATTGTTCATTGGTAGTTTAAACCCTCGAGCCTACAAATGCATATCCGAGGTGTAACGCCTCTTCTCAATTTGCTGCACAATTTGGACTCACTCAAGGGATACCAGCCTCTTATAGCCTCGAATGTCCATCTTATTGCCAGAGATTTGAGAATATCAAAATCCAGACTAGAGACGGCGATTCTCAAACCATCGAAAGAGTTGAATGAGTTCCAATTTGTCCCATTTCTTCCGTATGGCTCACTTTGAAAAGATTCCAGAATCGGTGGACAAATATGGAAGTGCGCCTATCCAACACCCCCATGACTTATCGATAGGATTGGGAGTGCCTTCAAGGCTAAGTCAAGAACATCTAGGACATTCCCTCTTCATGAGGTTGCCACAACTAATCCTACAACTTCATCCCTCCGCTAGATTTACTAGAGTCGCTCAAGAAGGGTAAATACTTTTAGATTTCTCCTTTCCTTTCTTTTGAATCTTTTGTTCATTCCTTTTACACTTTTGTTCTTGGTGCAGGCCCCCACACGAAGAATCTCCCAAGAAAGTCAAACTTTAGTCGTTTCTAAAAAGAAACAACAACAACAAAAACAAAAAGGAAGCTAGTTCTCTCTCCTGAGGAATCCGAATCCTTGGGAGAAGAAGAGGTTGAGCAAGAGCCAGAAGTGTCCTTGCAGAGAACAAAGAGACAAAAGGTAGTTGCCTCCCTTCCTGATACAATTAAGCATCCTTCTTTCGAGGCACCCACTATAGTAATGGAGAAAGCACTTACCTCTGAAACCCAAATTGAAGAGAGGGAGATTGAAAAAGAACCAGTAGTATCACTGCCAAGGAGGAAGAGAAAGAAGATGACTGTTTCTGCTGCTGACTTGGTGGAAGATCCGATTCATGAAGCCGCTGCCAAGGCAGTAGAACAGGAACATTCTAAAGCAATAATTGTTTTTGAGAGGGCTGAGAAGAAACGCAAGAACAATTTCGAGAGATGAAGTCGCCGCCGACAAGCATTACATAAAGAGAAATCGTCAAGACAACAAATTGTTGAACATTATTCTCTTCAGCTCTCCCACCAAGATCAACATTTCAAACAAGTAATTTCTTTCATGCTTCATTGCTTTTTTCCTTCACTGCCTTTTAAATATTTGAAGTTTGACATTGCTTTACATTTCTTCCTTCTACAAGAATAACCATCGCGCTTATCTTTCCCATGGGGCCTCTTCCAGCCAATGGTTGACCAGATGCAAAATGTGAAGACTATTCAAATACAACTTCCACTTCCCAAGCTTCCACGCTCAGGCCTTCCTTGAGTCCCAACATTCCTCGTGATTCTCCTTCTTGGCCTAGAACCATACCTTCCTTTCCTGACTTTCAATCTACCTCAATCCATTCCTTCTTCGAGCCTTGCTCTTCCTTCTTCCAAGGATATTCTAGCTGTTACTCCAATCCCAATGGCAGTTGATTCTTCTACAGAGGGTGCTGGTAGTTCTCCAATTCATGGTTCATCACCTATGCCTATTTCTAGCCCCTCTTCACTTGATTCATTGGTGGCTAAGACCATAGAGGCTGCCAAAGATGCTCCATTCATTTCTCCCATCCCAATGCAGCCCTCTGTGTCTTCCACCACAATACTTTCCATGCCCTTCATGTCTAGGGATGAGGTAGACATCTTCGAAGGAAGACTTGCTAGTCTTTTCGACGCATCTTCTACCTCTCCGACATTTAGTGTCAAGTCGAGCCATTAGTCTTGGCCGACTTTCATCGAGATTTTTGAGAGTCCTCCTTCTTCTAGCAAAGAAGCCTCCCGTGACCTTCAAAGGACTTGGACACATGTCCGAATCGTTGACTTCCTTTTCGAGGATCCCTTCGAGGCTCTACAAAAGGCTATTATTAGGAATGGGTTTCTTCAAGGTCGTAATATTGCCGAAAGCTTCCAAGATGAACGCCTCAAGTCACCTATCCCAGTCAGCCTACTATTGATTTCTATATCAACATTTGTCATGTCACTAATATCGCCAATGAGAAATTGGCTAGGATCGCTTTGTTTCTCAAGTACATATCGAAATATCGATCTCAAGGAACAACATTCTTCTAACTCCCAATTTCGAATTCAAATTGGAGAAGAAAGCTCAACTTGAGGAAGATTTAGTCATAGAAACTGTGCCTTGGTTCGAATCGACACCAAATTGCAAATCACCAACCAAGAACTGTTTGAACGAAAAGAAGACATGGTCGCAGTTTATTCAATTGCTTCCATCACTTAGTAGTAGGAAATCAACTGCATAAAAAACAATTGAAACATTGTAATGATTTTTGGGCCAATTTAGGCACTATGTACTTGATTCTTTATGAAAAATCAGGCTCTTATCTATTATCTGAGTACCTTGTGTGTCTGTACATAATGTTTATTTTATTCCTTGTGTTTCCCAAATGGTTGGAAAATAAGGCTTCAAATATCTGCCATTAATCTTTTTGGGATGTACATAGCCATTTAAATTTCTTAAATGGTATGCTCCAAAAGGCAGAACTCTATGAATTTGATATGGTCCTTCCCAGTTAGGTGACCATTTGCCAAACTTATGGCTTTTAATTCCTATTGGGAGTATTGTTTTCCATACCAAGTCACCTTCATCAAAGCCAATATGCTTGACTTTCTTGTTATAATTTTTGGCTGCTTTCTTTTTTTGGAAAAGTATGCTATTTAACGCCAAAATCCTGGCTTCATCTATGCCATCTAATTCCAAGCACATGCTTTGATGATATTGCTCAGGTTCTAATTGATCTTGACATCTTACCCTCAGAGATTTAACATTAATTTCCAGTAACATCGCATCATGCCCGTGATACTAAGGCATAAGGGTGACTCTCGTGCTCGACCTGGGAAGTTCTCAGAAGCCCATAAAACACCCAACAATAGGTTATGCCAATCCCTAGGATTATCTTCCACCACCTTTTGTATTCCTTTTTTCAAGGACTTATTGGATGATTCAAATTGACCATTGGCTTGTGCATAATAGGAGTGGAATTAATAAGGCTAATCCCAAATTCTCGCCACAAAGGACTTTTACCATTTTCCCATCGAACACAGCTCCATTATCAATCTATGGTTTGTGGAATGCCAAATCTATGGATCGATCTTTAATGAACCCAATGACTTCGTCTGTCCAATTTTATATGGTTTGGCTTCACCCATTTAGTGAAGTAGTCAAGGGCCACTAGAATGAAACAATGATGCTTCAAGAAGGTGGGTGTATTTACCCATCATATCCATGGCCCATCCTCCTAATGGCCAAGGTTTCACTATCGCATGTAGGTCGCTTATGGGCACATGTCTTATTGTGCCATGTTTTTGGCATGCTCAGCCCTTTGCATATTCTATGCAATCTTTAAGAATAGTTGGCCAATAGTAGGAATGCCTTCAAGCAACCATCTCATCTTTATACCAGTCGATGAGCACCACAAATGCCTTTCATGAACCTCACCATGGTCATAATGCTTTTTTGGTCCTAAACATTCCAATAATAAGCCATCTACCCTCTTTATAGAGAGCATTACCATATATCATGTATTGCATAGATCGCACTTTGACTTTTTCTCATTGCCTTCAAGATGGACCACAAGCATCGCATTATTGATGCCTCCAACTCGCTTCTTGTAAGTCATTATGGTTGACTTCAAGATCACATTCCTTTTATTCAAAGGTGGTATTGATCTCTGATATGTTGTTTGGCTTATATCCCTTTGGGTATTATCCCTTCTCTTGAAGTTCGAAGCTTTTTGAGCCACATCATTAGCTCTATTATTCAAGAATCTTGGAACATAGGTTACATTTGCTATTTGAAACTGAGAAAGCAAATGTAATGCAACAACATAATATGGTAGGATGCTTATGCTTTGACACTTGAAAATCCCTTTCACTTGGTTAACCACCAATTGAGAGTCTCCAAATATGTCAACTGCATGTACTTGTAATCCAATAAGGATTTCTAGTCCCACTATTAAGGCTTCATACTCAGCCTGGTTATTGGAACAACTAGCTTCATCCACTCTGAAACCATGTGTGGTTTCTACCCCTTGTGGAGACTTAATTACAACACCAATCCCAATTAATCCATTGGCCTTCGATCCATCGAACCACATTTGCCATGGTTCAACACTAGTCATACCGAGTTCCATTACCTCTTGGCTCTCTGTTTGAGATGGATGATCTGCCAGAAAGTTGGCTAATACTTGCCCTTTTATCGCCTCTTTGAGGAACATATTCTAAATGAAATTCGATAAGGCTAATATCCACTTGCCAATTCTTCCCTCAACATAGGTCTAGATAACATGTATTTAACCAAACCGTGGTTGCAATTACTAAGACAGCTTGTAGGTAAAAGATAATATCTTAATTTCATTGTAAAGAAAATACAAAGCAAGACACGTTTTTCAACAAATTAATATTTACATTCACAAGGATTTAAAACCTACTAAGGTAATAAATGGCTTGCTCTTTTGCCTTCATCATTGTCTTGGGCTAAGAAAGCTCCCAAAGGAATCTTCTCGCCGCAGCCTATGTACAACTTCAAGGGCTTGTTCCTTTGGTGGCATCAAGATCGGAGGGTTGGCCAAGTAGGCTTTGATACCTTCGAAAAGCAATTTGATGCTCATTGTCCACACAAATTCCTCTTCATCTTTCAAATTTTAACAAGGAAGAAAATACCTTAGTTTTCCCTCAAGTTGTTAGAAATAAACCTTCAAGAAAGTTAACCGCCCAAGGAACCTTTGTAACTCTTTTCTTACTTGATGGAGGCCTAGCTTCGATGATGGCTTTGGCTTTATTCTCGATCAATCAGATTCCTTTCTTGTGCACTACATAACCCAAGAAATTTCCAGATGACACACCAAAAGCACATTTAAGAGGGTTGAGTTTCAACTTGAACTTCCTCATTCTTTCAAAAGCTGCTTCTAAATGAAGCAAATGCTTCTCCATGGATCGATTTCACTACAATGTCATCAATATAACATTCTAGATACCCTCCAATAAGGTCATGAAAGATAGTGTTTATAGCCCTCTATATGTAGCCCCAAAGATTCTTCGCACTAAATGGCATTTTAACCCATTCAAGGTGCCAATATTCCTGTGACATCTCAATGTCGCCTTTGTGGATGTCTTCCTCTCGCAATGCATATTTGGTTATAACCAGAGTGGCCATCCATCATCGATAAAACTTGATGTCCTCAATAACTGCCTACGCCAGATCCACTATAGGCATAGGGTACTCATCTTTAGGAGTTGCTAGGTTTAAATTTCAAATCGATGCATACCCTCATTTTGCCATTTTTCTTAACTACAGCACAATATTGATAACCATTCAACATACCCGTCAGTCTCTAATAAAGTCCGCCTTTAAGTAGTCTAAGAATCTCTTCCTTGACCTTCTCAGACATTTCGACTCATCCTTCTTGGTTTCGCTTGTATGGCTTGAAATTAGGCTTCATAGGGAGCCTATGTTCCACCAATGACCTATCCAATCTCGTAGTTCATTATAGGACCATGCAAAGCAATCCTTGTATTTCTTTAGAACAACCAATAACCGGTCTCTGGCCCGTAACATTCAAACGAGTACTTATATAGGTGGGTCCCGCACGTAACCTTCCCTAAATTCACTTCTTCTAAGGGTCTTAAGGCCCGAGAATTCATCGAAGCTTCCTTGGTTTCTTCGACCTTTTGAAGCACTTTTTCGCTTTGTTCTCGCTTCCTAGGTTCTCTACTTCAATATCTCGCCTCTTCCTCATAGACAAAATCATTCCCATAAAGCGCCTTTCTTCCTCAGATCTCCGGACCTTCGCTTCAATGTCCAATGCACAAGATTTCCCAAAAGTCAAACTTCAATTGTTGATGCTCTAGTTTACGTACCAATTATCATGGCTTTCTCTTGTTTCAGATTTCTCGGACTATTGCTTCTACGTCCAATGATGAAAATTTAATCAAAGCCAATGACCTGCTTCGCTCTTCATTTCTTTGCCTACAACCAAAGGCCATTGTCATCTTTCACGACAACCTCTTCATCAAGACTTTCTTGACTAAGTGCTTGTGTGTGTTACTTCTCATCACCACACTTCGGCCGAATCCATCGCCTTTCCTCAATATACCGAGAGGGTCACTCCTCAATATACGCCTTGGCCTCCGCAAAGTCTGCACAGCTATGAAAGGTTGAGGATCCGTGATCAATCTCCTCTCGCTCTCCATTGCCCAGGCCATCATGATCTTCTCGATGCAAAGAGGAAGGCACACATTTGTTGGTGTGAATCCAATCTCTTCCAAGTAAGGCATTATATTTAGCATTGCCGCCGATCACGAAGAATGTCACATACAATCCTCGGTTCCCACACTCAAATTAATAGGCGTAATACCTCGGCCATCTCGCTTATCTCCAAAGAAAGCCAAAGAATAGTTGTACCGTTGGGATCAACTCGATTCTTCTTCCCTAATTTCTTCAAAGAAGATTTCGGTAATAAATTAACCGCCGCCCCATTGTCTACTAGGACTCGGTTTAATCAGATCCCATCAAAGAAAGCCTTAATGTACAAAGGCTTGACATGTTGGGTCATGGAATTTGAGGGTATTCAAAAGGATATGAGAGGTTGATGCTCACCTCTTCCTCACTTTCAAACTCGCCCATTGAGTAGCCGCTTCAGAGCATCCTGCACTATACTCACTTGCGATTCCTCACCGGAGACAGAATTGATCCATGTCTTGGTCATCCCGATCCTCATTTTCACCGAATTCATGAGGTAGTATGTGTACCATGTTGATCGACATAGGGAAATGAGCCAAACCGATGGTCGGTCAGACTTCTTCCCTCTTGGCTACCTTGCTCGGTCTTCAGAATAGCCTCCATATCAAGATTCGGTATTTCATTGATGATCGATCCTTCGAAGGATCCTTCTCAACTGATTCTTCAGTCAGAAATGTTTGTTCAGCCATGAAGGCTTCGAACATTTCTTCTTCTGCCATTTCCTTCTTTTGGCCCATGCCAATTTCTTCTTCCACTTCACCATCACTTTCCATTAGAGCCTTCTCCAGCCCTGCCAAACTAGACTTCTCCTCGCCTTTAATCTGTAATGAACTTGGGCTAATTGTTCCTCGCTACAAACCACTTTACTTTGTAGCGCTTGCTGGAGCATGGTCCGACTTCAAGTTTTTTCTTCCGCCTTGACTCGTGAAGAACTTTCTCTACTCTCTTTCAGATCTTGCTGGTACTGGGTGTACCTACGCTGAATTTTTCTTTTTTGTGATCTGGAAATAACGGGAACCATATTTGGTTCCTTCGACTTTGGGTGCTTCAGCAATACCCAGTTGTTGGGAGCCACCAAAGGAGGCTTGACCATTCTGCCTGTGATTCCAACATCTGTCTTGGCAGGCAATTCCCTAGGTTTGTTTTGCATTACAAACCAATCTGGAACTCCAGGTACCCAAGAACTTACTGATTCAGATGTTGAACCACCCTTTTCCACCTTCGAAGCCATCTTCGAAACTGGCCGTGAAGGCAAGTGCTTGGTTCTGGTCTCATGCTTCGAGCTTGATTCTGGCCTTTGATGGAGATGGCCATTTTTTGTTTTGTGTGAGGTTGGTCTGGGGGGCCAATCTCTGGCTTTAGTTCCATAACCTGAACTCCTCTCTAATCTTCTTTCAGAATGTTTGCTCTCCATTCTATAGTAGTTAAGTGGCCTAGACTCATACAAGGGCCTTTTGCCTTTAGCATTTATTCTCTAACCGCAGCTCAACCACCACCGTCGCCGCCATCACTAGCCTGCACGCCTTTTGTTGTAAGCGTTGGTTGATCTAGGACGCTCTCAACATCCTTATAGTATTGCTTCCCATCAATTGGAAGCCCTTCAACCATTTGTAGCTTAGCCTACATCTAGGACACATCCTCTCAGACATACCGCTTCCAAGGAATCGCTATCCAAGATTTCTTCATCGTAATGTTCCTTCGATGCGAGAAACCTTGTCCAAGAATCAAGGGCTTCGTCTCCTTTTGGCAATGGTTCGTTGGCAATATGCATTTGCACATTGACCTCTTCCAATTCCTCGCAGAGATAGATTCAAAGTTTGGTACAACCACATTAGCCGCTTTTCCAACTTCCGAAACGGACATCGCTAATCCCCATGGCTTTCTGCTTTTGGTTGGGAACTTCGACTTCCTTTCCGGATTTGTTTCGATCCCGCCTCAAAAACAATGCGCTTTTAGTTGAGTGAGACCAAGAATTATGCCATTTACAAAGATACTTTTCCTTTAAGTTCATCAAGAGAAGGCGCTTTTACCCTTTTGGTAACTTATGAAATTGGTCGCAAGCAAATGATCAAAATGTCATCCGCTTTTGTTAAATCGAAGAATACTTTCAGAGAAGTCTTTCTTTTAAACCGCCGGTCGATAGTTGTATCCTTATGAATTAATGCTTCACAGACACGGTTCTTTTGCCCACAATCTCGCCAGATCAATCTCATAATTGGGATCTCTATAGTATGTCTTATACGAAGCATTGTTTCGATCTTGTTCTTCCTCTAGTAATGCTTCATATCGAGACACCTTATAGGTTAATTCGACCAAATCCTCAATTCGCTTGAGTCAAACTTCTTCCAAGCCTCGAACTCTAAACCGCTTTTGAGCCAATCGCATAAATTTCTTTGGAAGGATGACTCTACATTTATTTCGAGCCCTTTAAGTCCGCAATGAACCGAGTAGCCTTTTTCTTCAGTTTTGACTCAATCTTGCCAAGTTCCGCCATGGACACCTCTCGCCCGATTGAAAAATTGGGCATGAAATGCCTCTTCCATTTGTTGCCAAGTTTGAATGGAGCCAGGTATAAGGTTGATATACCATACAAATGCTCCCCCAGTTAAAGAGTTTGGAAATAATCTCAGTTTTATGTAATCATGATTAGTGAATTCACCACATTGAGCAGCGAATCTGGCAATATGCTCTACTATTGATTGATTTCTAGTTCCATAGAATAGGGAAAAATCCGGTATTCTGAATCCTCTTGGGTATTCATGTACCCTATCTATCTACTATGGGTATGGTTTTCTGTATACAGGAGTTTGGACCCCTCGAGCCATCGGTCCACACACCTCCCTAACAATATCAGCAATTTGGTCCCTAGGGACCATATTTTGGGCTTGCTGAACCACTACTGGAGGAACAAACACAGGGTTTGGTGGACAAACTTGTGCCTGTGGTCCTCTTGGTCCATAAGGTGGTACATTTGGGACTGGTTGTCCCTGTGGTGCAGGTTGCTGTTGGGGGTACGGGTAACCCCTTTGAACCTGTCCTACAAAGGGACCTGTGAAAGGTATTGAAATAGGCATTGTGTCCCTTCCATTTGTGGGCAAACCTTCCAACCCCCCGGGTATACATTCAAATAAGGGATTATTATACCCTCTAGTGCCAGGTTTGGCTTCGAACATGGATTTGCCACCATTCTTATGCCGCTTTTGTACTTGGCCAGATCCACCAACTTGTGTGGCTTCATTGTTGAGTACTGAAGCATTTTGGCCTACTACAGGCCTTGAAATGGGTTCATACCAAGACTGAGGCGATGGTCTTTCATAATTTTGAGTACTAGTCTGACCATTAATCTGTCCATTAGCTTGCATAGGCTGTTTTTCTCTAGCCAATCTTTGCTGAGGGATATTTAAAATTTCCTCTGTATGTCTTGTATTTATTGGTTGGTGGTTATTCATTCGATCCAAGAAGGATGTTGC
The DNA here is from genome assembly GCA_025200525.1 of Camellia lanceoleosa. NCBI lineage: Eukaryota > Viridiplantae > Streptophyta > Magnoliopsida > Ericales > Theaceae > Camellia > Camellia lanceoleosa. Next base: position 113,131,259 of record CM045770.1, on the reverse strand, counting down.
CCACCTTTCCATTGTGTTCATTAATTGTTGTCCCATAGCATCTACCAAGCCATCCCATGGATTTGTTGGCTGAGTAGACGGAACAGTGGATGGTCCAATTCTCGGTTTCGCCCAATATTATGAACATATGGTCCTTGTCCGTATATCGGGTCTGTTCTCGACCAAAGGTTCTCGATAACATAGGAGTTCCATAGGATGTGTTACCACATTCTCCTCTCGGATTAGGTATTTCTACCTCTCCTTCTACGCCTTCTTCCAGCGCTCATTTTCTCCTTGTCGCCTTCGCTCAGCCATTTTAACAAGTCCCACCGGCGCAAAAAAATATATGTTGGCTTTTTGGCTTTTCAAGGGTATATTTGTAAATGCGAAGCGTGCAAGAAGGATCAATTAGTCCTTATAGAAATTATAATTGCCAATCAATTATCAGCGATCAGTGTTTTAGTTCTTTCAAATTTCAATGAAGAGGACTTTACCGGTGGCTTGACTTAGGAGAATTTAAGAGAAATAACAGCTAATATGAAGAACAATCAAGTATTTCATTAAAATGAACACTTACAATAGTCCAAACTCAAATTTCGAGGAGGTTCACAAAGAATACTACTTGAATCTATTTGAAACTACTCCTATGAATCGAAATGCAAATGGTATTTAAAGAACAAGTATTTAAAGTACAGAATTTAAAGTACAAGAAAGGTAAACCGAAAGGAAAGTATGAAGTAAAGACCGGTTTTGTATGATCCGAGTCCGGGGGTCTTTTTCGGGACTTCCTTGCTATTTATACTTGTAAAGGATGACCTTCAAATATACTTCAACCGCCGAATCGCTTCCTCCATGATCACGATCATGTCGCTTTAGAAATAGTTCCACTACGCCATCACTTGCAATTGAGCTTCCTCCGTATTTGAATTTGAATATAGGTAACCGTTAAAGCCACGCCACCAGTGATCTAATCACGATCTAATGCTACTCAAATCTTTTGAGAACCAATATTTATTGCCACGTGTACGATTGGGATCGAAGAATAAAATCATCTTCCAATAATACCCTTATTCTGCCACGTGTCGACTTGTAATTGGCTTTTACAAAATATGTAGCCAACAATATTATAAAGCCAAGTGTCCCACCAAGGAAATAAATAAAAGGATAAAATAAAAGATGAAGATTAAAGTCAAGGGAGCCTTATTCTGCTGGAGCAAATTAGAGAAAGAAGCAGAGAGCGCTCGGCTGAGAGAAGTAGAAGAAAAAAAAGGGGAAAGGAGAAAAGCTTGTGGATCATCAAACCTCAAACTAAAAATTATGAGAAAATTCATCATGAGGTAAGGAATGCCATCTTTTTCGGTGTTGTTTAATTAATTTAGACAAAACTTGAAAGATGTATTTTGAGGGAATTAAAATTCAAACTTTGTGGATCAATTATAAATTGTTAAAATTTGGGTTTGCATGTAAAATCAAGTTAGGTTGAAGTATATGAATTATGATTCCCAAAATTTGTTAAATTTGGGTTCAATTTTACATAAATAGAAGAAATTAGCAAGATAATGAATAAATGGAATTAGATTCAAATTTATGGAAATTGATTATTTGGGTTTGATGTTGTGATTTTGCATGAAATTATGCCTAAATGTTACATGCATGGGAAAAATCTATAAGATTAATACTTTAATTAGACATGCATTATAAAATTTTAAGGTTTTGGGATTTTAGTTCATGTCTAAAAGGTTTATGGATTTGAATTAGGTTCAATTTTGAGAATCATTCTTAATTTGAGATTTGATTTTGGAATTAAAGGAAGTTTTGATCTTATTATGAAAATTAGGAATTCGTTTAATCCATGCATGTGATTTAATTAAAAAGGTTTGTTCAATTTAAGCACATTTTAGAACATCTATGATTATAAATTAAGTTTTTGGTTAGAAATTGAGTCAAATTGAATTTCTAAGAAATTGATTTGTGTAATTCATAATTAAGTTGATTTTGTTATTAATATAAAATTGGACCTATTTGTATTGCATACATCATGGATTTTGAAAGATTTGGATTAATTCAATCTCATATTTTGAAGAGAAAAATGAAATGTTTTATAAACATCAAGTTTATGGAAAATTAGAATTAATCCTAATGTTAGATAAAGTGTTGATTTTATAATTAGATTTTAATCCATACTTGTAATTTGGGATTAAACATATTTTGGGGCATCTATGGTTACGAATTAAATTGAGGTTATGAATTAAGTTAAGATTAAGATTATGGAAATTGGTTGGAAAATTTATAAGAATATAAAACTAGTAATTTTGATGTCAATTTCATACATGTAAATAATTTTCTAAGGAATTTATGACTCTAATTTCATGCTTGGTAGGAAAGTAGAAAGAGCTTGAAATCAATTTTATGTAACTAAAAAAAAAAAAGAAAAAAGAAAATGAGAGTTTGGAGCCATATTCAATTTATGGAGATTAAGTTAGAAGTTAATCATTTTGAGTTGGGATTTGGTTTGATATGGAGAAAATGATTTCAAACTAAATTTGGCAATTGGGGCATGATTTTGAATAAATGATTTAGCAATTTATGACTTTAGTAAATGGTTCTCCATGTTTGTATACTAAAGTGCATGTTTTGAAGCTTTGAATACCAAACTTGAACTTTAATTGCAATTTTGAAAATTTTAGAATTTACGTTGTCCGCTCGAGCGAGGAAAATCTCGCTCGAGCATGAAAATCGACCTCCCAATAGTTTTTCAAATTTTACAGTCCGCTCGAGCGACCAAGATGGCGCTCGAGCGAAGACCCATTTTCAGCACACTTTGGAAAGTTGCATTTAGTTCATATTTTTATCTTCATCTCTTTCCAATGCATTCTAGACATGATTTATGACTCAATAAAGAATAATAAGCTACTAATCAACATAGATTAGTTAGTTAATGAATGAATCATTGATCTAGTGGTAATTGTTTAAGAAGCCAAGTAAAGGATCAATCTATTTGGAAAAGAAGGACTTAGTGATGAAAGAATATGTGAAATAAGAACTCGGTTTATTTAAATGAGAAAGAATAAACGTAGTAGAACTTCGGACTAGAAATGGCAAGTTTAATCAATGTAGTAATATTTGTATTTCAATGTGTATAGGTGATGTGCTTGTGTAGGTCACGCGCTATTGTCTGCCTGATTTTCCTGATATGTCCAGTCTGTCTGATTTGGTCTGCAGCCCACTGTGAGTAATAACATTGTAAAGATATGTTCAACTGTACTTATTTTCTGTGTGATAAAATGAGATCTGTTTTTTGAAATGATATGTTATGTACAATGAATGATTGTCCAATTTCTAACATGTATTTGTGAGATCCTTAGTATCATGTGTTATCTACAGCCGTGACCCGGTATCGGAGGTTCCTCGTGGAACTTTACGCTTTATGCGTCCTGTTATGTTACGCTTTATGCGTCCCGTTATGTTATGCTTGATGCGTCTTGTTTGTGCACTGATGCCCGTACCGGAGGCCTGCCATGGGGACTTAGCTGTCTTGTTACCCGGATCCAGAGGTTCCTTCACGGGAACTACGGAGGTTATTCATAACCTTACGCATTGCGCATCCTGTTTAGTTATGCTAATGGATATATCACGTAAATGTAACTATGACTTATGATTTCTGACTGTATATGATTTGATCAAGTATGGATTTGATAAAACTGAATTATGATTTCGATCTGATCAAGCATGATTTTGATACAATATGAATTGATTTATGAAATCTGTATGGACTCATTCATTAAAACCTTTTACTCTGTTATTATTCATTAGGCTTTAGCCATCAGATTATTTATGTATGTAGGTGATCAGGCGCGTGACCAGGCTAGAGGCTTCTGTCTAGAATCTGTTTTGTCAGCCAACCCATGTGCCTCCCGTGGAGGTTCCGGATATGTTACGTGTTATCGTTATGTAATTTAAAGTTTAAGTTATGTTTTATTGTTTGGTTCTTCAAGTCATGTGTATTTTGAAAAAGGGGACTAAGTCCCTTTTTGCCTAATCCGTATATATATTATGACTTAAAGATGATGTGTATATATGTATATAAAAAGTTTAAAATTTTTCTGTCTCATATAAGTCTGCACAGCTCAATGGACGTTGTATATTCTTATTTGCTTCCGCTAGCCCCTATTATTGTGTTAATCTGTCTCAGAGGCCTTTGGTGATCCCAGGAATACTACCCGGTTACGATGCTAAACCTATAGGGGCGGGTTTGGGTTGTGACAATAAAATAATTTACTAAGAAGACAAAGAAGAATTACACATGAGAACCCTCAATTACCTAGTGAATCCATGCCTGAATTGAACCGAACCTAATGTGCCTTTTCCACTACCATTTTCACCTCGAAATTGTTTTTCTCAACATTGAATCTATAACGATTCTGGTTTAGACCTGACCCATTTTCTTGCTTTTGAATCCGAGGACCCGTGTACCTAAATGTTGTTTATCTTATTTCCATCTTATTGCTTATTGAGATTGGCTATTAGGAGTTTTGGTTGCATTTGAAACATCAATAGTTGAATGCCCAGATTTTTGCTTCTTTGCTTGAGCGGTCTTTCTTATGCTCAAGCGATCTCTTACAGTCTGTAAAACTACTAGGAGTTGGGAATCTATGCTTGGGCGATCTTTCTTGAGCTCGAGTGGTATTTTATAGGCCTGCAAAACTACTGTAAGGGGGTCATTGTACGCTCGAGCGGTGGTTTTGGTCGCTCGAGCAGTGTCACTTATTGTGTTTGTTCGCTAGAGCGGTGTTTTGGTCGCTCAGGTGGTCTACACGTATATCAGTTCGAGAAAAAGCCATTTTGAGTCACTTTTTCATCTCTCTCTCTCTCTCTCTCTCTCTCTAAACACTTCAAAACCCTAAAACCTTTACCTTATCTTTCTAGTTCTTGTACTCTAGCTCTAAATACTCTCAATCTGTTGATTTCTTCACCCTAGTCCTTTGGAGTAAAAGATAGAGCATGTCGAGGGCTTCGTTCTAATCGGAGAAGTTTAGTGTTTTCGGCTCCGTCAAGTTCTACCCATCATTTATTCTTGTCTTCTACTTTGAGGTAGGGATTTCTTTGTCTCTTTTATATGAAGTTTAGCTTAGTTATTTGCTCTTTGAAAATGGTTATTAATATGGGGATTTTTGAGAAAACCTAGGGTTTCAATTTGAAATCAAAAGAGGGGTTTTCCAAATGGACTCTTGAAAATGGTTGTGGGGATATGGTTATGGTTGAGATGAGTTAAAATGGTGGATTTCTTATCTTAAAATCAACTTTATAAGAAAATGATGTTTTGCCCTAAATTTTGGATATTTGGATTTGTGAAAGGAAATGGAAAATGATGTTGGGTATTGTGAAATTGGAACAATGTTTATGTTGATGATGATGGTGGAGTTGGATATGTAGTATACTCCCATTGTAATTGATGAAATTGTATTTTTTGATTGAAATTATCTATTGACTAGAAATATCTACTTTGGACTATCGGTGGAGGATAGTCTTGATTGTTGTAGTCATTGTATGAGGATTCGGTTGAATTGAAACTAATTTCTCATATATTGTGCATTGAGCATCATTTCATATTAAATATTGTAAATGTATTTATTTTGAGAAAAATTGGTGAATACCTTGGTGAATCTGGTCAGGGGGTGTGGTTGTGGTTATGATGTTGGCTTGTGTGTCCTTAGTGAAAGTCCAAAAATGTGCATGGTTAGGTGCCGATCCTTCCGGTTAGTACCGGTAAAACGGCTTTGGTAATGCTTGTATAATCCACTGGCAGACACGTACCTAGAGATTCCCAATGTGTTGTATCCACTATCTTGTTTTCTATTATAAAAGGATTATTTTCATGAATTGATTTATAATCTGGCATTGCATTGTTTTGAGATGGAAAAGGAGAAATGCTTGACAAAAGGCTTGTTTTGAGATGGAAAAAGAGAAATGCTTAACAAAAGGCATGCATGTGCATTTTATCTTATAATTTTGCTAAGATTCATATATTGTGTTAGAGCATCTCTACTAGAATTTGGCTCACCCTATATGGAAAACAACTTTCAGGTACTGATTATATGCCTTCACCAAGAACATAACTTGGGAGGACTTGGAGTTTAAGGCTTTATTTTTAGTTTCTTGATGTAATTATTTTTATTTAAGCCTAGGGCTTTATTTGTATTGAGTTTAAACTTATTTTGTTATAACCAAATAGCGTCTTAGAAAGTTGTAGCCATTAAGACATTTCATTACTTGGTTCTATTTCTCTTTTTATTATTGTATCCATGATATATGTTATAGATTCAAAATCTAGGATTGGTGAATGCTGCATATTTCATCTTTTGTAATGATCAAAGATATAATGAATAGAAGTTATGACATTTTTAATCAATTGTAACAATGTTATGAGATGGATTAATGCTAATTATTTTGGGGCGTTACAGAATCCACAACACCAATGTTGAATTCACGATGATAAGCCACTCCGGAATCTACCAAAACTTTATGCCTAAGTTCCTCATAATCCACTGATAAACACCTCTCTTTTTGTGAATGAAAGAACAAAATCAACCCTTGATATTTTGTCAATATATAGCTCGTTGATCAATCCATTACCTTATATACGTCAAGGAAATTCAAATAGAAACATCCTCCAATATAGAACACATTGTATTCTACCCCTCTATAAGAATCTGGATAGGTTAAACAGTAAAAATAACAAATAGCTGTAGACCGCCCGAACTCTCTTCGCGCGCGAGAGTGCGAACTGGGTTCTAGCTACTATAGTTCGGACTCCTGTCACGGTTCTGAATCTAATCTCACAAAGTGCAATGTAAGACTGATAAATCACCAAAGAATCCAAATCCGACAAATCATTTTGGAAAATCGATTTTAAACAAAAAGCGCCAAACATGGACTGCTTTGCCAGATTTCAGAGTCGCCACATAAATATTTTATTTTGAGAAATTTAGGAAACCCTGACTCGCGCCTAAGGCCACGTGTCTGTCATCACCAAAGTTGCCTCAGCTCGGGAACTTGGGTACGAAAGGGGAAGGTCCTGAAATGAACACCCCTGCTCGCCCGATCAAAGGATCGGCCTCTACTAAACATGATATGTTGTTTTTGAAAACACATGTGTTCTTATTCTAGTTTATTAGCTAACCTTACTATGTGATGCGCACAACACACAAGTATAGACTAAATCACTCAATTTGGAACAAAACATCTCATGCTTGTTTTTCAAAAATGGTTTGGAATTGCCACTCGCAAGTAGGCTAAAGCGCGGATTTGCCACCCTCAAGTGGGCTTAAAACATGATGATTTTGCTACTTCAAGTGGGCTTAAAACTCACATTTTGATGAATTGTTCCAATTCAAGTAATGAAGACTTCATCCACAAGCATTCATGCAGTTATAGCAATTAAGCAAATAGCCTCATGGCAAGCATGCTATCATGGCAGTCACTTACACACATGCAAGTATGCTAAAGCGTAAACACTTACAGTGTACTCCGAGCCAAAGAAAGAAAACTAGTTAGAAATCAATGCATGATCCTAGCTATGTTAAGATGCCTAATGCAACACATGCGAAATGCAACTAAATAGGCTCGGCTATTCTAAGATAGCATATGAATGCAACACTCGATAACAGGCTTTGAAACACGTATTTAAGAAAGTATTGAAATTCAATGCAATTTGAATGATGCGCCAAGTCTGATGCGTGCAATACGAATGAATTATGCACGCATGCAAAGCATAAGTATGCTAATTGAAACATGCCCTAAAACTAACCATCAAAAAATGGTTAATAAAAGGGAGAAAGACATGGGGTTAGAAGACATTTACACACACACGCACACGCACACTTATTAAAACATTTGCTCTGTCGACGGAGGGTCCGAATGAAATGAGAGCTAAACTAGCTACGCTAATTAAGCTAACTGTTACAAACAAAACTAATTAACTAACTAGTTAACTAATTACAAACACAAATGAATAGCTAAGCGCATTAACTATTTAAGTACAAAAGCGGCAAATTAGCTAACTAAGTAAAGAAGCTAAGTAAAACAGTTAAAAGAGGGCCTCGGGGCGAAGGATGCATGCATGCTCAGTTGCTTCCTCTTGAAAGTTCGTCGCCTTGCCACCGGTTGCCTCTGTTTGCATTTGCTTTGATTCTTGAAAACTGAACCAATTCTCACACTGTTTCTGCTCCAGAACTAGAACCATTTTGAACCATTGTGAACCACCTTCAAGCTAGTGGATTGTCGGCCACCAAGGGAGGCTGTAGGCCACCTGTCGGCCACTTAAAAGGATCAGAGGCCACTTGGCTTGGCCGACCACTTCTCTCGCCGGTCGCCGCTTGTTCTCAGACATTCCAGTTTTGCTGCAAACATAGTACAAAAGGGTCAAGGCAAGGCATTTGCAGGGTATGTGTGTACAACCACCATCCTTATCATTTCTCAAGCTCAAAGGAGTGCGTTATTCGACTCTCGGGCCACCAACTGAGCATTGCAATGCACGATGGCCGAGAAGCCGAGTTTGTACAAGTTAATGACTGTACAAGTAACACACAAGACTCGAGAGGCCTCCACCCTATCATGCACAATCAAGGGGGACAACAACTAAGAAATGAGGCACATTTCATCACTTCAAGTACAAAATGTCCCTCATTTCTTGTTTTTGGATTAACGTCTAATCCCAACACATGCAATGCATCATAAACATGCAAACAACATGCTTATCTATCAATGCTAGAGTGACATGCACAAGGCTCTATCATGTAAGCAATGCATGCAAAACATGTTAAGGGACTAAGAGCACTAAATCAAGTGAAGAACATTACACATGAGGCATGCGCTATCAATCCCAAATAATCAAACCACATATGGACAGACCTATATCATGCCAAAACAGTGGCAAAATCATGTTGGAAATGAAGCACCAAAAACTACAACAACATACTCATGTATTGGCTCGCAAGCTAGGCATTAAACACAACTCTCAAAAACAATGAAAGAGTGATGAAAAAGAGAGTATGGCAAGGCTATATGCTCTGAAATAACATGTTAAATGATGCCATATCACATGAACATCGCAAATAAGGCATACTAGAAGGCCTAAAGCATAAGGCTAGTAAAGAGCACTACTTAAGAGGCATGCGATATCGAGCTTAAACAACCAAACCAGCCCAAAAGAAAGCTACAACATGGCAAATCAGTAGCAAAAACATGCTCAAACTAAGGCTCAAAAGAGTAGAAAATCATGCTCCTTTTGTAGCTCACAAATAAGGCACAAAAGCACAACTCTCAAAAGCTCTCAAGGAGTGAAAGAAGTGAGAACATAACACATGTATATGCTTTGAAATAACATGTTAAATGATGCCAAGACATGCAACCATCACAAGTATAGCATGCTATGGTGCTCAAAACTCAAGACTAGCTAAGGCACTTGCACCATAGCCATATCAAGCAAGCCCCAAAGGACCAAGATGACTCAAAACAGTCCTAAGGCAGGTCAAAACAATGCTAGAAACATGATGGAGTGTAGCCAAAACAAGCTAGCATGGTAAGCCAAAACACTAAGCATGCAAGGCCAATGAGTGGGATTACACTATAAGTACCAAAAGCATGCAAGAGGTGACCAAAAACAAAATGAGTTATGGCAGGTCCAAAAAGTCACAAAAAAGTGCTTGAACAAAGCCACAAAGAAGTAAACACACATGCTCATTTGGTAGGTTGATTAACACAAGCTAGCAAGATACAAAGGGGGGGGGGGACCACCCCACCTATTTTGGGCCAAAACAAGATGGTTTGAATGGCTTTAAAAGAGAGCAAAAAACAAGGCAAAACAAGCCACAAAGGAGATAGATTACCCCTAACTCAAACAAGGCCTTAAACAATCATTTTAAACACTTAAAAGCAAAGCTTTTGTAGTTGAAAGTTAAGCCTAAAACAACATGCAAATAAGGCCAAATGCTTAAACAAAACAAAACTTTAAAAGAGGCTAGTCTCTTACCCTTGAAGAACTAAGGCAAGACAACAACTTCAACAACAATCTTGGACCAAAACCAATGCCAAGACCTCAAAACAAGCTCCAAGGGACCTCAACTCCAAAATGAAGGTGTTTGAGTAGGTGTTTGTGTGCAAAAGTGTGAAGAAACAACACTTTTAGGCTCAATATATATATAGAGAGAAATATAGAGAGAGTAAATTTTTGTTCTCCAAAAATTCTAAACCTCTGGAAAAGGAGAGAGAGCTCCCTTCTTATAGAATATGCAAGCCAAAGCTTGCTTGACAAGCTTGAAACTTGCCTTCATCCCTCCATACACGTGTATGGAGGATGGCTCAGTGAGTCACAACTAGCTCAAAATATCTAAAAATATCCGCAAAACAGAAAAATGGCCGTAGGCCACTTAAAGTGGCCTACAGGGAGAAAAAGTGGCCTACAACTACAAAAAGTAGCCGACAGCCTCTCCCCTCCCTCTAGGCAAGGGGTAACAAGGAATGACACAAAAACAAACCAAAAGGAAAAGATCCAAGAGGCCTCGAGACAAGGCGCTCAGCCGAAAGCCCCGGAAACTAGCCTACGGGACACTACAATTGGCCTACAAGAGAGATAAGTAGCCTACAGCCACAAAAAGTGGCCTACAGGCCTCTCTCTCCCTCCAGGCAAAGGCACCAAGGTATGGTCCAAAAATGAACCAAGAAGAAGAGAGTTAAGAGGTCCCGAGGTAAGGCGATCAGCCGAAAACCCCGAAAACAAGCCTACCAGCCACTACAAGTGGCCTACAAGGGAGATAAGTAGCCTACAGCTACAAAAAGTGGCCTACAGGCCTCTCTCTCCCTCCAGGCAAAGGCACCAAGGTCCGATCCAAAAACCAGGCTAGAACACAGAGGGTTTAGAGGCTCAAAGACAAGGCACACGACCGAGGTCTTTGGGCACTCAAAACGAGCACAAATCATGCATAATCATCGCGCGCACAAACGATGATGTCTGAGTCTTAAGGTCGGTAAAAAATGAGGTGTCTACAACAGCGCACTTTATACTAAATAGAGCCATGAAGACTGCTCGAGCACACACTTTACAATTTGAGCGGTGTGACTAAAGGTGATACTCATATATGGGCCAACCACTTGAATGCAACATCTACTACTCGAACAGTAAAATATGTTTCCTAGAAGTTTAGAATGCAGGTAGAAATACTGGATTTTTCACTTCACCGCTCGAGAGCAAGAAAGAGCACTCGAGCAGTTAATCAACTTCGACTGCCTCTCAACACCACTTGGGCGTTGCCCCGAACCCGCCAAGGGCACTACCCTTGGGATTCTCACCAGTTGACTCGGCAGCTTGATCCTTGTACTTAGTCAGCGAAGTGGAAAACAAGGAATGCTCAAGTCAAGCTACCGAATGTCAGCATAAACTCTTCTGCATAGGCACACCTTGGGTAGGATTTGTATCTAAACTCTCACAACTCATAGATACAATTGAGTGAATAAAATACAACTAAATGGAGTTTTGACTAACGGGATTGCCAATTACAAAACCTAACAACATAGAACCTTTACCCATTTGAAGTATGCAATACAATGCAACAAGATATAAGCTCTCACTATAAAAAAGAGTAATATTTGAGCTATTTTTAGACTCTATAGTAAAATTGGGGCTTATATATATATATAGGGGAATTACAGTATAGTGGGACAGAGAAAAAAAATTACAAAAATATGTTCATGTATTTTTGCTTTTTTTATTCCACTATAAAGTGATTTTCCTTTTTATTTTTATTTATATATATATATATTATTCCAAAGTTCCTTTTTTTCCCATAAGCAATGTTTCGTTATCCATTGTGCATCAATCACAATCAAGGTGATAGCTTGGAGAAGCCTTTGGTGGCAAGGAAAAATTAAAAGTTAAGGGCAATGAATGTGTTTCCAAGTTGGGAGTTTTACAAAGATTAATGATCTCATTTGTAGTTATCACTCAGCAGAGAGGTGCTGGGTTTCGCTTTGGTGATTTCGATACTTCTCCGACAACTTTCTAGCGACCTTTTGATAAGATGAAAAATACTTTCAAAGTGTAGATTTGAGTTTTTTATGCCTGGGAAGAGGGGTTTTAGAGCTTCCATCCCGATTTTTAGCATTGATTTTTGAATTTTTAACACCCACAATGGTCCCCTATTCTTTTAATCTTCCTTCCTTATTGTTGTGTTGTGGGTGTTCTTCTTCTTCTTCAACTTTGGCTTCTAGCGGTGATTAATGTACAATGTAACAGCGGTGGAGTTGAGTAGCGGCGACAGAGACAACAACGACGGCTACGATGAGGCTAAGCTTTATTTAGATGTAGATTTTGTTTTCCAAACCACATTTATGAGAAGATTAGTGATTTTCCCAGACTGTTACTAGTTTTTTGATGGATTTTGTAATTTGTTGTTGTAGTTTTAGTAAGGTTTCTTGTGTGGTCCCCTGTTGTTTTATTTTTTTTATTATTATGTATGATGTTAACTTTTATTTTAATATAACTACTTTATAACTTTTGTCAAAAAAAATAAAATAAAATGAAATAAATAATCTTATTTGTACTTAGTTTGTTCAATTCATTATTTTCTTTCATAGCTTTGTCCATATGTGATCAACAAATCCTTAATTTTGATGCATATGGTACCTTTGTTATAATGTATATTATAGCTCTATCATATTTGGTCCATATATATTCAAGCCATTGTTAGTTTGATTGTGTATGCGTTTGCACAAAAATGGCTAACACAGAAAGATTTGATGGATTGCAGCGTGTCAAGGCAAAGTATGCCTACGTGAGTAAAAATGTGTATGGAAATATTTTACTTCTAAAACAGGAGATTGTGTAAGGTCCAAGGGGATAAAAACCTCCTGGTTCTTGTTTTGCATCAATGAAGAGGACTTAAAATCTTCTAAGGCCTCGTTTAGGAACATGCTATTTTAGTAACTTTTTGATTTTTTATGAAAAGGTGTGCAAAAAAGTAGAGACAATGATGCGACAACTTGTAGTAACTTTTGACTTTTTGGCTAAAATGTATAGTTGACAAAGGAGGCCTAAGAGTTTGAAAAATTAGGAAGAAGGATGGGCAGAAGGAAATAAACACAAAAACACCAACTTTATATATTCAAATGGATTAAACATACAAAAAGTGCAAGAACAGTTTGAAGAACAAAAAATTGAGTTAAAAATGGAATGTAAGCACAATGTAGACTCAAAACAATGCCAATAATGGCCAAAAAACAATTAATTTGACACGGATGTCAAGAATTGATACGGAGGATGGTGGCAGACATGGAGATAATGAAGTGCCAGATAAAAAGCAAATGGGTGGCAACAGAAGAAGGGCGCAAAGACAACACATGCTCTTACCACTCAGAAGATCATGACAGACAAATCACACCATCACAACCTGAAAGTAGAAGCCTCAGGATAGGCGATACACAATCAAGGACTTCCAAGACTCGTTACTCCAAGTCAGAGAGAATGAGGACTGAAAGGTCTTACACGGAGGGAAGCAGTTATCGGCCCTCACATTCGCACCAAATGATATCTAGGCACACAGAATTGCTTAGGTCGGTGGACCTGCGGACAGTGCTTGAGGAAAGGGATTGAAGAAGAGAAGACACTCAGGCTCGCGACCCCCGTAGAGTCTCAACGCTCCAACGGTTGGCTCCTAGAACACATGGGAGTGTCGAGGTTGGAATGCCAGAACCACGCCTTGCCTACGAATCAGCAGACAAAGCATTAGCAAGATTGCAGAGCTCGCCGTTTGTGCCAGCGATTGAGAACGTACCATTACCCTCAAGCCTCCACCAGTCCAAATTCACTACTTATAAGGGAAAATCGGACCCCTACAAGCAATTTTGCCACTTTCGCCAAGTTATGGCCGTGTATCGGTGAAATGAGGCTCTAATGTGTATCATGTTTCCTTCCAACCTTGGTGACCTGGGTTTGACATGGTTTGAAAGGTTGCCGGAAGGTAGCATAGCATCATGGGCGCAACTAGCGGAGGCATTTGTGACCAGATTCAGAATGAACACCAAGACGCCTGTGGAGATTGACCAGCTTCTCTCCATAGACATAGACGAGAAGGAAACATTGAGGCCTTACAATAACTGGTATTGGAAGACTTTTAATCAGATTGGAGATTTCCCCACAAACCTAGCTATCGCATAGTACAAACGAGGTTTGCCGGCTGGCAATAAATTGAGGGATTCAATGACGATGACTCCATCCCTCACAATGGAGGCCCTAATGGAAAAAGTGCATAAGCATATTCGGGTAAAAGAAGATGTCGCATCAGAGCAAAAAAGTCGGCACAACAAAGAATGCCGCATAAAACCCGCAGAAAAAAGTAAACACGTTGGGGTGAGAAGAACAACCGAGCAAGAATGGGCGAGGCAGACGAGCCAATAGAAAGGACCACCAAGCAAGGAAGTTAAGAGTCTGCACCGCCATCACCACGGTATTCAATAAACCTATCTACCGGATTTTTAGCGAGATATGTGACGAACCCTTCGTTCGGCGACCAGCCAAGTTGGGAGAAGCGTAGAGGGGCTACGATGATAGGCACCGTTGCACCTTCCATGATGAAAAGGGGCACCGAATTGAAAATTGCACGCCATTAAGGCAACATCTGGAGGAGTTAGTAGCCGCAGGCCACCTGGACCAGTATATTGAAGGGGGAACACAGCTAGCCCCCTAGGACAAAAACAGGTCGGATGGAATGCCAGTCGATTGTCCTCTCCAAGGTATAATCAATATAATACATGGGATCGTCGAACCTGAACGGGTATGTGAACTCAGAGGGATGATCAAAAAGGCTGAGCACATGAGAGAGGTACTCAGTGCATAACCTACCGTGAAAAGGGAAAAAATAGAGGCAATGAACATCATCGCCTTTTCTGACAAAGACTTAGCAAGGTTACAAAGCCCTCATAACGATGCACTGGTGGTTACTTTGTGCGTTAAGAATTTCGACATCAAGCGGATCCTAATTGACCAAGGGAGCTCATGTGAGATAATGTACTACGAGACCTTTGAGCAGTTAAAATTGGAGGACAAGGACTTGGCACCCGCAATATCTCTCCTAGTCGGCTTCAACTCGATGCCAGAATGGCTGGTTGGCAAGATAATTCTACCACTTAAGGCAGGAATGATGACAAAACAGGTGGAATTCTAAGTATTGAAAGTCCCTTCCACTTAGAACATAATCTTGGGAAGAGCATGGTTGTACGCCATGAGAGCAGTGACATCGACCTACCACCAACTGTTACGGTTCCCCAATGAAACCGGAATGATTGAAGAAGTCTTAGGGGACCAAATCATGTCGAAACAGTGCTTTGTTACAAAGAAATGGACCGCAAAAGGGTTTGTACAAATGGTAGAAGAACCAGAAAGCAACGAGCTGTTCGTAGACATCGTCAAAGCAGCCGAATAGAAGGCAGTGGAAGACTTGGTAGAGGTAAGGGTAGATGTAAAGAACCCAGAAAAGTTCTTTTTACTCGGTTCATCCCTGTCCAACATCAAGAGAATAGAGATCATGGAATTTTTGACCTCTAATATCGAAGTGTTCGCCTGGACGTCGTATGACATGCCTGGCATTGACCCCAATTTCATCTGCCATCAACTCAATGTCCACCTAACGACCAGACCAATTATACAACTCACCGATCGGCACTCCATCATGCAAAGATAGTAGCGGAAGAAGTGGGAAACCTGCTGGAAGCAAGGGAAATCAAAGAAGTATACTATCCCAAGTGGATTTCCAACACTGTAGTGGTACCAAAAAAGAACGGCAAATGGCGCGTTTGCGTGGACTACAAAATAGTTAACAAAGCTTGCCCGAAAAATAGCTTTCCCCTACCACGAATAGACCAACTGGTGGATCTAACAGCAAGGCATAACCGACTTAGCTTTCTTGATGCGTATCGCGGTTACCATCAGAACGCTATGTATGAACCGGATCAGGAGGTCATGTCGTTTACAACACCCAGAGGACTATATTATTACAAGGTCATGCCCTTTGGCCTAAAAAATGCAGGGGCAACATTCTAACGGATGATAACCAAAATGTTTGAACCATTGTTAGGTAGAACAATAGAGGCTTACATAGATGATATGGTGGTCAAAAGCAAAGATGAGGGGGACCATCTCAAGGACCTAGATGAGTTGTTTCAAATTTTGATGTCCCACAAGTTGCGACTAAACGCATCTAAGTGCGCATTCGGCGTGGGGTCAAGCAAATTCTTGGGCTTTCTAGTGACCAACCGGGGTAAAAAAGCTGATCCCTCCCAGATCAAAGCCATCTAAGATCTTGAGAGGCCCAACACAATCAAGGAGGTACAACATCTCACTGGCCTAGCAGCCGCGCTAAACCGATTCATATGTCGATCGTCAGACAAGTGTCGACTATTCTTCCAGGCACTGAAGGCCAAGTTTAAGTGAGATGATGAATGCAACCGCACCCTGGAAAGCTTGCTTGAAAGACTACATGAGCTCTCCTCCGTTGTTAGTGACCCCGGTACCAAGAGAGGAGCTCTTTTTGTATTTAGCAGTTTCCCAATATGTAGTTAGCGTAGTGTTGGTAAGAGCTGATGGAATACAACACCTGCTTATCTTTTATGTGTGTAAGACATTGCTGGCGCTAAAACAAGGTATCTACCATTGGAAAAGCTTGCCTTAGCCTTAATGATGGTTTCAAGAAAATTGCCGCACTACTTCTATGTCCACATCATGATTGTCTTAACAGCCTTCCCCTTAAAAGCCTTGTTTGAAATGGCGGATTTTTCTGGATGAATTTTGAAGTGGGCAGTGGAGTTGGGGCAATTTGACATTAAGTTTCAACCAAGAACCTCAATAAAGGCCCAAGCTTTGGTAGACTTCGTAGGTGAGTTTGCACCAAGCAGTCATTATGTTTACTTGATTGACTTGACTGAGGCAATCGAAAAGAAGTAGAAAATTGCCGTAGGGATAGCGCAGCCCCCAGAGTAGGACGCTCAATAGCATAGCGAACCATTCAACCTTGCAAAAAGAAAAAAAGGAACAGACTGCAGCGCTACTAGCAAGGACTCACCCCAAAGTAAGGTCCTGAGACCGCCAGACAGTGAGGATCAAGTCCTACCAACGGATAATCACTTAGAAAAAGGCATCATCAACACCCCTGATCCTAAGACATCATCAGATCCCTCCATTTGCTAGAAGCTGTTTGTCGGAGAGATGTGGAAACTCTTCGTGGATGGAGCATCCAACAGGCACGGTGCAGGACTTGGCATAGTCCTCATCTCGCCAGATGTCCAAACAATTGAACCAGCAGTCAATCTTGGCTTTCTAGCATCCAACAACGAGGCGGAATATGAAGCGCTATTAGTAGGTTTGAAGTCAGCATTTCACATGAAGGCCATCGAACTAATGGTATACAGTGACTCCCAACTAGTAGTCAACCAAATTTTGGGCGACTACGAGGCAAAGGATGATAGAATGGCTAAGTATCAAAAGTTAGTTAGAAAGGAGATCATGAAGTTTGAAGTAGTTCGGATAGAGCATCGGTCAAGAGGAAAATAGTAAAGCAGATGAGTTGGCCGGTTTTGCATCAATAGCAAATACATCTATGCCACATCCATTGTTGATTGACTTCCTACCTAGACCAAGTATTGAAGAGCCCGAAGCAGCCGAAGCATGTTGCGTCGAACTAGGCCCTTCCTGTATGGATCCCATCATAGTGTTTTTAAAAGATGGCATCTTACCAGAAGAAAAGAAAGAAGCCAACAAAATTAGAGCAAAGATGCAGAAATTTTGGCTCTCTCCCTCACTAGCATTGTACAGAAAATCCTTCACAAGACCTTACTTGAAGTGTGTCCATCTCAGTAAGATTGAGGCATTTTTGTTCAAAATACATGAAGGCATTTGTAGAAGCCATCAAGGAGGAAGATCGCTGGCCTACAGAGTAATTTCACAAGGGTATTGGTGGCCATACATGCAAGCAAAACGGAGAAATATGTCAAGAAGTGTGAGAAATGTCAGAAGTTCACATATCAAATACATCTACCAGCCATAGAACTCCTACCTTTAACCAACCCTTGGCCCTTTGCAATGTGGGGCTTGTACATAGTGGGACCACTCCTAATTGCACCAGGCAGTAGGAAGTTCTTTTTCACGGTAATGGACTATTTCACAAAGTGGGTAGAGGCAGAAGCACTCGCATCCATAAAAGAAAAAGTCGTCAAAAAAATTCATCTGGTAGAATATCATAACTCAGTTCGGCATCCCCAAGGCCTTGATATCTGACAACGACACCCAATTTGATGGTAAGATCTTTAGGGATTTTTGTGAAGAATACAAGCTAGAATTCTACAACTCTACGCCAGTATACCCCCAAGCCAATGGTCAGGCTGAGGCTTCCAACAAAGTAGTCCTAGATGGCCTGAAAAAGAGGTTGGAAAAAGCAAAAGACAAATGTGCTGAGGAACTTCCCCACGTTTTATGGGCTTACCGGAATACACCTCGGCGGTCAACTGGCGAAACACATTTTTCTTTAGCCTATGGCATGGAGGCAGTAATCCCACTAGAAGTTGGCCTCCCCACTATCAGAAGCGAAAATTTTGATCCAGACTTGAATGGAGAGGCCACATCCCTGGAACTCGACCTAGCAGAAAAAAGAAGAGAATGGACATTGGTTCATATCAACAGGAATTGTCCAGGAAATACAATAAAGCAGTGCACCTAAGGTAATTCAAGATTGGAGATTGGGTACTGTGTAAAGTAATGGGAAATACTTTGGTGCCTAGAGATAGCAAATTAGGACCTAATTGGGAGGGACCATACAGAGTGGTCGGCATGGCTGGTAAAAGGGCATATCACTTAGAAGAGGCGGATGACAAATCTATTTCGCGGCCATGGAACTCGGTTAATCTCAAAATATTCTATTTTTAGCTCTTTCTTAAAACACTTGTAGTTTTTCTTTTTCAATGAAACAAGAAGGCATTTTTTCGATAGAAATTCTTTCCTCTGTTTGTATAAATTGTTCGTACACATAGCCTGATTGAGGGGCACCTCAAAAAGTTGGCAGGTTTGACCAAACATTTAGTTCTTCAGTCGAGATAAGGATCTAGGCTTAAGAAGGTTGGCAGGTTTGACTAACAAAATTTTCTTCCTTAGCCGAGATAATGATCTATGCTCAAGAAAGTTGGCAGGTTGGACCAACATTTAGTTCTTCAGCTAAGATAAGGATCTAGGCTCAAGAAGGTTGGCAGGTTTGACCAACAAATTTTTCTTCCTTGGTCGAGATAAGGATCTAGGCTTAGGAAAGTTGGCAGGTTTGACCAACATTTAGTTCTTCAACTAAGATAAGGATCTAGGCTCAAGAAGGTTGGCAGGTTTGACTAACAAAATTTTTTCCTCCTTAGCAGAGATAAGGATCTAGGCTCAGGAAAGTTGGCAAGTTTGACCAACATTTAGTTTTTCAGCTGAGATAAGGATCTAGGCTTAAGAAGGTTGGCAAGTTTGACCAACAAATTTTTCTTCCTTAGCCGAGCTAAAGATCTAGGCTCAGAAAATTTGGCAGGTTTGACCAACATTTAGTTCTTTAGCTGAGATAAGGATCTAGGCTCAAGAAGGTTGGCTAGTTTAACCAACACTTTTTTCTTTCTCAAGCCGAAATAAAGATCTAGGCTCAGGAAAGTTGGTAGGTTTGACCAACACTTAGTTCGTTCTTTAGCCGAGATAAGGATCTAGGCTTAAGTAAGTGGGCAGGTTCGATCAACCTATTTTCTTGTAGCTAAGATAAGGATCAAGGCACATATCTTGGTTAAAAAGGTTTTGCAGTGTCCCAAGTGGTTTTCAGCCGAGATAACTATCCTGGCCGGAAAATAGGGGCATTATAAGGAATGACCAAGCTAACTAAGCCGGTTGGGCATGCAGTAAAACTGATACACTACAAAGCAGAAAGAGTGATGTAACCGAATAAGAAGACGTTCACAAAGAAATGTTTCTTTTATTTATCAGAAATTGAGTTCAAAAGGTGAGGTGTGTAGCCCAGTTACATTTCATCAAAACAAAAGGAAAAACCGCAACAAAAACAGGTTTTTGGTCAAGCAAACAAATCATCAAGGTCAGTGTCTAGGTCAACCCAGACCTCGCCACTAGGTAGGCCAGTTTGAGCAACTGCCTCTTGGGATGATTTGGTCAAAGGCTCCACATCAACCGTGCTAGGCAGAGAAGGCTGATGACTAAGATTAGTGCCAGCAGATAGAGCATTTATCGAGTCAAGGGTCTCCTCTTCCTTCTTCCCCTCTTGTTGAAACTTCTGTTGGACTGCGTTTGCGTAGTCCACCATGTAGCTCGGTATGTAATGTGAAGAGGGATTCAAAAAAATGTCTGCATCCGGTACGTAACTGAGCTTCTCCACTGTGGTTTTCCAACCACTCTTAAAGAAAATATCTTTTGTGGCCTCGCACTGTTTGACGTAGACCTCCTCACCCTCTTTAAAACCGCTCTCTTCAGCATCTTCCATTTGCTTTCGAAGTGCCTTTATCTCGGCATCTTTCTTCTTTTCTAATTTAGCAAGCTCCCGAAGGTAGTGGTCCTTCCGCTCGGCCAAAGCTTTTTGCTTGTCTTCCTCAGCTGTACTAAGAAACCAAGCGATCGCGGTCGTCGCTCAGATCAGCAAATTTTGTTTAGAGCTCTTTTAGCTCGGCTTTCTTGCCTTTTGCTGTCTGCAATGGCTATCTTGGTCATTTTTCGCAATTCTAGCACGTGCTGATAGGAAATTTGTTTCTTTTACACGGCCCGCACATCATACCCAAAAAAATTTACAAACCAAGCGACAAGAAAGAAAAAAAAAGACTAGAATGCCTAGAATTTAGGGTTATCAAAATTAACGATTTGTTGGCAGACCGAATGGCCTTCAGCTCAGTCAGATGGGCATGATGTTCCATGTCGGCTAGGAGGCAGACACTCTTGGCTAAGTTGAAAGCCATAAGGTGGTCTTTTTCAGCACATACAAAATCCGACAGTCACAGCTCGGCCCCTAAAGGACACAGTTGGTATCTACGCTGAAGTAGGGGATGAGGTAGCACGGCTTCCAACTGGGGAGTGCTGAGGGAACGCGGCCTGAAGCTGCTCGATTTCTTCCTCATTCTCTAGCCTCGGTGATTTGTTAGTCAAGGTACGGGGCCTCTTACTAGGCCGAGATAACGAGGCTCTGGTGGAGGGAAGGGCAACCATGGTCTCACGTACCTGACTGAATGAAGGTAGCTTGGTCCGGGCCTCATGATTCATTGCCGTAGTTTGTTCGGTGATAAGGGCACGGATAGCTCGCTTTTTCGCCATCTCTTGCTCTTCAATAAGTGATATAGGTTGATTTGGGGTAGGTTGGAGTCCAGTTCAGGTAAAGGTTCAAGAAGGAAGTCGGTAACCTTAGTTTTTCTCCTTCCACTGTACCGATAAGTCGATTTGAAATTCAACAGCTCGGTCCAATCTCAGTGGCAGTATCGAAATACAGCACGAAGGGCGTCTTGATTGGTGTAGGCGTAATTTGATTTAAGCTGGTTTAAATCTGTAAAAGAAACAAAAAACATAAAGGGTTAGCACGGTGGTTGTTGAAATAGCAAAGGAAATTAAACCGGGATATCCTTACCAGCTGTTCCTTTATTCCAGTTTATATTATAGCCCAATATCTGGGCTTCCTGATCTTCAAAATGGCCAGAAACCTAGAGGAAATCATCATCGTTTAAATATTTGTCTGGTGTGTTTTTGATAATTTTTTCTCGGCCTCTTCTTGCTCTGAGATAATAAACCCAATCGTCGTCATTTTGGCCAAGTGAGTGTTGATGAAATAGCTCGGCCAATCTGAGGTTGAGGCCGAGCCGATGGTTTAGCTCGGCAATGCTATTTATTATTCTGTAAGTGTTTGTGGATAGTTGGGTAGGACACAATCTGGTTTGCCTAAGAAATTCACAAATAAGGGGCTGTACAGGGAATTGAAGTTTGACTTCTACGATCGATATAAGGGTAAAAGGGACGAAGCCTGGCTTTCCCTAGGGCGTGGTGTTCGGTTTGGCTAATTCGATATGTACGTTGTTAGGGATGTTGTATTCCCTTCGAAACTCAACTATGGCACTGGGTGAGCTCACTAGGAATTGATATTTACCCATTAAACTTAAAAGATTGTTATTTTAAAATGAACACGATTGTCTAGCCCGGTGCTGATATGACTTTGGATGATTCAGTTGAGCAAAATTGCCCATAGGCAAAGTGTAAGGGTGTGCCTAGCCAACCTAGTCAAGTCTGCAAAGTGGAAATAACAAGTGTTATGCCCAATTAATGGACCGAGCTAAGTAAATAGACAAAACAAAATAAGCCTAGCTCGGCTATAATTGGGTTACAAACCATTCACAGTTTGGCCATGAAACAGGATCGGCTTAAGGTTTATAGCTCGGTTATTGATCAATGCATTTCTAGTTCGATCAAGTGCAGGCCTAAAGGTCGTAGATAGTTTCCTAGTTCGGTCATAGCACGATTTTGGATATAAAAAAAACACAGATCTAGACTTGTTCTTAGTCCCAATCAGTGTGTTTCCAGGTTTACTCATGGTGTTTCGAGGTTCTCAATATTGGTTCAGACCTTAGTGTTTATAAACACATATTTGGTAACTAAGACACCATTCTTTAGAAATAAGCAGAAATAGTTACAAGGATGAAGAACTTACCGGTTTGGAATGAGATCTGAATCTAATCTGATGAAACAAACACTGGCAGTGTTAAAGAAAGTAGAAGATGTGTAGGCCTAGTCTTGACCGTAGGAAGATTAGGGGTTGAGGGTTGGGAGCTTAGGAGAACGGGGGCTTACAAGAGGGAACACGAACAGTAGTGGCTTTTCAAAAAAGTGAAGCTATAGAGTTGAGACAAAATGGACGGGACTGTTCAAATTTCACAGTACAAGACGGCAATAACAGGTGCACTTGATCAGTGGGGGCATGCCACGTGTCCAAAGGAATAAGTAACGTTTTAGACGTGCCTGAGTAGTGGAGCGACATGTAGAGCAACTGACAAGATGTTTCTAGACCGAACGAATCGGGAGCTCGGCTATTATTGAGCTCAGTTGGAGGCTTGTACATTTAGCTCGGCTTTGAAACGGTAATCCCAATCATGCTACGCAGATGGAATTAGGGGGCAATTGAGAGGGTAATTTGTAAACAAATTGAGCTGAACCAGAACGAGTCTTCTTTGGACGATGGGCCGGGTAATAGGCCAAGAAGATGTTTTGTATTTTGGTTCTGGGCCAAGGTAGTTACCAGGACGGTTGGATGGGTTGTTGGAATTGGAACCTGTCAAGGGACAAAGCCTTGTCTGATCGAGGTGGTTAGCATGGTGATGGGCCGAGCTGGGTATAACACAGCGAGATGCCAGGTTGAACAGGGTTACCGTGGCTTGACCGTGTTGGGCACGGAGCCGGGGTAACTTGGTTGACCGTAGTATCAACCAAGTTAAAAGGTTCACCCATCTCACTTGGTAGGCAGTGAGTAAGGTGTTACCAGGATAAGCGTTATCCATGGGGAATGTGATTCCTAGGAGGGCTCTAGAGAATAAGAGTCCTATTGGGATTGTGCCACGCGGAATCTATAAAAGGTCATGGCAGGACCTATGAACAGGTATCACAATTTCTACTCTCAAATACACAGAGCTTTTGTCTATTGTCTATTGGCTGACTTGCGCATCGGAGAGGCATCTAGCACACACCTGCTGGCTAGCTCACGTTTGTGTTTTCAGGTAGTAAAGCGACGACGTTTGGAGGAGTGCAAACTTGATCAACAGGATTATATGAGAAGATTATTTCGTGCTCGTACAAGAGTGATTTGATTGCCATGTGTCTTATTTTTATTGGATAATTTAATTAGGCGCCAACATATCTCCACATCAGCATAACTAAACATTGGTTATACTATGTGATAACTGCAATTCTTCCTCTTCTTCACAAACTTTGCTAGTTTTTTCGAAACTTTGGTAAATTCTTTCATCCTCCATCTGTATCCTTTATCTCTATCAATTGTACTTTTTCTTATCTTCTATCAATGGCTAAATGTTTCATGGATGAAGTAATTGAAATAGTTGAAAGCATTCCATAAAGAGGCAAAGCCCTTGATTGGGGAGTGGAGAGCAGTCCCTTATCCTAAATAAATCCCTAACTTTCAACCTTTAGGTACAAATTTTCCCTGGCCCTATTTGTTGGGATGTAACGTGATTGGGGAGTAGTACTAAAAACACCTTACAATTAATCTGAAGAACAAATATGTAGATAATAGAGTTGTAGTTTCTAAGAGAAAAGAATGAGACCCCCCCACCACCCCCAGTGAATGCTGATTGGTCCATTGTTTATTTTTTATTTTATTTTTATTTATTTATTTATTTTTTGTCCTCCTCTTGTTGCCCCCCACGTGTATGTGGGGGTCACCCCCAAGTGGGGATCTGGATCATCTCTAAGTTTCTAATATGTTGAAATAGCATAACACATAAATGAAAAAGAATATGTTGCCATAAAAAATGGCCTAAAATGTATTAATTTTTTCTTAATTTCTAAACATTTCATTACCACAACATATAATAAATGTTTCAAAACTTATTTAAGAAAAATATTTTAGAAATGTGAGTCAAAGTAGACTACATAGATGCCAACAATGGTTTTATGTTTGTTGGACTTGTAACAAATCAGGTCACCAAGCAAAAATTTGCAAGACAGATTTTAAAAAAGAATTTTGCTAGCAAAGCCTATATGAATGAACCATGATAACAAAAGGAAAGATTATGAATTTTGAAATAAAAAATTCACACAGAGAATGGAATAATTAACCTCTACACTTGATGGATAAAAAAAAAAAGAGTGTAGAAACTTCTTCTACAATTCAAAAATCATTTTATAATCCTAAAGTAGGACTAGAAAGCGAGAAAAAAAAAAACTTTAAATTTTTTTATTATTATTTGTATTGTAAAATGATAAAGAAAAAGTCTATGCAAAAATTATCAGTAGGATCACTGATTATGCTAGGTTTCCACAGAGAGAGAGAGAGAGAGAGAGAGAGAGAGAGAGAAAACATAATGGTGATGAAATAATGGAAGAAAGGAAAAAAAGAATTGGGCACTTGGTTTAAATTCAAATTTAGATTTTCTTTACTCATAAATTCAGCGTTGAAATATTATGTCTATAAGGACAAGTTCTTACAAAATAATCCACCCAACATATAAAACATACAGTCAAGCCTCGTTTGGGAATATGTTTTTTTATTAATTTTTTGATTTTTTGGTTAAAATGTGATGTAAAAAAAATTAGTATGTTTAGGATGATTTTTTGACTTTTTACAAAAAGATGTGCAAAAAGTAGAGAGAAAAGAGAATTTTTAACTTTTTGATATGAATTACTGACTTTTGTTTTTTATTTTTTTAATAACTTTTTAACTTTTTGATTAAAAAAGTCACTTGCCAAACATGGCCTCAATCTGTTTAAAAACAAATCTCAAACCACCCCCCCTCTCTCTCCTTATCTAGGGTTTTGACAACCCTTTAAACCCTCTCTCTTGCCGGACCAAGCCCTAAGTTCCTCGAGGACCTCTTCTCCACCACCTTCATCTCATCCTTCAAGTCTGGCGATGATGACAATGACCAGTTCTACTTCGAACATTATTATTCAACGGTTTGATGTGTGTCTTAATCCTTCATCCTCAGCCTTTCGTCGGCCAAATCTTCTCCTTATTACTCTCCTTCACCAGATCTGAACCACATCGCACCTCCATCATTGAGTCAGATTTGCGATGCAGAGAGAGAGAGAAAGAGAATGGGGAAGTTTTCCCCGCCGTCATCATCGACGAACTCCGCCGTCCAGTGAGCATTCTTGAAGGAGTCGTTTTGGTCTTGAGTGATAGAGTCTTTGTCACCGTCGGCTCATGGTGCCTGCGGAGGCACACTGCCTTGGCATTATAGAAGAGATTTGTGTTCTCATTTATGCTCGAACAGATCGAACGCCGATCTCTTCACGGCAATGCAGATCGGAGGCCATTGATGCGAATCAGAGGAAGAAAATAAGCTTATTGGCTTAGCAACCTTAAGCTTGTGCCGAACTCCTCAAGATCGGTATCGTCTTCTTCAAGTTGTTCGTGGAGGAGATGGAACCCTTTTATCTGTTCAAATTTTTAATTTTTTTGTTTGTTTGGAAGTCCAAGAATTCATTCATATTTTGAAGAAAAACAGACTTTTGGGAAATTTGGTATTTTATGGGATTTCGATGAGAGAGTGATAGCTACGGGGTCCTCTTCTAGCTGGCAAACCACACCAAGCAAAGCATCTATGAGGAATCCATAAAATCTTTTGATGATGTTGTTCTTTCCCAGTTTGGTGTTTTCTCTATTACCTCTAAACTTTAAGCCTTCGCTAGTGAAAGATTTCCCTCCTAGAGAAATGGGGTTTGTTAATGATTGTTTTTCTCTCTATTTAATTATAATTTTGTGGCTAAAGAGCATAATTTGTTATTACTTAACAAAGGAGTTCAGATTGTGTGATTCTATTACAGTGATGTACTTATTTTGTATTTTGTTTTCACTTTATTTTTTATGTCATTCATACTTTGGGCATGTTATGACCTAAGGATGGTGTGCCATTGCAAGAGAGAATTCAACATGTTAACTCAACAGATAATTTTCTTTGTGTTAATAACTTTTTTTTTTTTCGACATATGTTTATATATATATATATATGAGTGTGTGTATGAGGACTTCATATAGATAGACATC
Source organism: Camellia lanceoleosa (assembly GCA_025200525.1). NCBI lineage: Eukaryota > Viridiplantae > Streptophyta > Magnoliopsida > Ericales > Theaceae > Camellia > Camellia lanceoleosa. Next base: position 113,104,473 of record CM045770.1, on the reverse strand, counting down.
ATTTTGAATGGACAAAATTATAGGACCTTTCTTTCTCCTCCCAATCCCCCCTCTATATATATATATGTGTGTGTGTGTTTGTGTGTGTATAAAAATTTGAATAGATAAGGTAAAAAAAAATGAACAGATAGAAAGGATTGAACAGATTAATTTTTTGAATAAATAGATTTAAATAGATAAGTGAAAAAATTGAACATATAATTAGATCTAGACAGATATTTGAACAGATAAGGAATTTTAGCAGATAGATATTCCAACAGATTGATACAAATTTGATAGATAGTCAAAAAAATTAAAACAGATTGCCAAAAAAAATTAAACAGATAAAATATTTGAACACATAGTTAAAAGTGATATTTATTCATAAATCTCTCTTCACCTACTTATGTTTCAATAAGTCTTCTGGGTGACATAGTTACCAAAATACCCCTAATAATATTCATATTGACAGTATGAATGTTCCGTGATGTGAACATTCATATTGTCAATGTGAATGTTCACACTATCAATATAAACATTCACACGTTAATGTGAATATTCACACTGTCAAATATGAATGTTCACATCACCAAGTTGCTAAGCATTTAAAAAATATTTGTAAGGTTAAAATTGTCTTTTTTTTTTTTGATCGGCAAAAAAGAAACTTCATTAATGGAATAAATAAGTACAAGGTACAAGGCAAATTGCATCAATAAAGAAAAAGGAAGTACAGAAGCATCACAATGAACTAAATGATCCCAACTAGGTTGGCACCACAAAGCTCATCCTATCATTTGCTAGCACCCCACAGTTGGTGAGAGACCAACGAACAAAGAACAGACCAGGCATATAGCCAAACAACTAAGACAAACCAACCAACTAACCATTACTAACACCTAAGCATAGCAGACATCAACAGATAAGGAGCTCCACAGCAAGACATCAACAGATAAGGAGCTCCCAAGATATGTTGGCATAACCTGCAAAGCAAATCAAGGCATCAAACCAAATATATAGTAGTAAATCCACCATAAGGTAGGAGCTGCCCATCTACACCAATCTGCAAACCAAAACTGTCTTCTCCAAACAGCTTTCTTTGGCAACAAGATAAGCAGACCATTTATAAGCTCCATAATCAAAATTGTCTTCATTGTCTGAATCTGAGACAAAACACCCAACCTATACTAGATATCATCACAGCAGCAACAATCACAGCAGCACAACTAACCAGCATAACATCAAATTCATCACAGCAGCACAACAGCATAACTAACTAGCATAGCACCCCAATTCTGCTGTTAGCTGAACCAGCCAACAGAGTTGAGCAGACTAACCACTAGCAGGACAGACCAGCAAATTAGACTAATACATACCTGAGACAAAACACCCAACCTATACCAGATATCATCAAAGCATCAGCAATCACAGCAGCAAACAAGCCCAGATGAACAGCTCAAACAAGCTCTACAGATACAAAAGAACAAAGATGTAAGTAAAAAATGTAAGCAGATTGATACAGAGCTTACAGATCGAATAATAAAGAATACCTCAGTCCATTAAATATACCAGATAAACATAAAAGACAGAGATAAAGCAATCAGAAGGAACATACCAGAAAAACAAGACTCAACCAGATACACACTCAACCACCAATCCTCAGGCAAAACTTAACCTACTGCAAGTTATACACTAGATCATTTACGGAAGCTGCCACCTGAAGTGGCGATGCCTTAGTGCACAAAGTTACTCGAACTTTCACAATGTCGCATAGAGCTTCAAAATCTGGTTGTGATCCCTTGAAAACACACTCGTTTCTATGCCTCTAGATAGACTAAAAAGTTGCCATAGGAATGACCATCCAGAATTTTTTCTCCAATTTTGACATTCTGCACCCATACCACCACTGCAGCAGTCCATCTACAGAACCTGGCATGACTCATTGAAAACCCCACCATCTCACAATGTTTGACCAAAGCCTCTAAACAAGAAGAATATGCTCCACGGTTTCAACATCATAATGGCATAACACACATTCAAGATTGACACTCCCATCAAGTATACCAATTCTGTGAAGGAACCAGGAAGTTTTGACCTTACCAAGCCATACCAACCATCCAAAAAATTGTACTTTCGGAGGAGAAAAATTATTCCATATAGAGCCTGCCATTGCCACAACCGGACCAAGAAGGGATTCATACCATTTATATGCTGATGCTACACTAAACAGACCAGATGACTCTGCTGTCCATTTCAGTACATCTGGTTTTTCACTGCAAAGAGCTGGTGCACTCATGAGCAAACAAGCTAATCTAAGAACTTCCTCCTCCTTACATGCCAACAAAGTTCTTCTAAGCTCAAGGTTCCAATCATTATCAACACCCCTATTCTCAAAAAACACTCTTACCACCCAATGCTTATTATTAGATAGAGAGAAGAGTCTAGGGAATTCCTCCTTTAAGCATACATTACCAATCCACTTGTCCAACCAAAAGTGAACTCTACTCCCATCCCCTAAAGCTATTTGAGAATTATGAATATAGAAATTATGCAAGTCAGGATTCAACAAAGCTACAGTAATTATATTAGTCCAAATCTTAGAACCTCTGCCTTCCAAAGTTGGCAACCATTTGCCATATTGAACATTATATTTTGCGCAGATCACTTCTTTCCAGAGTGTGTGATTCTCAGCTCCAAACCTCCACCACCATTTCAGTAATAGACAATCATTGAATGTTCCAATCCTCCTCAACCCTAAACCACCTAGATTCTTATTCTTTGCAATTACCTCCCAACGGACAAAGTGCACTTTTCTTCTGAGGTCTGATCCACCTCACAAGAAAGCCGATTGTATTTTCTCAATTTCCTTAGCCACCCCAACAGGAATCTTGAACAATGATAAATAGTAAACAGGTAGATTGGACAAAACTGACTTGATTAAAGTTAATCTCCCAGCACAAGAAAGTAGTCTTCTCTTCCAATTAGCCAATTTTTGCTTGAATTTGACAAGAACAGGTTTCCAAGTACTTCTCCTACTTGGGTTGACCCCCAATGGCAAACCTAAATACATTATAGGTAGCTTTTGATAAAGGCAATTTAGACTAAAGGCAAACTCTTGCAATAGTCCATCATCAACCCCAACACCACAAATGACACTCTTGTGGTAATTTATTTTCAGCCCCGAGGCTATCTCAAAGCATCTTAAGATTCTTTTAATATTACAAACTTCCTCCTTCTTAGCTTCACAAAACAAAATCGTGTCATCCGCAAATTGCAAATGAGTTACTCTTAAGCCATTTGACCCCACCTCAAATTTCATTGATTAAGTTTAACTTTTTTGCCCTGCTTAGCAATATATTGAGACCCTCTGCTACAATGTTGAATAAAAACGGTGACAATGGATCACCTTGACAAAGGCCTCTTTGTGGGCAAAATTCAGGTGTTGGTGACTCATTAACTAAGATAGAGATCTTAGCGGAGGATACACGCGCTTTCATCCAACTCACCCATCTAGATCTGAAGCCAAATTTTGAGAGCATGTTAAAGAGAAACTCCCAATTGATTGAGTCATAAGCCTTTTCAAAAACCAATTTAAGCCCCAAACCTTTCTTATTGGATCTTTTCTATCCATCAACAATCTCATTAGCTATAAGAATCCCATCCAGAATATTCGGACCACCAAGAAAAGCTGACTGAACCTCACTAATAATCTTGGGCATCACCTGTTTCATCCTATTTGATAACACCTTTGCTAGAATTTTATACATAGAACCAATCAGACTAATAGCCCTATACTTTTCCAAACAAGAGGGACTATCATTTTTAGGGATCAAGGCAATGAAAGAGCTATTGATCCTACCCACTAAACTTGCATTTTGATGAAACTCTCTCATAAAATGTAACACATCAGATTTCACAGTTTTCCAGCATTTCTTGAAAAAAAGCCATGTTAAATCCATCAGGTCCAGGTGCCTTATTCCCATCACATGTCTTTATTACAGAACTAATTTCCTCTTCAGTAAACTCTGCCTCAAATTGTTCAACAGCTTGTGATCCTCCAATGTTCTTGAAGTGCCCAGATAATTTAGGTCTGACCTTCCAATCCTCAGAGAAATGCTTTAGAAAGTGAGCCTTCACCTCAGCTTTAATTTCCATAGGGTCCTCAAGCATTGAACCATTCACAACAATGGAGCACAAAGAATTCCTACTATTCCTACTACAAGCCATAATGTGAAAATATCTTGTATTTCTATCCCCTTTAAGTGCCCAGTTCACTTTGGATTTCTGCAACCAAATCCATTCCAACATTTTACTAAGCCTCCAAACATCTCCCCTCACTTTCTTTCTTCTAATTATTTCTGTAGGTAGCAAAGGTCTGTCCTCAGCAAGCAAATCAAGGACATGAGCTTCTTCTTCAACACACTTAAGCTTATTTTCCACCTTCCCAAATACCTCCACATTCCACTGTTTTAAAGCTTGCTTCAGGGCTTTAAGTTTCATGAAGCATTGAAACCCTGCCCAACCCTCCACTACAAACCCAAACCAACTTTGCTAGAGAAAAGATAGGAAATTAGGATGAAGTAACCAAGCGTTGAGGAACCTAAAGGGTTTAGTTCCCCAATCCCTATCATCCTCTATTAATATAATAGGACTGTGATCAGATAACAATCTAGGTAGGCCCCAGAGTTTAAAATTGAAATTCTGCCCCCACTCATGATTGAGTAGAAATCTGTCCAGTCTACTCCATTTCGCCCTATCTTGGGAATTACACCATGTAAACTTCCTCCCAAGCATAGGCATATCGATCAGCTCAAGTTGTTCAATTATATCATTGAAATCTTTCATCCCTCTATCCCTTCTAGAGCACCCAATTCGTTATGAGATAATCTTTATTTCATTAAAATCTCCCCCTAAGCACCATGGTCCTAGAAATTTGGATTTCAATTTGACTAGAAGATCCCACAACTCTTTTCGAAGCCCCACCTCATTAGGACCATAAACATTAATAATAATGCAATTGAAACTAAAAAATAATGTATTTGACAGTGTCACGCCCCAAAATTTGGACAATTAAATATTAAATTAGGACTAAACCCCAATCAATATTCCATCATCCAAATCCTAGGGGTGAAACAAAAACAAAAAAATAAAAAAATAAAACACCAACCAAACCATCCACCATAATCTCATAACTAATAAATACCTCAACATTAAAGTAACAATAAATACTTCAAAACAACTTAAATAAAGTACGGTTACAAACCATGCCAAATTATTCCAATACTAAAGTCATAAAAAAAAAATCATAAATACATGAATAACTATCAACCCTAAGCTCAAGAAAAATAAAAGAACTCCGAACGACATGTCCTACGATCACAATTATTTCTTGCCATCGCCAAAGCCTCTACTAATCCTGCAAGGGAAGCTCAGCTGCGCTCAAACAGAACGCACCCGAGTTGCCAAGAGACAAAACGGGTCAGTATACAGGTATACTGGTATGAGTACAAGAATCAACACCCACGTGTCCACCAGACAGAAACAAAAGTACATTAAATTCTTATTACTAGACAAGACAAGTAGTTCCAACCACACCGAGACGAATGGGTAGTTTCTCGAGATATGGTGGCATTTAGTTTCTTGTCTGTACACATCGAAATATAAATTGATTATAAAATAGACAAAATAGAAATAAAAATATGGTGGGTCAGCCCTGCATAAAAAGTTAGTAAGACCCACCATCCTGCAAAACAAATAAAGTTAGTATAATTTAATCATAAGTAACTTATTAAAACAAATATAAAGTTACACCGTTTCACACTTAAATAATTCAAATTGATCAAAACTCAAAGAACGAAAGTTGTACAGAATCAAATTTCCTATAAGATTGCGCGAACGAATTTAACAGAAACTGAACAGGTTAAGAGAAAAACTTGATATAAAAATCTAGACAGAATTCAATCGAAAAATCTGAATCTGAAAATGAACCAAAACTGCCCTAAGATGATTTTTTTCAAAAAAATTCAAAACACGAAAAGTGTGCAGAATAATGTTTTACTTCAGTTTACGCGAAACCAATAAAAATGAGCTCGTTTCATGGGTTAAAATTGCCTCTAAAATCTGCCTTGCTAAAATGAATCAAACCGACAATAATCAAGATCATCCGATTATAAGTTCTAATCGATCTTTAAATAAATACAAAAAACATAAAAGTGGTCCAAAATCACGTATAGATGCCTCTGCTCAAATTTTATAATTTATTGAGGTCGATTACTATTTTTCAACATGAACATATCAACAAAATTCACTCTATAGAAATAAACTCATAATTAAATTCTTTGTTCCTTAACTCAATCAATATCATTCGAACTATACATATAAGTTCATAATTACTTCTTTGCACCTTGACTCAATTAAGATAATTCGAACTAACATACAAGTTCATAATTAATTCTTTGTACCTTGACTCCACCACTTCGGCCCTCCCCTTCTGGCCTACACATATATCCCATGTGCCTCCCGTATACCTAACCCACTCCGAAGCCAAACTTGCACGGGGATATCGTCCCGAGTTTGACTCACACTCCCCGGATGGTTAGTATATACGTACGCGCGCAAATCAAAGCACTCGTCTACTCATGAGAACGAGGCAACAATATATATAAACATCTCATCGACATCATGAGACAAATATAACCATGCCGGGCAAAAGGCATCAAACAACTCTCATAATCCTCACCTTTTTTTTTCTGACTCTTTCTCACCATCACTCAAATAAAACAACAATCCATGGAGTCATGGTGGAGTATAAGGAATTTATCTATATGTTCTTAAGTAATTTTAATTTCATATAATCATATTAATTTTAGTTTCATATAATCATGAGCGTGATTACAATCATAAAATAAATCCATATAAAAATCATAAATCTGACATTCACAACTAATTAAAATAATTAAAATAAATCAATCAACTAAAAACCCTAAACCTTACCTACACAACTAAACAAAATAATTAAAATTAATCACTCATCTAAAAACCCTAAACTTTACCTACACAACTAATCAAAGTAATTAAAATCAATCAATTATCTGAGAATCCTAAACTTTACATACCCAACTAAATAAAATAATTAAAATCAATTAATCATATATAAACCCCTAAATCTTACATCCATAACTTAATCAAAATAATTAAAATTAATTTATCATCTTTATGTAAAACCAAATCAAACTAACATCAAATAAATAAATAAATAAAAACAAAGAATTAAACATAAATTAAGAGAAGTGGGTTTTGTACTCACAATATTATTTTGAAACTCAAAGAATTATTTAGAGAATTAATGGAGTCACCAAAATAAAACCTTAACTTTTTTTTATTTTTTCTCCTCTCCTCTTCTTCCGTGCCGTCTCTCTCTTCTCTCTCGGTTTCCGCCGCGCCACTCTGATTCACTTTCTTTGATTGATTAATCTGTTGTCTAACCTAATGCACCATTATGTAATATTATATTATATAATACATTATAATATATATAAATATAAATATAAGATTAAATATATATAAATATCCATATATAACCCCTCTTTTTTTTTTTATAACAAATATATATATATAAATATTTAGATTAATTTTATATAATTAAATAATATATTAAATTAATTAATTACGACATTAAATTCATTAAATAACACATTAAATTCTTATGTGACCACACAATTAATAAAGCCAAAAATAAAATAAAATAATAATAACCATAATAATAATAAATAATGACTTAAGAAAATTAGGGTCGCTACAGACAGCAGGATGAAGTTATGATTACAGCAACAAGCTTGCAGCTGGAACACCTTAGATTTCCAGATACACACCAATCCTCCAGCTCTTCCAACTGCATCTACTGCCATAAACTCCATATGATCCCCAGGCCACAGAGATTTTACCAAATCAGAATTAAAAATGTCTATAATATACATTAAATATGCAAATTATGATTTGGTGGTCAAATGTCCAAATAATAGGACTTATTGGAATACAAAAATATGTTATGGACTAATTGGGATACAAGTACTTGAAAAAAGATTTCCTAATAAATCCCCTATTAAAAAATTAAACAAATATATTAAGGGTAAAATTACAAACAAAACGTCCTCCAAAATAATAAATGGACTTCTCATCAAATTATTTTACAAAGAGTGAACTCCTCACTAACAAAAAATATCCACTAAATCTAATGTCTTAGACAATTGGTTGATTTGACTTTTCAACAATTTTCTCAAAAAGAACTTCTATAATTAAAAATATATATATTTTTTCCAAAAGATCTTATTGAAAATTTTAAGAAGGTTGCAAAGTTTGTATGTCATTTTTAGTCAATTCCCTTAATTGGGGTCATCAGTGGCCAAGTCTTATGGCATTAGTGAATAAAATTAATATACAATGGATTGAATTTGAAATTGTTGAAACTGTGAAAATTGACAAAGATGAATTTCGAAGCTTAAATAAATTTTTAGCAATAATTAAATAAGCTATTGCAGTTATGATAGCAAGTCCAAGAATTATTACGACACAAATTGTGTCTATTATATCTGCAAAAATTATATTCAATTTTATCAACCTAATCAAATTTAATTACTCTATCCTTCATCTTGTCCAAATTTAATCTCCACGAAAAATGAAAAATAGTGAAAATTTTATGACCCAATCGTTGAAAAAAATTGATAGGCTCATATTTTTCATAACATATTAGACAGTATTCTTCAACATGATAAACAAACATGCTACCAAAACGATATAATTGTAATCGTAAATTATGAAGACCTCCAAATTGGTATATGACAAAGTATAGGAAATGCTCCAAATGCTTGAAGAATAAATAATTAAAGTGCTTGATTTCCCTTCTACTATTTGGGAACGGTATGAGATCAAGCGAGAGGCCCGAGTTCATTAAAATTCAATGAAAAAGATGGACATTTGTATCTCTAAAAAATAGGATAGGAATCTTGCAAGTTGAAGATATAACAATGTGATTTACATGATAACTAAAACCAAAGTGATTGGAATACCCACTAACAATGGATCATACTTAGTAGAGATACCACTATATGTTTGTTTGTTGTATTTTAATTTCAATAATTCAAATTTATAAAAGATTTATTATCTTATTGCAAGAACCTTAATTTATCTTTCATTTCTGTATATTTCAAATTCTAAGTTAAAAATCTGCTATATGTCTATAAAAGAATGCGAATTGCATTTGGTAAATGTAGTCTTATAGAGAGAAGAAATGAGCAAAAGTAGTCATCTTTATCTTTTTTGTAATCTTGCAAGTATTTTGTAATTTTTCAAGTATTCAATAAAAATGTGTGCGTGGGTTTTTTTTTTTAATTTTTTATTTTTGTAAACTTTTCTTTTTGTTGTTTTTAATATTCTAGAAGTTTGAGAGTAATGATAGAATTATTATTATTTGTTTACTATTTGCACGTTGAGTTAATGTATTGATAGATTTAGTGTGAGGGGTTATGTTTACTGTTTACACTTTGAAAGACTTGAAAATTATTCGTAGAAGACAAAGAAGTTAGGTATGAAAAATAATTCGAATTTAAAGATGAGCTTCCTTATAAGTAAATTATAATTTTGTAGTTTTATAAATATGCGATATTGGAAGTCCTTATTTGCAAATATAATACTTGTGCTCCAACAAGTAGATTGCCCAATAGTGTAATAATTATTTCAAGTAAACATTTACTTACTTGCGTAAAATAGTAGAAAATGAGGGTGATAATAATGGAATCACTTTAGGTTCGTTCGGTGGACTTTTCCTCCCTATGTTAATTTATTTCTTAAATTAAGTTTAGTTTGGCCGTATTTTCCAAACTAAGCTAAAGTATATTTTGTAAACACGCTTTCAGCATATTTGTGGTCTAGGCAGGCAAAATAAATAAAATCATGAAAACGTGTTTAGAAAACACACTTTTAATTAAGATTTTACTAATTATCGCGTCAATTAACAAAACATGGTTGAGAAACACGCTTATGAAGACGTGGTTTGAAAACATGCTTATGAAAACATGATTTGCAAATGCATTTTTAACTTTTTCTTTTTCTTTTTAATCCTATGGTACAATCACAGAAAGGGATTGTATCTATACCTAAATGGTTCCATTTGTTGTCTTATAATATAGGTTCTGTACTAGTAAAGAATTTTATAGAACTAAACAAGAAAAGTTAAGGGTAAATTACACTGACACCTCCTGAGACTTATATTTATTACAGTTTTCCCTCACCTTTTGGAAATTACATCTCCCCCGCTGAGGTTTAAAGTTTCATTACAGATTCCCCCCCTCAGCAATTTAATTTTTTTTAAATACCAATTTTGCCCTTATTAGGTAAATTACATTGATACCCATCACATTTTAGAAATTACAATCTCCTCCCTAAGGTTTAAAGTAGCATTACCAATTGCCCCCTCGGTTAGTATTAATTGGAAAAAAAATTAATTGAAAAAAAGATTTATTAGTAAAATTTTTAAATTTCTGTTTAAAAACCAATGAAAACTCATTTTTTGAATTTATGTTTTTTTCTCAAATTTACAAACTGAGACAACAATTTATAAATAAAAAAATTATTAAACAAATTTTTATGACAGTTTTTAAAATTTTTGTAAATATAAATTGAAAATTGAAAACGAAATAGTTACCAAACAGATCTTAGATGGTAAAAATGTCATAAAATTAACAAATAATTAAATAAGTTACCAACGTAAGAATCTTAGGCTATGTTGTTAGACTTCTTTATTTTGATGATTTATTTAATTATGTTTTAATTTATTTGGAAGAGAAAAATAGAATCAAAATTTATTTTGATGATTTATTTGAAAGAGAAAAATAGAATCAAAATTTATTTTGATGATTTGAAAGAGAAAAATAGAATCAACATTTATTTTAATGATTTTGTGTTTTAATTTATTTGAAAGAGAAAAATAGAATCAAAATTTATTTTGTCCCATTATTTCTCACCTAAACCTTTATCCTAAATTTTGTGAGAATGTATTTAATATTCGATTAAATCAGGAGTTCAAACAGCCTAAAAACAGAGGTTCAAATAGCCCAGCACAGTAACAGTTCAAAGGGTTCAAGTGGAAGATATTCAAATTAGTAATGATGGAGTGGAAGATATTCAAATTAGTAATGATGGAGTACAACGGCTATAAACGGCTATAAATTCAAATGAATACAACGGCTATAAACGGTTATAAATTCAAATGAATACAACGGCTATAAGTTTTATTATATATACCAAAGCCTCTAATGTAAACAAGTGATCAAAAAAAAACTAGAAAATATTCTTTGATCTATAATCACTCACATATATTCTCTAAAAAATTCTTTGAGGAGTGTTCTTCAATTTTTGTTTACATCCTCTTTTAGAAATTATACATTGAGACGTATAGCTTTAAGCCTATCTTTCCTGTGAGAGGTTTACAGAAAAACCAGAGCTTCATTTTGTATATCCATCTGGGAGAGATATTTATTGTAAGCTTTCTTTGAAAGCAAAAATGCCATTTCATCTTGTAAAAGTGTTGCAAACACTGTGTTCTTGAAATTTTGAGAGTGATTGTGAATCACCTAAGATTTGCAAGGGTTTGGGCTTGTGAAGTCTGTGTAAAATCTATGGAGGATTGCCCCATGTTTATGAGGTTGCTAGCACCCCAGTGAAGCTAGAAGATAGTGGAAAATCTCAAGTGAAACTTGAGGAGTGGATATAGACTGGGTTGAAGCCGAACCACTATAAATCTGTTTGTCTTCTCTTCCCTAATCTCTTTACTTTCCTACTACTGCTATAGCTATCTAATATTCATGTGTTAATCAATTGATTTACCCTATATGTTAGTTATACTTCATTGTTATTTTGCTTGATCATTTACTGCTAAGTTCATCATTGTGCTTGTTAATAATTTGTTGTGCTAGTAGTTAATTTTATTGGGGTATTATTAATTTTAATTTGTAGAAACCTAATTCACCCCTCCTCTTAGGTTGCTTTTTGGGTAACAATTGATATCAGAGCATGGGGCTCTTGTTTAGATTTAACAATCTTGAGTTTTTGATCCATAGCAACTATGTATTCTACTTACTCTATAGCGACCCCGGTCTTTCTCCCATTTGATTATTGTATCCGGACTTACGTTCCGTGGATTCTGCTGTTATATTTGTTGTTCTTTAATTCCTCATTTTGAGTTATAGGATATGTTGGGTAGGTTTGTTTTCAGGTTGGTTGGGTTCGGAAACCAAATCTTGCTGTCCAGTTTTTGAGTTGCTCGCTCGAGCGAGGGTTTGGTCGCTCGAGCGAGGGTTGAGTTTTGTCTCTAGTGGCTCGAGCCAGGGTTTCTTCGCTCGAGCGAGCGATTGCGTCTAGTATAAACCTGAGAGCAGAGTGTCTTCACTCGAGCGAGCTTTTCTTCGCTCGAGCGAGCGAGGTGTATGTTTTCGAGTTCTTCGCTCGAGCGAGCTTTCTGTCGCTCGAGCGTGCTTCTGGGTTGCAGACCTGAAGCATCGAGTTCTTGGCTCGAGCGAGCTTTTCTTCGCTCGAGCGACCATGTCTTCGCTCGAGGGAGCCTGTCCAGTTTAAATACGCAGCAACAGTTTTAAAACGTTTTTTTTTATAACTTTTGATCCAGAAACCCTAGTTACGACCATTCTCTCTCCAAACTCACCTTCTCTCCTAGGTTTGATCTAGTTAGGGTGTGTTTTTACCCTAGTTCCTTCACAAATAAGATAGAGGAGAGCGAGGGCTTTCATTTAATCTGAGCAATTGTTGGTTTGGAGCACTTTGAAGTTTGGGCATCGTCTGTATCTTCCCTCTTTTTGAGTTATTTCTTCGAGGTAGGGATTTCCTACTCCATTCATATGCTTTAATCCTAAGTGTTGGTATTTTGGTATATGGGAGGGGGGGGGTAGTTTGGTAATTTTGGAAGAAACCTTAGGGTTTTGGTTTAGAATAATTTGTATAATTAATTTAAAGGAATAATGTGGAATTTGATTTAATCCATGGAATTGGGGATGTTAAAGTTACATTCATTGATGTATTTATTTCTTGTTTAGAAATAACTGTTTTGGGCTATCGGTGGAGGATAGCCATTGATTGTTGTAGACCTTGCATGTGGCTTAGGTATAACTGGAATTAAGTCATTCATGTTGACTGCTGAATTAATACAGAACATTACTTGTCTTGATTATGTGTTGTATATGGCAATTGTGTGTTTCATTGCATATGCATGTTGTTTGGAGAAGATAGGGGATGAACTCCACGGTTTAGGGGAAGATAGGGGATGTACCTCTAAACCGGATTTATTGGGAGGAGATAGGGGATGGACTCCAGTAGCATCACTCTTACGTGTGCTTATTGATTAATAGACATATGTCTATTTATTGTTGATATGATACATCACTAAAATGTGTATCAGTTGCGAAGTATGGAAGTGAATTGATTATGATTGATACAATACCAACATGTGTATTTGTTAATATTAGGTCTAACTTGAATTGTTATTCCTGTTGAATTGGAAGTAATGGAAATAAAAGATGAAACCCTGTTGAGTTATTTGGCCAGGTTCTGAGCCATAAGTGGAAAGTAAAATGCGCCATAGACAATGTGTCATAGGCAGTATAGACATTCGTGTCATGAATATTGTAACTCGATTATAGTGTGTTAACCATGTATCAGATGCTAATACTTTAGTTAATTCTTATGCTTGGTTTAGTATTTCTCTACTGGGCTGTGGCTCACCCTATATGGGAACTTTATTTTCAGGTTCAGGCAGTTCACTACCTCCAAAGACTTAGCTTGTGAGGATTTGGACTTGAAGATTTGTTTTATTTGTTTTAGTTGTTTTATTTAAATTATGTAAACATTCAAGCCTAGGGCTTTATTTGTTTTGAGTTAGAACTCATGGATTTGTGTCCAAGTGTTGGCTTGGCAAGATGTAAGCCGTAGGGCATTTATTTTGAGGTTTTATTTCATATTACTCTGATGATTTAAATAAGATAATGGTTTTCTTTTAAAATGCATGCTGTGTTTTATGTTTAATGGGTTTAATTTTGAGGGCGTGACATACTCTACTGTAGGACAAGCTAGCAATAGGCCACCTTTCTTTGATGGTAGTAATTACATTCATTGGAAAGAAAAAATAACTTTGTATCTTCAAGCTACCAATTATACTTTGTGGCTCATTATCACTAAAGGTCCTAAAATCCCTACCAAGGTAGTAGACCATATCAGTGTGCCTAAACTTGAGGATGAATTTGATGAGCGTTATTATAAATTCCTTCAAGCTAATGCTAAAGCCAAGCTTATTCTTTTGTGTGGACTAGATACAAATGAGTACAATAGAATTTCTAGATATATTATTGTTAAAGAGATTTGGGATAAACTTGAATTACCTATGAAGGAACTAGCCAAATAAAAGAGTCTCGGATTGACATGCTTATTCATGATTATGAATTCTTTACTATGGAATCATTTGAATCTATTTCTGAGATGTTTTATAAATTTACCAATATTATTAATGCTATAAAATCTATTGGTAAATCTTATACTAATAGTGAGCTTGTGAGAAAAATACTTTGATCTTTGCCAAATGAATGGGAAGCTAAGGTTACAGCTATCCAAGAAGCAAAAGACCTAATAAAATTAGGCATTGAAGAACTCCTAGGCTCACTCACGGCTCATGAACTTTCAATGATGGATAACAGCAAAAAGGACGCCATTTGGGAAGAAAATGATGGAGTAGCCAACCTGTGTCTTATGACTCTTAGAGAAGAAGAATTCACTCAAGATGAGGTAATTTCTAATCATGTAGAACTGAAAGTGCTTTTAATGAATTACATGACATATTAAGAAATGTTTGTGTTGAGAATTCTAAATTAAAGAAATTAGTTACTTCTTTTTCAAATGATGTGGATTTTTAAAAATGGAAAATGTTACTTTGAAAAATGACTTTACGTCTATTGCCAATGAGAAAAATATTTTGAAAAACAATGTTGAGGATTTAAACAAAACTCTTGAAAATTTTGTAAAAGGAAAAGAAAAGCTCAACAAGCTTCTTGGAAATAAAAGAAGTGTTTTTGACAAAGTAGGCATTGGTTTTGATCCTCCTAAACCTTTTATGAGATTAAATGTTCTTGAGGCTAATCCCCATGGACCCAAGAAAGTATGGGTACCAAGAAAGAAATCAAGATATTTTGTAGGTGGAATCTCAAAGAACACCAAGGACTTCGAGAGGAAATGCACAACAAGAGTGTTCAATCTAAAGAGCAAAATCAGCTCCTACAAAAAGAAGAATGATGAAATAAAAATCACCAATATGAACAATAGAGGTAATGTATGGGTAAAGATTCTAAAGAGGTAAATGAAGGTATAACTTCTAACACGCCTTTAAGCTTAAAGTTCTATATTCTTTAAGGTGTGATTTGTGTATAATAGGTTGTGTCTAATCATTGCTTCCATGTAACCTAATTGTATTAAGTTTGCTAAGTCATGTTCTGCTAATTTCTTTCAAACATTCATTAAACTCAAAAATGAGAATTATATTATTTTGATGAATGCTTATTAGAAATGAATGATTCATGTATTCGTTAACATTTTATATCATGTCATCCATTGCTATGAAAAAGAGATAAGAAGTGATAAATTTTTTTGTGAGCATACTTTTCATATCTTATATATGATTTCATTCTAATATGTTAATTCCTTTTTGAGTCATATCTTTGTAGAATCAATTTCGATGTCATAGCATGCTTTTGAGATGTATACTATCTATATTTGAATTCTACATTTGTGATCTCAAGAATATGCTCAATATGAAAATTTCATACTTATATGCTTTACATTAGAATATTTGAATGAGTTGTGAAATTCCTTGATTATGATCCATCAACAATGTTTAAATGAAATGAAGTATTATATGTTTGTAGAGACATTGCATCTATCCTATTGAATATCTTTTGCATATGGATTATATTGGCATACATCTCATGAAATGCTTTTGATTGATAAATTGTTGAATTAGTTGTATATAACATTCATGTTATGTTCCATATTGAGTAAAATGTTTTATCACATTTGAGCATATGGATTGAATTGATGAAAATGGCTCTTGATAATGTTATGTGATTAAATATGATTGTTGTATCATTTCTTAATAAAACAAAGAGTATAAAACTATTTTGTTATGCATATTATGCTATGCGTTACAACTTGAAAATTCTGAAAAATAGCATTCCAAACGCTTGTTTGATCATTGAATTATTTTTCACCTTTTTAGTTTATGATAAGAAGTGATTTATGTTATATTTTTATTGAGTAATAGTGATTGTTCTATAAATGATATATTTACACAAAATAGAAAAGGGTAGTACTAACTTAGGGGGAGAAATCATTTTGCTAACATACTTGTTAAACCCTTTTGAGATGAACTCCTCATGAAAGAAAATTGAAGATTGAAAAGCTTCCATCTCTTGAACCTAACATATGCCTCATATACTCTCTTAAGCTTTTGAGGTAAAAATTCTATCTTATATCCCTTGAGCTAATACCGTTATTACTTTGATATGAAAAAGATTGATTATGTTTCATATGATTTACAATGTATACTCTTTGATGATGCTCTTACCTAAAAATCATGCCTATGCTTAAATGTGTGGTATATGTTGAAATTCATGATTTTTTGTAACACCCTCAAAATAATAGCATTAAAACCCATCAATTTAGACATGCATTGATACAAAAGGTAAATATTCTTCTATTCAACAGAGTAGTTCATTACAATGTGTATTACATGTTAACAACAAAAGCAAATGCCCCACGGGCTTACAGCTTTCCAAGTTAACACTTGGTTACCAAAAAGAGTACTAACTCGATACACATTAAGCCCTTGGCTTGAATTTACATGTAATACATCCAAAAGATAACAAAATGACAAAAAGTCTGTCTGCCTCTAGCCTCCCAAGCTATGTCCTTGGAGGTGGCATGCTACCTGTACCTGAAAATGATGTCCCATAAAGGGTGAGCCACAGCCCAGCAGAAATACACTAAACCAGCTATGAACAATGACTAAAAGATTAGCAGTTGATAGATGGTCAACACAGATACATCTACGTATATCACCTTCTGGTTTCATGACATTAAGTCCATGTTACATTTCATATCTCATTTCCTTTTCAACTTTGAGTTTGAAAACACGGCTCAACACTTGGCCAAATAACCTAATGAGATCAAGACTCATCTTTAAAACGCTTTCAAAATTCATGATGGATACACATTTTAATGCTGTATCAATAACACATAAACCATTTTCCACACTTTACGAAAGATACACATTTCGGTGCTGTATCAACATAACATAGAACCACTTCTATACTTCACAATTGATAACGATATACATTTTAGTGCTATATCAAATCAATTCGAACACTTCCATAATCAACATTTGATACACATTGTAGTGCTGTATCAATGTCACACAAAATCCGATTTAGAGGTCCATTCCCCTATCTTTCCCTAAACCGTGGAGTACATCCCCTATCTCTTCCCACACAACACATGTATATAAACATAGATCATATACAATCAATCAATACATGAATTTAATGTATTATTCCAGTCGCTATATTCGATAGCATACTCAATCGATTAGTTTCAGTTCGCCTAATCATCATGCATTGTCTACAACAATCAAGACTATCCTCCACCGATAGTCCAAAGCAGTTATTTCTATACCGAAAATAAATGCATCAAATGGATATATAATCAACATTCTCAATTCAATTTCTCTTTTCTTCAAATTAATTATACCAATTAATTTAACTATGTAATTAGGGCATTTTTTCCATAAGTTACATAACAACCCTTAGGTTCCATTTTCATCCATAATCCAACATTTAACTCATTTCTCTATGCCAAACATGCATATTGGTTTATTATAAACAAAACCCCAACTTTTGTAAAATTACACAAAAGACCCAAACTTCCTCATAATTACCCAACAATCTCCAACTTATCAAAATGCAAAAATTCAAAGACAAAGCTCATAAGAAAGAGTAGGGTATCCCTACCTCGAAGTTAGAGCTCAAATGGAGATGAAGACCAACAACCAAAATGCTCCAAATCGCCAAACTTTCAGATTAAAACGAAGCCCAAGTTACCCTCTACCTTTTTAACAAAGGACTTAGGGTAGATTCACACTAGAGGGAGATGAAAATCTAGAGAGAAGACAAGTATAGAGAGAGAGTCTCGAATCTAGGGTTTGAAAAAGAGAAAGGGATGAAAAAGTGAAGTTTTCCCCGCTGCTGTCTACTGATATAAAATAGGCTCGCTCGAGCGAAGGATTGGTCGCTCGAGCGACCAGACACAAAGAATACTCGCTCAAGCGAAGAAAGTCCTCGCTCGAGCCAAAAACTCGAAGCTTCAGGTCTACAATCCAGAAGCACGCTCAAGCGACAGAATGCTCACTCGAGCGAGGAAACTCAAAACATACACCTCGCTCGCTCGAGCGAAGGAAAGCTCGCTTGAGCCAAGAAACATAGCTCTCAGGTCAAAATGAGACGCAGACGCATGCTCGAGCGCAAGACTTCTCGCTCGACCCGCCAGACACAAAACCCGACTTTCGCTCGAGCGACCAAACCTTGGCTCGAGCGAAGGATCCAAAACAAAGAGCTCGCTCGAGCAACAAACCTCTCGCTCGAGCGAAGGACCAAAATTCTGGGCAGCAACCATTTGCTCCCAAACACAACCAACCTGTAACAAACCTGCCCAACACATCCTATAACTCAAATACAATGTATGAAAGGACATAAACAAGATTTAAACAACTGCTAACATCCACAGACACAAGTCCGGATCACTGTACAACAAGGGGTAAAACCCGAGATCGCTATATTTTTTCTTGGCATATGAATTACTATACCTTGAACGTGCTTCATTTTTTTGGAATTACATTAGCGCCATGAGATTATATTGAGTATAACCTATTATGAGCAATATTTGGTATTCTACATAATGCTTGAGCTATGATTGTTAAATCTTTTAGATTGCATATTGGTATCCTTGGTAGATTGGATGTTGGTATCATTTTGGCATCCTTATTGGTAACATTTGGCATTCTATTTGATATTATTGAGGAGAACATTTCAGTTATGAGCTTTCATTGTTTAAACTTGATTTTGCCAAATGAAACAAGGGGAAGAATTTAAACTTGATTAGTTTTTTTTTTTTAAAAAAATTCCCTCAGATTCTATTCTATTTTTGATATCACACTTATGAGCTTGCACCTCACATATTATTTTTTTTTAATTATCTTATATAAAATCTGTATGCTCTTGCCAGAAATTGATTGTTAGATCATACTCAAATCGATTGTTAGATCATGCTCAACTGCTTCACATATACTTTTAACAATTTGGTATCTCCTTGGCTCTTGCTTGAAAATAGATTGAAATAGCATGAATTCTTCAGAATGGATAAGCTCATTGATTCATTGTTGCCATATTATCTTGCTACAACAGCATGTGTGTCTCATTCTTGACCTTTGGAACTTCTCCTTATTGCCCCCATGACATTTATCTAAGCTTGATGCTATATTGATATGGAAACATGTATATCAGTTGAATGCTCTCAAGTCCTTCATACATTTATTCTCCTTAACAGTTTGCTATTCTCAACTGTGTAATTTTTTTTAGGTTCTGCATCTTAAGGTAAAATTAACTTTTCATACATAGATTATTTTAAACCTTCATGGTATTTTTTTTACATTACCATTCCAGCAACACCAACATCCCATTAAGTTTAATTTCTACTGATATTATTTTATTTTAATTTATTTTATTTATTTCGCTATTAGGCTTAATTTCTTTTATTTATTTATTTTTTTCATTATTAGTTTTTGTTTGGGCTTAATTTTCTTTCTTTTTTTCTACTTTTTAATTTCATTTTTCAGTACTTAAACATAAAAACAAAAACATATCAAAATACAACTATTTACATAAAAAAAAACACCCTTCATTTTTTTTACGGCCATACGCTGATCAAAATTAAAAAAAAAAAAAAAAAACCCTTCATTTTTTTTTTGGCCCTACGCTGATCTTACTTACTCGCTTCTTCCACCGCTCTTTTCTTCTTTTTATCACCATGGGTGACCCTTGACACCCTACCCTCGTGCTTTCGTTGAGAGCGATGACTCCCCACTGACTATCAAAGGCCAAGAACGACGTTGCTCCAAATCGGGCCATGGAGGTGGTCTTCCGTTTAAGCTCTTTATTTTCGGCCTTCAGTGCACCTATTTATGCTCGTTCATCCTTGTACATGCGCTGGAGTAGAGCGAGTTGGGCGTTGACTTGATGGAGCTCACTCGTCCTGTTCTGCAATCGGTGAGCCAATTTTATAACTGCAGTCATTGTCTTCATACAGGACGTCAGTGTGAAATGATTGACTTCAATTTCTGATTGAGCTGCCATTATTTGCTCAATCAACATCATAGGAAGGTTAGGAAGAGTGGGAGCCGGGGCACTCAGCCCAGCAACGCTTACGGGATCATTCAGATCCGGAAAGAGAGTAAAGGGACGGGACGAGGCTATGTAGTAGGAGAGAGAGATGTAATCAAAAGGAGAGTCGTTTTTGGCAGCCTTTCTGCTCTGCTCAGTCTCTCTGTTCTATCTCTTTCATGAAGCGAATGAGGAAGAAGAAGGCGAAAAGAATGATTAAAAAGAAGACGGAGGAGAAGACAACAAAAGGGAGAGAGAGCCGAGGCAGCTGATTGACTGATTGACCCATCTTACTTTTGTCTGTCAGCTGACGCAAAAATGAGGACGCGTGTCCGATGCGATTTTCAACGAAAAAAAAGAGATGTGAGCGAATAATATATATATATGTTTTGATTCTCTATTTTTTGATGCCATTTATCACTATCATTTTCCTCCTCCTTCTCTAGATTCTGACCCATGATTTCCTTTTGATAATGTCACAGGGGGAGAAATTATATGATGTTATGTATTATGGTATTATTTTGTTATGATATTATGTATTATGGTATTATTTGAAAACTAATATGATGATTATGTATTTATAGTCTGATATCTTAGTCTCATATCATGTCTCTAATTAAAACTTATTTATTACACATGTGCTAACCTATGTATTTAGAAATGAATTCAGGGAGCATGACTTGAGGGGGAGCTTTTCTTACTCTCAAATCAAATCAAAACATCATTGTGTGCTATCATCAAAAAGGGGGAGATTGTTAGACTTATTTATTTTGATGATTTATTTAATTATGTTTTAATTTATTTGGAAGAGAAAAATTGAATCAAAATTTATTTTGATGATTTATTTGAAAGAGAAAAATATAATCAAAATTTATTTTGATGATTTGAAAGAGAAAAATAGAATCAACATTCATTTTGATGATTTTATGTTTTAATTTATTTGAAAGAGAAAAATGGAATCAAAATTTATTTTGTCCCATTATTTCTCACCTAAACCTTTATCCTAAATATTGTTAGAATGCATTTAATATTTGATTAAATCAGAAGTTCAAACAGCCCAAAAACAGAGGTTCAAACAGCCCAGCCCAGCAACAGTTCAAAGGGTTCAAGTGGAAGATATTCAAATTTGTAATGATGGAGTGAAAAATATTCAAATTAGTAATGATGGAGTACAACGGCTATAAATTCAAATGAATACAACGGCTATAAACGGCTATAAGTTTCATTATATATACCAAAGCCTCTAATGTAAACAAGTGACAAAAAAAATCAAAAAATATTCTTTGATCTATAATCACTTACATCTATTCTCTGAAAAATTCTCTGAGGAGTGTTCTTCAATTTTTGTTTACATCATCTTTCAAAAATTATACATTAAGACGTATAGCTTTAAGCCTATCTTTTTTGTGAGAGGTTTACAGAAAAACTAGAGCTTTATTTTGTATATCTATCTGGGAGAGATATTTATTGTAAGCTTTCTTTGAAAGCAAAAATACCATTTCATCTTGTAAAAGTGTTGCAAACACTGTGTTCTTGAAATCTTGAGACTGATTGTGAATCACCTAAGATTTGCAAAGGTTTGGGCTTGTAAAGTCTGTGTAAAATCTATGGAGGATTGCTACATGTTTATGAGGTTGCTAGCACCCCTGTGAAGTTAGAAGATAGTAAAAAATCTCAAGTGAAGCTTGATGAGTGGATGTAGGCTTGGTTGAAGCCAAACAACTATAAATCTGTTTGTCTCCTCTTCCCAAATCTCTTTACTTTCCTACTATAGCTATAACTATCTAATATTCAAGTGTTAATCAATTGATTTACCCTGTATGTTAGTTATACTTGATTGTTATTTTGCTTGATCATTTACTGTTAAGTTCATCATTGTGTTTGTTAATAATTTGTTGTACTAGTAGTTAATTTTATTGGGGTATTATTAATTTTAATTTGTAGAAACATAATTCACCCCTCCTCTTAGGTTGCTTTTTTGGTAACATATGTATTAAATAAGTTACCAACATAAAAATCTGAAGCTATGTATTAAATAAGTTACCAACGTAAGAATCTTAGGCTTTGTATTAAATAAGTTACCAACGTAAGAATCTTTTGATAAGTCATTTCTTACGTTGGTAACTTATTTAATTATTTGTTAATTTTATAACATTTTTACCATCTAAAACCTGTTTGGTAACTATTTCGTTTTCAGTTTTCAATTTATATTTACAAAAATTTAAAAAGTTGTTATAAAAACTTGTTTGATAATTTTTTTAGTTTATAAATTATTGTCTCAGTTTATAAATTTGAGGAAAAAACGTAAATTCAAAAAATAAGTTTACGTTGGTTTTTAAACAGAAATTTAAAAAATTTACTAACAAAATTTTTTTTTCAATTAATTTTTTTTTTCAAATAAGTTTTTTTCCAATTAATTTTTTTTTTCAATGAATTTTTTTTCCAACTAATACTAATTGATGGGGCAATTGGTAAAGCTACTTTAAACCTTAGGAAGGGGATTGTAATTTATAAAATATGAGGGATGTCAATGTAATTTACCCAGTGAGGGTAAAATTGGTATTTAAAAAAATTAAATTGCTGAGGGGGAATCTGTAATGAAACTTTAAACCTTAAGGAGGGTGATGTAATTTTCAAAAGGTGAGAGAAGAACTGTAATAAATATAAATCTCAGCAAGTGTCAATGTAATTTACCCTTAACTTTTTCTTGTTTAGTTCTATAAAATTCTTGACTAGTACAGAACCTATATTATAAGACAACAAATAGAACCATCTAGGTATAGATACAATCCCTTTCTCTGATTGTACCAAAAGGTTAAAAAGAAAAAGAAAAAGTTAAAAACGTGTTTGGAAATCATGTTTTCATAAGCATGTTTCATTTCATAAGCATGTTTGTCCACCACGTTTTATTAATTGATGCGATAATTAGTAAAATTTTAATTAAAAGCATGTTTTCTAAATACGTTTTCATGATTTTGTTTATTTTGTCTACTTGAATCACAAAAATGCTAAAAGCGTGTTTACAAAACACGCTGTAGCTTAGTCTGAAAAATTTAGCCAAACCAAACTTAATTTGAGAAATAAATTAATATAGGGGTTTAGTTTGAAAAAATCCCAATATTATTAGACTAAAGTGGTTCTATTATTATCACCATCATTTCTACTATTAGATTTTTTGGGATTTTCATAATAATGGTACCTTTTCACTTATAAACTATTATTTCTACTAACACTATAATAGTACCTTTTCTTTTATAACTATTATACTGGTCCATTATTAGACTAAGGTTATTATCACCATCATTTCTACTATTAGATTTTTTTGGATTTTCATAATAATAGTACCTTTACACTTATAAACTATTATTATAATGGTCTATAAGCTCTATAAGCCCTGGTTTGAGACGAAAAAATTTAAAATTTTTTGATTAAAATAATTATAAAAAATAAAATTAATAACATAAAATGTTACATCTAAATTATAATTATTTTTTTTTCTCACAAAAGTTAAAAAATTAAAAAATCTATCCTAAATAAGATTTTTTAACTCCAAACTAAAATAAATAAAAATTCAAAATTCAAAAAACCAACACATCCCAAACGAGGGGCTTTTCCTAAACTAAGCCTTTATATTAATTTATTTCCCAAAGTAAGCTTAGTTGGGCTGTATTTCCCAAACTAAGCTAAAGCATATTTTGTAAACACGCATTCAACATTTTGTGGTCCAGGCAGACAAAATGAATAAAATCATGAAAACGTGTTTAGAAAATGAGCTTTTAATTAAGATTTTACTAATTATCGCGTCAATTAATAAAATGCGGTTGAGAAACACGCTAATGAAAACGTGGTTTGGAAACACGCTTATGAAAACGTGATTTGCAAACACGTTTTTAACTTTTTCTTTTTCTTTTTAACCGTATGATTGTATTTATACCTATTTGGTTCCATTTGTTGTCTTATAATATAGGTTACGTACTAGTCAAGAATGATATAGAACTAAGCAATAACAGCTAAGGGTAAATTACATCACCACCACGAGGTTTATGTTTATTACTCCTCACCTTTTGAAAATTACATCTCCCTCCTTGAGGTTTAAAGTTTCATTACAGATTCCTCCCTCAGCAATTTAATTTTTTAAATACAAATTTTACCCTCATTGGGTAAATTACATCGACACCCCTTACATTTTAGAAATTACAATCCCCTCCATAAGGTTTGAAGTAGCATTTCCAATTGCTTCATCGGTTAGTATTAGTTGGAAAAAAAATTCATTGAAAAAGAAATTAATTGGGAAAAAATTATTTGAAAAAAAAAAAAAATTAAAAAAATTAATTGAAAAAATTTTTTATTAGTAGAATTTTTAAATATCTATTTAAAAACCAATGTAAACTCATTTTTTGAATTTACGTTTTTTTCTCAAATTTACAAACTGAGACAACAATTTATAAACCAAAAAAATTATCAAATAAATTTTTATGACAGTTTTTAAAATTTTTGTAAATATAAATTGAAAATTGAAAACGAAATAGTTACCAAACAAGTCTGAGATGGTAAAAATGTCATAAAATTAACAAATAATTAAATAAGTTACCAACGTAAGAATCTTAGGCTATGTTTTAAATAGGTTACCACCGTAAGAATCTTTTGATAAGTCATTTCTTACGTTGGTAACTTATTGAATTATTTGTTAATTTTACGACATTTTTACCATTTGAAACCTGTTTGGTAACTATTTCATTTTCAGTTTTCAATTTATATTTACAAAAATTTAAAAATCTGTCATAAAAACTTGTTTGATAATTTTTTTGATTTATAAATTGTTGTCTCAGTTTATAAATTTGAGGAAAAAATGTAAATTCAAAAAATGAGTTTTCGTTGATTTTTGAACAAAAATTTAAAAATTTTACTAACAAATTTTTTTTCAATTAATACTTTTTTTCAAAAAATTTTTTCCAATTAATTTTTTTTTAATGAATTTTTTTTTCTAACTAATACTAACTAATGGGGCAATTGGTAGTGCTACTTTAAACCTTAGGCGTGGGATTGTAATTCATAAAATATGAGGGGTGTCAATGTAATTTACCCAGTGAGGGTAAAATTGGTATTTAAAAAAATTAAATTGCTAAGGGGGAATCTGTAATGAAACTTTAAACTTTAAGGAGGGTGATGTAATTTTCAAAAGGTGAGGGAAGAACTGTAATAAATATAAATCTCAGCAAGTGTCAGTGGAATTTACCCTTAACTTTTTCTTGTTTAGTTCTATAAAATTCTTGACTAGTACAGAACCTATATTATAAGACAACAAATAGAACCATCTAGGTATAGATACAATCCCTTTCTCTGATTATACCAAAAGGTTAAAAAGAAAAAGAAAAAGTTAAAAACGTGTTTGGAAATCATGTTTTCATAAGCATGTTTCATTTCATAAGCATGTTTGTCCACCACGTTTTATTAATTGATGCGATAATTAGTAAAATTTTAATTAAAAGCATGTTTTCTAAATATGTTTTTATGATTTTGTTTATTTTGTCTACTCGAATCACAAAAATGCTAAAAGCGTGTTTACAAAACCCACTTTAGCTTAGTCTGAAAAATTCAGCCAAACCAAACTTAATTTGAGAAATAAATTAATATAGGGGTTTAGTTTGAAAAAATCCCAATATTATTAGACTAAAGTGGTTCTATTATTATCACCATCATTTCTACTTTTAGATTTTTCGGGATTTTCATAATAATGGTACCTTTTCACTTATAAACTATTATTTCTACTAACACTATAATAGTACCTTTTCTTTTATAACTATTATACTGGTCCATTATTAGACTAAGGTTATTATCACCATCATTTCTACTATTAGATTTCTTTGGATTTTCATAATAATAGTACCTTTTCACTTATAAACTATTATTATAATGGTCTATAAGCCCTGGTTTGAGACGAAAAAATTTAAAATTTTTTGATTAAAATAATTATAAAAAATAAAATTAATAAGATAAAATGTTACATCTAAATTATAATTATTTTATTTTTTTTCTCACAAAAGTTAAAAAATTAAAAAATCTATCCTAAATAAGATTTTTTAACTCCAAACTAAAATAAACAAAAATTCAAAATTCAAAAAACCAACACATCCCAAACGAGGGGCTTTTCCTAAACTAAGCCTTTATATTAATTTATTTCCCAAAGTAAGCTTAGTTTGGCCGTATTTTCCAAACTAAGCTAAAGCGTATTTTGTAAACACGCATTCAACATTTTGTGGTCTAGGCAGACAAAATGAATAAAAACATGAAAACGTGTTTAGAAAACGCGCTTTTAATTAAGATTTTACTAATTATCGCGTCAATTAATAAATGCGGTTGAGAAACACGCTTATGAAAACGTGGTTTGGAAACAGGCTTATAAAAACGTGATTTGCAAACACGTTTTTAACATTTTCTTTTTCTTTTTAACCATATGATACGGTCATAGAAAGGGATTGTATCTATACCTAGCTGGTTCCATTTGTTGTCTTATAATATAGGTTCTGTACTAGTTAAGAATTTTATAGAACTAAACAAGAAAAGTTAAGGGTAAATTACACTGACACCACCTGAGGTTTATGTTTATTACAGATTCTCCCTCAGCAATTTAATTTTTTAAATACAAATTTTACCCTCATTGGGTAAATTACATCGACACCCCTTGTATTTTAGAAATTTCAATCCCCTCCATAAGGTTTGAAGTAGCATTTCCAATTGCTCCATCGGTTAGTATTAGTTGGAAAAAAAATTCATTGAAAAAAAAATTAATTGGGAAAAAAATTATTTGCAAAAAAAATAAATTAAAAAAATTAATTGAAAAAAAATTTTATTAGTAGAATTTTTAAATATCTATTTAAAAACCAATGTAAACTCATTTTTTGAATTTACGTTTTTTTCCCAAATTTACAAATTGAGACAACAATTTATAAACCAAAAAAAAATTATCAAACAAATTTTTATGACAGTTTTAAAAATTTTTGTAAATAAAAATTGAAAATTAAAAACGAAATAGTTACCAAACAGGTCTGAGATGGTAAAAATGTCATAAAATTAACAAATAATTAAATAAGTTACCAACGTAAGAATCTTAGGCTATATATTAAATAAGTTACCAACGTAAGAATCTTTTGATAAGTCATTTCTTACGTTGGTAACTTATTGAATTATTTGTTAATTTTACGACATTTTTACCATTTGAAACCTGTTTGGTAACTATTTCATTTTCAGTTTTTAATTTATATTTACAAAAATTTAAAAATCTGTCATAAAAACTTGTTTCATAATTTTTTTTGGTTTATAAATTGTTGTCTTAGTTTATAAATTTGAGGAAAAAACGTAAATTCAAAAAATGAGTTTTCGTTGATTTTTGAACAAAAAATTAAAAATTTTACTAACAAAATTTTTTTTCAATTAATTTTTTTTTTCAATTTTTTTTTTTCCAATTAATTTTTTTTAATGAATTTTTCTTCTAACTAATACTAACTAATGGGGCAATTGGTGGGATTGTAATTTCTAAAATCTAAGAGGTGTTAATGTAATTTACCCAGTGAGGGTAAAATTGGTATTTAAAAAAATTAAATTGCTGAAAGAGAATCTGTAATGAAACTTTAAACCTTAGGGAGGGTGATGTAATTTTCAAAAGGTGAGAGGGGAACTGTAATAAACATAAACGTCCGGGGGTGTCATTGTAATTTACCCTTAACTTTTTTTTTGTTTAGTTCTATAAAATTCTTGACTAGTACAGAACCTATATCATAAGACAACAAATGGAACCATCTAAGTCTAGATACAATCCCTTTCTGTGACTGTACCAAAGGGTTAAAAAGAAAAAGAAAAAGTTAAAAACGTGTTTGGAAATAATGTTTTCATAAGCATGTTTCATTTCATAAGCGTGTTTGTCAACCACATTTTATTAATTGATGCAATAATTAATAAAATCTTAATTAAAAGCGTGTTTTCTAAACACGTTTTCATGATTTTGTTTATTTTGTCTACCTGAATCACAAAAATGTTGAAAGTGTTTTTATAAAACACACTTCAGCTTAGTTTAGAAAATTCGGCCAAACTAAACCTAATTTGAAAAATAAATTAGTATAAAAGCTTAGTTTGGAAAAAAAAAAACCCCGAATATTATTAGACTAAAGTGATTCTATTATTATCGCCCTCATGTCTACTATTAGATTTTTTGGGATTTTCATAACAATAGTATCTTTTCACTTATAAACTATTATTATAATGGTCTATTAGTAGACTAAGCCCTCGTTGGAGAAGAAAAAATTTAAAGTTTTTTTTTATTTATTAAAATAGTTATAAAAAATAAAATTAATTTAAAAATTAAGGAGACAAAAGGTTACGTCTAAATTATAATCATTTTATTTTTTTTTTCTTTCAAAAGTTAAAAAATCAAAAAAAATTATCCAAAATAAGATTTTTAACCTCAAACTAAAATAGACAAAAAATTCAAAATTCAAAAAACCAACCCATCCAAACGAACCTAAAGTGATTCCATTATTATCGCCGTCATTTTCTACTATTTTACGCAAGTAAGTAAATGTTTACTTGAAATAATTATTACGCTATTGGGCAATCTACTTGTTTGGACCACCACATATTTATAAAACTACAAAAATTATAATTTACTTATAAGGAAGCTCGTCTTTAAATTCGAATTATTTTTCATACCCAACTTCTTTGTCTTCTACGAATAATTTTCAGGTCTTTCAAAGTGTAAACAATAAACATAACCCCTCACACTAAATCTATCAATAAACAAATTATCAATACATTAATTCAACGTGCAAATAGTAAACAAATAATAATAATTCTATCATTACTCTCAAACTTCTAGAATATTAAAAACAACAAAAAGAAAAGTTTACGAAAATAAAAAATTAAAAAAACCCACACATTTTTATTGAATACTTGAAAATTACAAAATACTTGCAAGATTACAAGAAAGATAAAGATGACTACTTTTGCTCATTTCTTCTCTCTATAAGACTACATTTACCAAATGCAATTCACACTCTTTTATAGATATATAACAGATTTTAACTTATAATTTGAAATATACATAATTGAAAGATAAATTAAGGTTCTTGCAACAAGATAATAAATCTTTTATAAATTTAAATTATATAAATTAAAAGACAACAAACAAACATAGTGGTATCTCTACTAAATATTGTTGGAAAAAATGATTTTTGGGGACTTTAATTTAATATTAAAGTGTGGTGACTTTAATTAAATATTAAAGTGGGTCACAACCATTTTTTGTGTTGGATCCAAGTGAGCCAAAAACCATTGGGTTTTGAATAAGAAATTGCCAAGAAATTGCTTCATGATGTTAGATTCATGAATAGGATTTTAAAGAGTATTTAAATCTTTTTTCTTGGCTAAAGGATGTGAATCCTTTGGGCATCCATACTTTTCATTTTGTGGAAAGGGGCTATGGATGCTTGGTGTTTTAATGACTAGCCTTAAAGGCTGGAGGCTTCTCCTCTCTCCCCTATACATGTATAAATTGAGACCCTCCTGTCAAGTTTCAATATAGAAATTTTTGCTTCCATTTTACAAGTCAGTTTGCTAGATAGTTCCTATTGTGAGAGAGTGCTGCCATTGTTTTGTTCGCTAAGCTAGACAGATAGTGTTTCTGCCGTAACTAGTTTTGATCGTCGTATCCTGGGAGATAGACGCCGGGTTTCCTCAAGCACTCGACCCGTGAGGCGGCGAAATCTGTTTTAAGGAAACTGCTTCCGTGCAGGCTTCGGTTTCGTCTCTTTACCCTTTTATTGTTTTGTGTATTTCTGTTGAAATTTAATTGTAATTATCAGTATATGTTCTTGGTATATAATTTGATTTCTTCATAAATCTATTTATTTAATTTCACAATTTGAACAACAAGCTTAAAACAGATTTTATATATCTTTTCTATGAAATTGATCGAATAGATTTATATAGACTATTAGGTTAGCTTTGTATAATGTTACTAGGAATTGTTGCGGAATTGCTCACTATTTCAATAATTGTAAATTATGCAATGGTACTCTCTAATTGCTTAGTTTAATTAGAATGCTCTATTATAATTTGCATACTTAATTGTATTAGTATGATCTTGTTTTATGCGTATGGTTCATCATTTCCCTACCATGATTTGCATGAATTTTAAGGTTATAAAATATAATCTATGGATGTTGCAAGTTTGACATGCTAATTCTATTCTAGTCTCAATTTGTTACATGCTTATTATTTTCTAGGCTAGATAACATAATTTAATGTATTTGGAGTTATAGAGTTTTATGAATTGTGTACATGATTAATCTAAATTATCTTATTGGGTGCATTAATTTGAGTTATTTAATTGAGTGCATTAATCTAAATTATTTAATTAGGTGCATTAATCTAAATTATTTAATTAGGTGCATTAATCTGAATTATTTAATTGGGTGCATTAATTTTGAATTTGACTTATCTATTTGGAGTTATTAGTTTAAATGTTTATTATGAATTAATTTCATTCATGACTCGTGAGTATTGAACTTTATTTTAAAGTTGTAATTTAATTTTGAAGTTACAAATTGTATTTTGTTTTGGTACCTTATATTAGTTGGTTACTTATATAATTAATAGTTGGCTAGATGGTTTCAATTATTTATTATAATTAAATTTTTTAGATTATTTGTTTGTATTTTGTTATGGTTTGCTACTAACCTTCTTTGTAGAGATACAATGCGAAAAACAAATATAAAACCAAATGAATAGTATTTGGGATGTAAAAACAAAAATGTTTGGACTACTAACGTTTGTGTTGAATAAGAATACCTAAGCGTGGAAAAGGCTTTTAGAGTAAATAGAATCCTTATGGATTGGCTATTTTATTTAAATGTTTGAAGCATGGTTTGCTTGAGCTTTAGTTGGTTTGTTTACCAATTTGTAGTAGCAACTTTTATTTGTTTGTTTTGTCAGAAGCATTTTATATGCGTGTAATTGTTATAGCAATTTTTTAAATTGTTTGTAAGTTTGGAACTTGGTTTGGTTTTCTGTGATAGAAACCAAAGTGTTTAGCTTTGGCTAACGAGTAGTTCTTATTTGTTCAGAAATGAGAACTAAGATGGATTTGGTTTCAAACTTTTGGAATTTGAGGAAGTCTTTAGGTTTAATCATTTTATTCTCAAAGTGTTGGAAAACCAAGTTTGGAGAAAGTCTTTGGTTATAATCTGATTATGTCCAAAGTATTTTGGTTTTGAGAAAGGAAACCAAATTTTAGCATTAGCTAAAATATTTCTGATTTTATTCAGAAATAATAAGCATAGTTCCGGGAGTACCGGTTAACTTTTATGAGTGGTGTAATTCTGGTAGCAAATTTTATTTGCTTGGGAATCGGTTTGTTATAACCTGGTTTATCCCCTGGAAATCTTAATTTTTAAATTGTTTCCTATGGACTAGAAGTCAACATGCTCTTGAATGTTTTGTCAAAAGGTTAACTGGGTTTTAAGTGGGACCGATGTGACCCCTCCAGTCTTCCTGGGAATATTCCTGACCATGTTCGATTCTAGGTTAAATGGTGAGACTAGTTTTGAATTAAATTTCCATCTGAGGGATTTTCTAAGGATTAAGTTTAATTTCTGGAATCACAGAAGTGAAATTATGTTGTGATATTTCAGAAATGGCTTCCAAAGGTGACAAACAGAAATGTTGTTCCACCTGACAACCTTAGCCTTGCGAGATTCTTAAAGGAAATCATAAGATTGCATTAAAATATCTCTGAATTGATCAGAGGCAATTAGTATGGTATCCTTGTGTTATTTATACCATTTATGATTGCTATGTGACTTTGCTTGAGAGCAAAGATGAGACAACCTGTTATAGTGGGTGAATATTTTTTGGGGTTTTAAATTCCAAATATATTCTTAAATTGGTGGCTCCTAGTGAGTTCAAGATCACTGATCACAGAGATAGAAAACTGGGGGCTCCTAGGTGGTGTTAGACCACTGGCTACACAGTTATGAGATTGTGGTTCCTAGTAATGAACAGATTACTGATCACATGTCAAGACATCATGGTTCCTAACAGTGGAGAGGCTACTGGTCATATGTCAAGACATGATGATTCCTAGTAATGAAAGAGTCTATTGATCCTATGTCAGGACATTGTGATTCCTAGTAGTAAAGTGACTACTGATCACAGGTTAAGTCATTGTGATTCCTAGTAGTAGAAAGTCTACTGACCACTTGCTGAGAAATTAGTGATTCCTAGTGATAAGACTACTGGCCATGTTATGATGTTCCGAATAGTAGACTATTGAACACTGGATTTGTGTTTCCTAATAGTAAGATTATTGGCTTCAGAGTGATAGGTTGGACCAAATATATTTGGGTGCCTAATTCGGTTGATGACATTCTAGGAATGTATTTACTGTGATATGATTTTGAGAGTTTCATAATCATTGTGACACAAGGATTTGTTTAAAACACTGTATGAATTTTTGGAAAAAGCCAAAAGGCTTCGTATAAATTCTACAAAGAAGACTTAATTATCCGACTCTGAATTGAGGAGGATAATATATGTCTATGTTACAATTCATTTTCCATTCTTTTTACTTCTCAATTAATAACCATGGCTCAGAACCTGGCCAAACCACTTATATGAGACAGTGACTTATATTAAACATTCTTCCCATTTCATTACAAGATAAGCATACTAGCTATATCAACACATTAACAGATAAGCATATGAGCTGTATCAATACTTTCAGAGATATGCTTAAGAGCAATATCACACTTCCAAAGACAAGCGTATGAGCTGTGTTAACACATCACTAGATAAGCATATGAGCTATATTTATGGAGTCCATTCCCTATCTTCTCCCAAACAACATCCGGTTTAGAGGTCCATCCCCTATCATTTCCTAAACCGTGGAGTACATCCCCTATCTCCTCCAACACAACACAATGCATATAAACAACCATTATACACATCAATCAATACATAAAATTAATGTATTCTTTTAACCGTCATACTCAATGACACATCTCAATGATTAGTTTTAGTTTGCCTAATCATCATGCATTGTCTACAACAATCAAGACTATCCTCCACTGATAGCCCAAAACAGTTGTTTCTATATAGAATATAAATGCAACAAATGGATATATAATCAACATTTCAATTCGGGGAGTGATACGTAATTCCACTACACCCTTTAATCCCATACACTCCCAATCTCAACATTTCCACTTCAATTCCTCATTTCTCACAATTAATTATCCCAATTAATTAATCAATGTAATTAGGGCATTTTCCATAATTAACATTACAACCCTTAGGTTCCATTTTTATCAATGTTTCAACATTTATTCCATGTCTTTATACCAAACATGCCTCTAGGTTCATTATAAATAAAACCCCAACTTTTGTAAAATTACACAAAAGCCCCAAACCTTCCCAAAATTTCACAACAACCCTCAACATCTCAAAATACCAAAATTTAAAGACAAAGCTCATAAAAAGGAGTAGGTTATCCCTACCTCAAAGTTTGAGCTCCAACGGAGATGAAGACCAAAATCAAATTACTCCAAATCCCGAAATTTTCAGATTAAAATGTAGCCCTCGACGATCAATACAGCTTTTGTAAAGGCCAATGACGAGCAAATCTCTCCTACTAGATCAATACCTAGAGAGAAGGTAGAGTTCTAGAGTGAGGAGGTCAACAATGGTGTTTTTGGAAAAGTAGGAGAGAGAAGAGAATGTGAAAAAGTGATTTAAAATGTCAAAACATGGAGCTTTAACCCAGTCGCCCCGCTCGAGCGTGGAAACCCCTGCTCGAGCGCCACACACAGACTCCCGCTCGAGCGGCGGATGCACACTCTCAGAATCTCGACATACCAGGTCCCCGCTCGAGCGCCCAAATCCCCCGCTCGAGCGTCAATCACAACCTCCCGCTTGAGCGGCCAATCCCCCGCTCGAGCGTCCAACACTACACAGGAAATACTGGATGGGTGTATTCCCCGCTCGAGCACCAAAACCCCTGCTCGAGCGGACAAGCAACAACAAGGTCCCCGCTCGAGCGTCGAAAGCTCCGCTCGAGCAGACAGGACAAAATCTGGGCAACTAGTTTTGGTTCCTAAGCTCGACCAACCTGTAACAAATCTGCCCAGCACAACCTATAACTCAGATACAAAGTAGGAAAGGATGTAAACCAGATAATAATCAACTACTAACATCCACGGACACATGTCCGGATCACTGTACAACAAGGGGTAAACCCGGGATCGCTATAACCTCTCCTCCTTAAAGAATTTCGTCCCCGAAATTAAGAACAAGTTTTCTTGCATTTAAAACACCGTTACATTACAACATTCAACAACTCGACCCATTACCGGTCATTTCATCTCTTATCAAGAGGCATTTCACGATACATACATTTCAACATGCATTTTCTTTCCATTTCAACCATTTCCAACATACATAGTTCACAATTTATATCATAAGCAATAATCATGATACATTTCCATTTCTACTATATATTCAACATATGCAATGTTACACAAACTTCCATTTGAGGCAAATTTCTAACTACTTTCACCAACCAAAACATGCACCATGTTTTACAACTTAAGACATATTTAATGGTCTTAAAGTTCAACAATACAACAATATATATAACATATGTTCAAACATCCGCAAATAGGTCCGGATATTTCTCTCGGACTTCCAACTCACGCTCCCAAGTGGCTTCCTCCACCCCGTGATGTTTCCACAAAACCTTCACCAAAGGAATGGTCTTGCCACGCAGGATTTGATCCCGCCTATCCAAGACCCGAACCGGTCTCTCCTCATACGAGGCATCCTCATCTACCTCTAAGTTGGTCCAATCCAATACATGCGATAGATCTGGCTCAGACTTCCGAACCATACTCACATGAAATACGTCATGAACTCCGGACAACTGTGGTGGCAAAGCTAAATGATAAGCAACCTCGTCGATCCTCTCAAGGATTTCAAAAGGACCAATAAATTGAGGGGACAACTTCCCACTCTTCCCAAACCTCATCAATCCCCGCCTAGGTGATATCTTCAGAAAGACATGATCATCTATCTCAAACACCAACGGCCTCCTCCTACGGTCAGCATAAGATTTCTGACGACTTTGGGCTGTAACAAGCCTCCTACGGATAAGCTCAACTTTCTCCGTCGTCTCCCTAACCAACTCCGGACCCAATAGAGGTGCATCACCCACCTCGGCCCAACAAACTGGAGACCTATAAGGTCGGCCATACAAGGCCTCAAACGGTGCCGTACCGATGCTAGACTGAAAACTGTTGTTGTAGGCAAACTCCACCAATGGTAAGTGCCTCTCCCACGTCCCACTAAAGTAAAGGGCACAACCCCGAAGCATATCCTCAAGGATCTGAATAGTACGCCGACCGTCGTCACCGAGGATGATAAGCCGTACTGAAGGTCAACTTAGTACCCAAGGCACTCTGCAAACTCTGCCACAACCTAGCAGTAAAACGAGGGTCTTTATCTGAGACGATCGTCACTGGGATCCCGTGCAACCTCACTATGTCCCGAATATACAAGTCGGCAAGATGATCTACCGAATCTCTCACGCGCATAGGAATGAAGTGGGCCGACTTAGTCAACCGGTCTACAACCACCCAAATAGCATCACTACCCCGCTGGGTCCTCGGAAGACCTACAACGAAGTCCATAGTGACATGCTCCCACTTCCACTCAGCAATAGGCAAGGGTTGCAACAAACCCGCTGGCCTCTGATGCTCGGCCTTCACTTGCTGACATGTAAGGCACTTAGACACGAAGACTGCCACATCCCTCTTCATACCCTGCCATCAAAACTGGCGACCCAAATCCCGATACATCTTAGTACCTCCTGGATGCACTGCAAGGTACGAATGATGAAACTCTCGGAGTAGCTCCTCTCGGCAAGACTCTGGCACAAACA
Organism: Camellia lanceoleosa; assembly: GCA_025200525.1. Classification (NCBI taxonomy): domain Eukaryota; kingdom Viridiplantae; phylum Streptophyta; class Magnoliopsida; order Ericales; family Theaceae; genus Camellia; species Camellia lanceoleosa. The sequence goes on along the minus strand of CM045770.1, from coordinate 113,067,978 downwards.
AACGGTCTCGGTATCTCACACTCAGATCGGGATACACCGTCAAACCCTTCTCAACTTTCCCACTGGAGATTTTCTCTCGGAGGGACTCTACCTCAAGGTCACCCCTCTGTGCCTCTAACACTCGGGTCACAAGTGTAGGCTGCACAACAACAGAAAACAAGGCCGCAGCCTCAACAGATTCGCTCAGACGCAAATCGAACTCACCAAGTGCCCCCAACATTCCCCACTTCCGGATGGCTATACAAGCTACATCACCTATGGATTTCCTGCTAAGGGCATCGGCCACAACATAGGCCTTCCCTGGATGATAATGCAACTCGAAGTCGTAATCCTCATTGAACTCCATCCACCTCCTCTGCCTTAAGTTCAAGTCTTTCTGTGAAAACAGATATTTCAGACTCTTATGATCTGAGAACTCCTCAAATCTCTCACCATAAAGGTAGTGCCTCCAGATTTTCAAGGCAAAGATCACAGCCGCTAACTCTAGGTCATGTGTAGGGTAATTCTTCTCGTGTATTTTCAACTGGCGTGAGCCATAAGCTACCACTTTCCCCTCTTGTATCAACACACATCCCAAACCCTCTCGTGAGGCATCACAATAGACAGCATAACCTAGCCCTCTCTCCGGAATAATCAAGACCGGAGCGGTGGGCAATCTAACTTTTAACTCCTGGAACGACTTTTCACAAGTCTCACTCCACACAAATTTGACTCCCTTCCGAGTCAATCTAGTCAATGACGAAGCTAATCTGGAGAAATTCTTCACAAACCAACGGTAGTACCCATCTAATCCCAGGAAACTGCAGATCTCGAACACACTCTTAAGCTGTGCCCAATCTTGCACTGCCTCAGTCTTGGATGTATCAACAGACACCCCGTCCCTGGAAACCACATGGCCTAAGAACTTGACTTCTCCTAGCCAGAACTCACACTTCCCAAACTTGGCATACAACCTATGGGCTCTAAACAACTCAAGCACCACTCTCAAGTGTTCCTCGTGCTCCTCCTCTGAAGGTGAATAGATAAGAATGTCATCCATGAAGACGACTACAAAACGATCCAAGAATTCCCGGAAGATCCGGTTCATCAAGTCCATAATGACTGCCGGTGTGTTGGTAAACCCAAATGGCATCACCAGAAACTCATAATGGCCATACAGCGTATGGAATGCCGTCTTTGGAATATCCTCCTCCCTGACCCTCCACTGGTGGTAACCCAATCTCAAGTCTATCTTAGAGAAACAACGGGAACCCTTCAACTGGTCAAACAAATCATCTATACGGGGCATAGGGTACTTATTCTTAACTGTAGCCCGATTCAACTTCCGATAATTGATACACAATCTCAAGGAACCATCTTTCTTTTTAGCAAAGAGGGCCGGTGCTCTCCACGGTAAAACACTAGGGCGAACAAAGCCCTTATCTAGCAATTCTTAGAGCTGAACTTTCAACTCAACCAACTCTGCTGGAGCAAAACGGTAAGGTGCCATAGAAATCGGCGCCGTGCCGGGCACTAAATCAATAGAGAACTCAATCTCCCGGTGAGGTGGCAAACTAACGAGATCCTCGGGAAAGACGTCCGAGTACTCACAAACTACCTTCGGCAACACAACTTGGGTCTCATCACATTCACCACTCTCAAAGCTAGCAAGTAAACCACTAAGCTCACTCTGCCCTCGCGGATCATACCCCGGTGGCATAACACTACCAACCCGGTCCTCCAAGAAATGGAAACACTCCCCGCTTACAGTACAACAAGTGACCCTCTGGTGGTAGCAATCAATAACTGTCCGGTATGACGATAACCAGTCCATACCCAAAATAACATCAAAGCCCTTCATGGGCATAACTACAAAAGGAAACGGAAGCCTATGATCGGCGACCTCTATATCACAACCTCTACATCCGTGTTTCAAAATCAACTCACCCCCAACAGGTGACACTACACATATAGGAGATGCTAATAGCGCTAACTCCAACTCCAACACAGATGCAAATGCAGCAGATACAAAAGAATGTGACGCACCCGTATCAATCAATATACTAGCAACCGAGTTGCAAAACAGAAAGGTAACTCTCACTACTGATGGAGCCGGTACTAGGTCCTGCGTGGTAATAGCATACACGCGCCCTGTAGGCCCCTGGTCCACCTGCTCACCTCTAGGAGCATACGACTGCTGCACTGACTGGGACGACGAAGCCCCCGGATTGGCCGTCGAGGCCTGCATAGACTGAGCTGGCTAAAATCCCTGCGTCTGCCTAAAACCAGACGCTCCTGAAGTGGCACTCAACTGTGGGCAAAACCTCTTCAGGTGCCCAGGCTGTCCACACTAATAGCAAGACAAGGGCTGCCCCCTGCCCAAACTCTGACTCTGCGGTCTAGCTGAAGAAGAAGCAGCTCTCAGACTTCCGCCCTTCTGCGGGCAAACCGAAGACTTGTGACCCAGCTGGCCACAAGAATAACAAGTCAAACCTCCCTGATTACCTCTCCCCGAGCCTGCACTCGGCACCGGAAAGGTCGATCTAGCAACTCCGCCCTGAGACTGCTGAGGGTTATAACCCCTCTGTCTCCTACCATCTCCTTGGCCATCTTGGCCCCTCTTGGAGCCTCTATGTTTCTCCTCCTCTTCCTCCTGCATCATAAGCTCCATATGAGCTGCAGCATCTACCAAATGTCTATACTCTCGTATGTAAGAACCACCAACCCTCAACTTGAGGCCACGCCTCAACTTCCGCTCAAACTCGTAGCAACGGCGTTCCTCGGTCGCCACGAGTTCAGGTGCAAACCTGGACAAGCTAGTAAATGTAGCCTCAAACTCGGCCACAGACAAACCCTCCTGTTTAAGCCGGCTAAACTGATCCCTCAGCTTCTCCCTGGCAACTGCAGATAAGAACTTTTCCTGGAAAGCATTTACAAACGCCTCCCAAGTATCACTAACACGGACCTTCTCATACTTCCACCATTGACCCGCATCTCCCTTCAGCTGGAAGGATGCCAAGGTCACCTTCAGTGCTCCGTCCTCGATGCCAAGCATCTCGAACGTCTTACTCATTTGTTCCAACCACTCGTCTGCCTTCAGTGGCTCCTTTGGATCCCCAACAAACTCCTCCGGGTTAGACCGGAAGAACTCCCTCTTCAAGAAAGAAGGCCCTGCCTCAACTGCCTGATTCCCAGCCCTGAGAATTCCCAAAGCTCCTGCTATCTCTCGGGCCAAGGCACTCATAGCCTGCTGACCCGCTGGCTCGGCCACATTGGCCTGACCAACTCCCTCCTGTACTGCCGGAATCTCGTCTGGTAAAGGCACTTCCTGCCTCCTAGGCCTACCACGCCTACCACCTCGTCCTGACATCCTATTAAAGATAACAAAGACGTTAGCACATTCATAAATGTGCTGAAACTAAACACCCGCGTCCTAATGCATGGACAACTGTAATTCACTCCACGTAAGCACATAAACACATAAGCACTTACGAATTTCATTTCCGGATAATGATAGTCCCGAGGCGTTACTAGAGTTCCGGTTAGAAACAGCATTGATCAAGTGCCTTTCCAATCAGACTCCCAGAAACCCAAGGATCCAATCAATATCCTAGAAATTAAATCCCATACCCAAATAATCACATAAGCATGTTATCAATTAAACACATGGCATATGACACTACACCTAAGTCTCTTTCAAGCGAGACAAACCCATTGTGATCCTAATCACTTCCCACGTACCCAAAGTATTCGAACCCGGTACGCTCTGATACCAAGTTGTAACGCCCTCAAAATAACAACATTAAACCCATCAATAAAGACATTCATTGACATATAAAAGATCCACATTCTTCTATTCATCGGAGTTTCATTACAAAAGGTATTACATGTTAACAACAAAAGCAAATGCCTTAAAGGCTTACAGCTTTCCAAGTTAACACTTGGTTACAAAGAAATGAGTACTAACTCATATACACATTAAGCCCTAGGCTTGAATTTACATATAACACATCAAAAGGAAAATAACATCCAAAAGTCTGACTGCCTCAAGCCTCCCAAGCTATGTCCTTGGAGGTGGCATGCTACCTGTACCTGAAAATGATGTTCCCATATAGAGTGAGCCACAGCCTAGTAGAAATACACTAAACCAACCATGAGCAATGACTAAAAGTTTAGCAATTGATAGATGGCCAACACTGGTACATCCACTTATATCATCTTATAGTTTCATGACATATATGTCCATGTTACAATTCGTTTTCCATTCTTTTTACTTCTCAATTAATAACCATGGCTCAGAACCTGGCCAAACCACTTATATGAGACAGTGACTCATATTAAACATTCTTTCCATTTCATTACAAGATAAGCATACTAGCTATATCAACACATTAACAGATAAGCATATGAGCTGTATCAATACTTTCAGAGATATGCTTAAGAGCAATATGACACTTCCAAAGACAAGTGTATGAGCTGCGTCAACACATCACTAGATAAGCATATGAGCTATATCTATGGAGTCCATCCCCTATCTTCTCCCAAACAACATCCGGTTTAGAGGTCCATCCTCTATCATCCCCTAAACTCTGGAGTACATCCCCTATCTCCTCCAACACAACACAATGCATATAAACAACCATTATACACATCAATCAATACATAAAATTAATGTATTCTTTTAACCGTCATACTCAATGACACATCTCAATGATCAGTTTTAGTTTGCCTAATCATCATGCATTGTCTACAACAATCAAGACTATCCTCCACTGATAGCCCAAAGCAGTTGTTTCTATATAGAATATAAATGCAACAAATGGATATATAATCAACATTTCAATTCGGGGAGTGATACGTAATTCCACTACACCCTTTAATCCCATACACTCCCAATCTCAACATTTCCACTTCAATTCCTCATTTCTCACAATTAATTATCCCAATTAATTAATCAATGTAATTAGGGCATTTTCCATAATTAACATTACAACCCTTAGGTTCCATTTTTATCAATGTTTCAACATTTATTCCATGTCTCTATACCAAACATGCCTCTAGGTTCATTATAAATAAAATCCCAACTTTTGTAAAATTACACAAAAGCCCCAAACCTTCCCAAAATTTCACAACAACCCCCAACATCTCAAAATACCAAAATTTAAAGACAAAGCTCATAAAGAGGAGTATGTTATCCCTACCTCAAAGTTTGAGCTCCAACGGAGATGAAGACCAAAATCAAAGTGCTCCAAATCCTGAAATTTTCAGATTAAAATGTAGCCCTCACGATCAATACAACTTTTGTAAAGGCCAATGACGAGCAAATCACTCCTACTAGATCAATACCTAGAGAGAAGGTGTTTTTGGAAAAGTAGGAGAGAGAAGAGAATGTGAAAAAGTGATTTAAAATGTCAAAACACGGAGCTTTAACCCAGTCGCCCCACTCGAGCGTGGAAACCCCCGCTCGAGCGGCACTCTGAACTCCGCTCGGCGGCGGATGCACTCTCGAAATCTCGACATACGAGTCCCGCCGGCGCCCAAATCCCCCGCTCGAGCGTCAATCACAACCTCCTGTTCGAGCGGCCAATCCCCCGCTCGAGCGTCCAACGCTACACAGGAAATATTGGATGGGTGTATTCCCCGCTCGACCGCCAAAACCCCCGCTCGAGTGGACAAGCAACAACAAGGTCCCCGCTCGAGCGTCGAAAGCTCTGCTCGAGCGGACAGACCAAAATCTTGGCAACTAGTTTTAGTTCCTAAGCTCGACCAACCTGTAACAAATCTACCCAGCACAACCTATAGCTCAGATACAAAGTAGAAAAGGATGTAAACCAGATAATAATCAACTACTAACATCCACGGACACATGTCCAGATCACTGTACAACAAGGGGTAAACCCGGGATCGCTATAAGAGTCACCTATGTGAGTTTGAAGTGGGGCCGCTTCTAGAAGAATTGGGCAGGCCGAGATTCTTTGAAACCACTCGCTGAACCAGGCTAGTGTCCAGGGCCACACAGGGCACACCAGTGAGAACATAATGGTGGTAGGAGTAATTCCCGTGTGAGATCTATTGTCTCAGTTTACATAAACGGTAGAGCAGTTCAAGATGTCTTATTCACCAATCTGCCAGTAAACTCGATAGGTTTTCACTGGGAGAGGTTCAAAGCCAAAAGCTACCTTCTCTGATGTCGGGATTAGTCCATTGTACTCTCTCTCAGAGTCTTTATTGTTGAACGATGTCCGTTTGTTGAGTCATTCGGTCAATTTTTATTCATATGGGAGATTGTTGGAAAAAATGATTTTTGGGGACTTTAATTTAATATTAAAGTGTGGTGACTTTAATTAAATATTAAAGTGGGTCCTAACCATTTTTTGTGTTGGATCCAAGTGAGCCAAAAACCATTGGGTTTTGAATAAGAAATTGCCAAGAAATTGCTTTATGATGTTAGATTCATGAATAGGATTTTAAAGAGTATTTAAATCTTTTTTCTTGGCTAAAGGGTGTGAATCCTTTGGGCATCCATACTTTTCATTTTGTGGAAAGGGGCTATGGATGCTTGGTGTTTTAATGACTAGCCTTAAAGACTGGAGGCTTTTCCTCTCTCCCCTATACATGTATAAATTGAGACCCTCCTGTCAAGTTTCAATATAGAAAATTTTGCTTCCATTTTACAAGTCAGTTTGCTAGATAGTTCCTATTGTGAGAGAGTGCTGCCATTGTTTTGTTCATTAAGCTAGACAGATAGTGCTTCTGTCGTAGCTGGTTTTGACCGTCGTATCCTGGGAGACAGACGCCGGGTTTCCTCAAGCACTCAACCCGTGAGGCGGCGAAATCTGTTTAAGGAAACTGCTTCCGTGCAGGCTTCGGTTTCGTCTCTTTACCCTTTTATTGTTTTGTGTATTTCTATTGAAATTTAATTGTAATTATCAGCATATGTCTTCAACTTGCAAGATTCCTATCCTATTTTTTAGAGATACAAATGTCCATCTTTTTCATTGAATTTTAATGAATTCGGGCCCCTCACTCCCAAATAGTAGAAGAGAAATCTAGCACTTTAATTATTTATTCTTCAAGCATTTGGAGCATTTCCTATACTTTGTCATATACCAGTTTGGAGGTTTTCATAATTTACGATTATAATCATATCATTTTGGTAGCATATTTGTTTATCATGTTGAAGAATATTGTCTAATATGTTATGAAAAATACGAGCCTATCAATTTTTCAACAATTGGGTCATAAAATTTTCACTATTTTTCATTTTTCTCGAAGATTAAATTTGTACAAGATAAAGGATAGAGTAATTAAATTTGAGTAGGTTGACAAAATTGAATATAATATTTTCAGCTATAATAGACACAATTTGTGTCGTAATAATTCTTGGACTTACTCTCATAACAGCAATAGCTTATTTAATTATTGCTAGAAATTTATTTAAGCTTCGAAAATCATCATGGTCGATCTTCACAGTTTCAACAATTTCAAATTCAATCCATTGTATATTAATTTTATTCACTAATACCACAAGACTCGGCCATTGATGACCCCAATTTAGGGAATTGACTAAAAATGACATACAGACTTGGCAATCTTCATAAAATTTTCAAGAAAAAAGATTCAGACCCCCTTTGGGGGTCACCCCCACGACCCCCTTTGCTTTTAATTGGTCAATTTTTTTTTTCTTCTCTCCCAATCCCCAACCCCCACGTGTGTGTGGAGGTGGTGGGGGTGGGAGTTTTGAGGGGGTCTTAATCAGTCCTCAATTTTCAATAAGATCTTTTGGGAAAAAAATATTTTTATTTTTTTTAAATATAGAAATTCTTTTGGAGAAAATTGTTGAAAAGTCAAATCTAATAATTGTCTAAGACATTTGGTTTAGTGGATATTTTTTATTGGTGGGGGATTCACCATTTGTGAAATAGTTTGATGAGAAGTTCATTTATTATTTTAGAAGACATTTTGCTTTCAATTTTACCCTTAATATATCTGTTGAATTTTTTAATTATCTGTTTAATTTTTTAATAGGAGATTTATTAGGAAATCTTTTTTCAAGTACTTATATTCCAATTAGTCTATAATATATTTTTGTATTCCAATAAGTCCTATTATTTGGACATTTGACCCATCAAATCCTAATTCGCATATTTAAGGTATATTATGGACAATTTTAACCTTACAAATATTTTTTGAATGCTTAGCAACTTGGTGATATAATCATTCATATTTGACAGTATGAATGTTTACGTTGATAGTGTGAACATTCACATTGACAGTGTGAATGTTCACATCATGAAACATTCATATTGTCAATATAAATATTATTAGGGGTATTTTGGTAACTATGTCACCCATAAGACTTATTGAAATATAAGAAAATAATTTGGAGTAAGTGGAACATAAGTAGGTGAAAAGAGATTTATGAATAAATATCACTTTTAAATATTTGTTCAAATATTTTATCTGCTTAATTTTTTTGACTATTTGTTTAATTTTTTTGACTATCTGTCAAATTTGTATTAATATGTTGGAATATATATCCGCTGAGATTCCTTATATGTTCAAATATCTATCTAGATTTAATTATCTATTCAATTTTTAAACTTATCTGTTTAAATCTATTTGTTCAAAAAATTTATCTGTTCAATTCTTTCTATCTGTTCAATTTTTTTTTATCTTTATCTATTCAAATTCTTATACATACACAAATAGAGAGAGAGAGAGAGAGAGAGAGAGAGAGAGAGAGGTTCTATAATTTTATCCATTCAAAATTCCGCATATCTGTATAAAGCTCTCATACACACACTCATATACATATAAACATTTGTCCAAAAAAATTATTTGTTAACAACAACAAAGAAAATTATCTATTGAATTAACATGCTGAATTCCCTCTTGCAATGGCACGCCCTCCTGAGGTCATAACATGCCCAAAGTGTGAATGACATACAAAAGATAAAACAAAAATGAAATATCAAATAAGTACATCACTGTAATAGAATCACCCAATATGAACTCCTTTCTTAACTAATAACAAAATTATGTTCTTTAGCCACAAAATTATAATTAAATAGAGAGAGAAACAATCATTAACAACCTCTATTTCTCTGGGAGGGAAATCTTTCACCAGCAAAGGCTTAAAGCTTAGAGGTAATGGAGAAATACCAAACTGGAGAACAACAGCTTCGTCAAATGATTTTATGGATTCCTCATTGATGCTTTGCTTGGTGCGGTTTGCCAGCTAAAAAATGATCCTATAGCTGTCACTCCCTTATAAAAATCCCATAAAATACCAAATTGCCTAGAAGTCTGTTTTTCTTCAAAATATGAATGAATTCCCGGACTTCCAAACAAAGAAAAAAAATTGAAAAGTGAAAATTTGAACAGATAAAAGGGTTCTATTTCCTCCATGAACAACTCGATGAAAGGCAATCCCGATCTTGATGAGTTCGGCGCATGCTTAGGGTTCCTGAGCCAATAAGCTTATTTTTCTTCCTCCGATTTGCATCAACAATCTCAAATCTACATCAACGGCCTTCGATCTACATCGCCCTAAAGAGATCGTAAAAACCCTAGATAAGAAGAGAGAGAGAGAGATAATGGGTTTTGAGATTTGTTTTTGAACAGATTGATTGTATGTTTTATATGTAGGGTGGGTATTCTGGTCATTTTGCAACATCTTGTCCTTATGGACATAATATTTCAACGTTAGACCTTTGGGCAAAGAAAATCCTTTGGATTTATGGACCAAGTGCCTATTCTTTTTTTTCTTTCCTCTATTATTTCATCATCATTATGTTTTATATAAAGTTCTTTTTTCTGGAAACCTAGCATAATCAGTGATCATACTAATAATTTTACATAGACTTTTTCTTTATCATTTTGCTATACAAAGAAAAAATATTTTAAAAGTTTTTTTTCACTTTCTAGTCCTAATTTAGGATTATAAAATGATTTTTCAATTGCAGAAGAGGTTTCTACACTCTCTTTGTTTGATCCATCAAGTGCGGAGGTTAATTATTCCATTCTTTGTGTGAATTTTTTATTTCAAAATTCATAATCTTTCATTTTGTTATCATGATTCATCCATACAGGCTTTGAAAGCAAAATTCTTTTTTAAAATCTTCGTCTTGCAAATTTTTGCTTGGTGAACTGATTTGTTACAAGTCCAACAGACATACAACCATTGTTGGCATCCATATAGTCTACTTTGACTCACATTTCTAAAATATTTTTCTCAAATAAGTTTTAAAACATTTATTATATGTTTTGGTAATGAAATGTTTAGAAATTAAGAAAAAAATAACATATTTTAGGCCATTTTTTATGGAAACATATTATTTTCATTTATGTGTTATGCTATTTCAGCATATTCGAAACTACAACTCTAGTATCTACATATTTGTTCTTTAGATTGATTATAAGGTGTTGTTTTTAATACTACTCCCCAATCACGTTATCAACCCAACAAATAGGGCCGAGAAAATTTGTACCTAGAGGTTGAAAGTTAGAGATTTAATTGAGATGAGGGACTGCTTTCCACTCCCTAATGAAGGGCCTTGCCTCTTTGTGGAATGCTTTCAACTATTTCAATTACTTCATCTATGAAGCATTTAGCCATTGATGGAAGAGAAGAAAAAGTACAATTGGTAAAGATAAAGGATACAGATAAAGGATAAAAGAATCTACCAAAGTTTCAAAAAAATAAGCAAAGTTTGTGAAGAAGATGAAGAGTTGCAGTTATTCCATAGTATAACTAATCTTTAATTATGCTGATGTGGGGATATGTTGACGCCTAATTAAATTATCCAATAAAAATAGGACACGTGGCAATCCAATCACTCTCAAAATAGATGTAACCTCAACTAAACCCAAGAAGAAATGTGTTGATTACGAAAAAGTATTTTAGCATTAAGATACATGGAAAAGAGGGGTAGTTGTTGAGGAAATTTGATTTCAAATAGAATGCGGAAAGCACCTATCAAAGTACAACACATGGAAGAAGATCATGGAGTCGTGCAAAGCAGTACTGTGTTTATAAATAGTTGTTTGATTAAAGGTTCCTTCCTTCATCAAACTCTGTCAAACCAAAATTTAATTTAATTTGTACTTTAAGTTTATTGTGTTTCGAAGGGGTATGAGTAGTGGTAAGATACAAATTTCACTGATCAAGTACAATTATATATTTTCTTTAATTTCTTTGCATTCATTTTTTTTTCTTAATTGGTTCTTCCATTGACATTTATTATTAATGTTCATCTTCACTGAGGTAAAAGAACTTTAAGCACATTCACCTAGTTTGTTTGGTTTAAACTAAATATGTAAAAATTATTTGTTCTTCGTTGACATGCGCAAAATTCTTTTTTTTTTTTTTTTTTTCATTCGAAGGAAGAAATAAGCTAACATAATTACAATAATGAAAAAAGAAAAAATTTAAATATAGGCACTATACTGTTTGTACTAAAAATGACTAGCCAATTAGAGGTTGCCACGTGTACCATTGGTGACTAAAATTAGGTAGCTTTAGCATTTCAAATGATGACAGATTTGTGAGGATTTGATAGCTAAAGTGTAATCATGGCTTGATCTGATCAAATCCCTAGATAGTAGGAACAAGACCACATAGAGATCTTTTAAATATATATGGTTGAGTAAATGCATCGAGTTGGACACATGGAATTAATCCAAATGAGGAGGCAACTAGTACCCAAACCATCCGCCGGTTAGAATTTAAACTCTCCAACGGCTCCTTTATTTAAGGTATTACTTTGACCAAGGTGGGACATTGTCACTCATCCAAAGGCCCAGCCCTTTCACCTAACGACTAAGATTGAAAGGAGGATTTAGTCAGCCCTATCCTTGGGAAACACTCTTATAGTTTGCTAAGAAGATAGAAGATGATGGGACAGATGGCAGTTCAGGAGGCAATCTAGCAACCTACTATCTAGAGTTAGTGGAGATCATCTAGGAGGAAGTTACTAATTTCCAAGAGGTAGTTTGTGATTCTCAGGAGGACATAGCATCTATAAATAACTCACTTGAAGATGGAACAAAGCCCACTCAACTAATCAATCATATCAACATATTACAAAGCATTAGTGGTTTTTAGACCTAGTTTAACATAGTTTAGCTCTTGAAAGACATCTTTGCCATAATTCAGTCTAAATTCTTGACATCCATGTCAAATTAATTGTTTTTTGGCCATCATTGGCATTGTTTTGAGGTCTAAGTTGTGCTTACATTCTATTTGTAACTCAATTTTATATTTTTCAAACTGTTCTTGCACTTTTTGTACGTTCAATCCACTTGAATATGTAAAGTTGGTGATTTTGTGTTTATTTCCTTCTGCCCATCATTCTTCCTGATTTTTCAAACTCATAGGGGATTTTAAGTCCTCTTCATTGACGCAAAACAAGAACCAAGAGGTTTTTATCCCCTTGGACCTTAAACAATCTCTTATTTTAGAAGTCACACATAAGTTCTCTTAAGTTTTCAATGTGGTGAGACAAGTCTTACAACGAAACCAACATTTTATTCTTTAATTGTCCATTTTAAAAACCCAAAAACGACGTCAACTTCCCATTCACTCATAAATAGTTTTGACGCATCGTCTTCACTGTGTGACTTGTTATGCGGCAAGGAACACGTCACCTCTTTGGACCCACCCTAAAAGACGTTTGGGACCCACTCAAGTTTGGGCTTAAAGTTGGCCCAAAATAAACCTATAAAACCATAATTCCAACACTTCTAGCAACATTTTTCCAACAATTTTTTAACAAAAATAATGTTCATCTCTACCACATCACTACTGTCACCACCTACTTAGATCTGGTAGCAACAACAGAGAGAGAGAGAGAGAGAGAGAGAGAGATGATGAGGAAAAATAAATCTTAAAAAAAACGTCCACATTAGTTTTTTCTGTCACGGATCAAACAAGATTAATAAAAAATCAAAGATACATTCATTAATAAATTTATCATTCAATGATTTGTAAAAAAAATTATAGACACCAAATCTAACTTATCCACTCATTCATACTTACACTCACTTACTTGCAAGACACCCCCCCTCCTATACATATATACAAAATAAGATGGATTGATAAATTTATCATAGTTAAATAAATTTGCAGCAGATCTATTTTGAGAAACAAAAGGACAAAGAGAGAGACATAGAGGAGAGATGATGGGTAAGATCTGAAAAAATACTGTTGTTTGAAGTCATTTGAAGTCGATTTCACCGTTAAAGCAACTACATCGGTGTAGACTAGAACTAGATTGGTGGATCAACGATGGTAAAGTAGAGATTGGGGAGGTAGATTGTAGATCAGTGATGGTGGAAGTGGTTAGTGAACATTGGTGGTGGATCGGAGATGTTGGATTGTAGATTGGTGGTGGTAGCCAATGAACGACGACAATGCACAGTGACAATGGTGTGGCTAATGGACGATGGTGGTCAGCAATAGTGACAGTGGTGATAGGCAGAAAAAAGAAGAAGAATAAAAAAATAGAAAAGAATATGAAAGAACTTGATGGATGAGAATTTAATGAGGAAAACATAGATATTGTAGGAGTTATTGGTGTATTCAAAAAGTCAATGGACTTGTAGGGATTTAAGTCTCCTTAACGAGACTAACTAGAAAACTTATTTATATGGTATTCAATTATTCTACTGTGATAATGCGATGGTGCTACATGCACTAATTAATATATATACATTAGTGTACCAACTAGTATTATGTCATTATTATTGACCCTACCTATTATACAAATTACAAATACCCAAAACCTTTAAAATCATATCACATCATCTAATAGCATACTGGTTAATGGTGCTAGACTTATTTATTTTAATGATTTATTTAACTATGTTTTAATTTATTTGGAAGAGAAAAATATAATCAAAATTTATTTTGATGATTTATTTGAAAGAGAAGAATAGAATCAAAATATATTTTGATAATTTATTTAAAAGAGAAAAATAGAATCAACATTTATTTTGATGATTTTATGTTTTAATTTATTTGAAAGAGAAAAATAGAATCAAAATTTATTTTGTCCCATTATTTCTCACCTAAACATTTATCCTAAATGTTGTTAGAATATATTTAATATTTGATTAAATCAGGAGTTCAAACAGCCTAAAAATAGAGGTTCAAACAGCTCAGCACAACAGCAGTTCAAAAGGTTCAAAAGGTTCAAGTAGAAGATATTCAAATTTATAATGATGGAGTGGAAGATATTTAAATTAGTAATGATGGAGTGGAAGATTTTGAAATTAGTAATGATGGAGTACAACGGCTATAAATTTAAATGAATACAACAGCTATAAACGACAATAAATTCAAATGAATGCAACGGCTATAAATGGGTATAAGTTTCATTATATATACCAAAGCCTCTAATGTAAACAAGTAACAAAAAAATCAGAAAATATTCTTTGATCTATAATCACTCACATCTATTCTCTGAAAAATTATCTTAGAAGTATTCTTCAATTTTTGTTTACATCCTCTCTCAGGAATTATACACTGAGCTTTATAGCATTAAGCTCATCTTTCCTGTGTGAGGTTTACAGAAAAATCAAAGTTTTATTTTTATATCTATTTTTGAGAGATAATTATTGTAGCTTTCTGTAAAAGCAAAAACACATTCTTTTCAACCTTGTAAGAGTGTAGTACACTAAGTATTCTTGACTTAGAAAGCCTGTGTAAAATCTGTGGAGGATTGCTCCATCTGTGAAAAGGTTGCTAGCACCCTGTGAAGCTAGAAGATAGTAGAAAATCTCAAGTAAAGCTTGAGGAGTAGATGTAGGCTTGGTTGATGCCGAACCACTATAAATCTGTTTGTCTCCTCTTCCCCTAATCTTTTTACTTTCCTACTACTGCTATATCTATCTAATATACAAGTGCTAATTATTTGATTTACCCTGTATGTTAGTTATACTTCATTGTTATTTTGCTTGATCATTTACTACTAAGTTCATCATTATGCTTGTTAATAATTTCTTGTACTAGTAGTTAATTTTATTGGGGTATTAATTTTAATTTATAAAAACCTAATTCACCTAAGTTGCTTCTTGGGTAACAAATACATTAATCAATACATATAGCATTATTCGTGATAATGTAGACTTTACCTTATTTTTTCTCGAATCAATGATTTTATTAGAATAAATGAGAAATTTGTCCAATTCAAAAATAGTACGGCCCATATTTTTTATTTTTGGGGTACAAACCAAAATAATATTTGTTTACACCATACAAAATTGTTCTGCTGTGACATTTTTATTTAATGGATCGACTGACAAGTGCCCTAAGAACGTTGGTCAAGATGTACATACAGTTAGATGTATGAAAAAAAATTCATAATAAATGCACACAGATGTTTAGAAAAAAAACAATTCATTATTTATTTCTACAATTTTAATATTAATCATGAATGCTTACTATACATTTTTTAAAGACTGTTTTAACGTTTATCTTTTGTAATAATAATAATAATAATAATAATAATAATAATAATAATAATAATAATAATAATAATAAAACTAGTTATGTCTATTGAAAATATGAAGTGATCCTTTAATTTTTTTATTTTTTATTTTTGTCTCTTTTACTTTATAAATTCATTTTTTATTTCTTCAATAAACTCAATGGTTAATTTTTTCTTAAACAAAGTATTAAGAAAATAAATATTCAAGATAAAAATTAATTTTGATATGAAAAATAAGTTTAATATAATTGCTAATAATTTTTTTTATTATAAAAAAAAAGACTTCTTCTTTTCGGTTCAAAATTAATAAACATATTCTCTTTCAAGGTTAAATGAAAAGTTAGATTTGATGTGTAAAAAAATTTAGTAACAATAGATGGAGTTTTATTTTATTTTTTTAATTAGATTAAATGAAAAGTTAAGTAAAGTTATTTTTGTAATTTATAATATGGTTGACTTGTTTTAAATTGAGTGCTGCTATTAGCACCCCATTAATTATTTTGGACCCCCATTTTTTTGACTTTTAAAAAAAAAAAAAAAAGACATCAATAATTTTAAGATATCCTATCTCACAATTAAGCTATACACCCACTACATCATGAGTTAGGGTTTATGAGAGCACCCACCTCCATCACCACCCATCCATCTTCTCTAAATCTAACCTTCAAAACCTACCCACCCTCAAAACCTTGAAAATCCGGCGGTAACAGTGGCAACTATCTGATTACATACACTTCTCCATTAATGACAATGAGTGGAAGTTTTTTCGGCAATCAGAACTTCATGAGATGAGAAGAGTACAACAATAAAAATTCAGAAGAGGTTCATAACTTTGATGGTGTTCTTAGCTCAGAAAAGATTGGCCTTATAAGGACAAGTTTTTTGAAAAAAATAGCAAAACTAATAAAAATTGTTCGTCATTTTTTTTGGATTGAACTCCTGAATATATGACTGAAATTTGAGAACACAGGCTTGAATATTGTTTATTTGTTCGGGAATAGGTAACTGAACATTTCTTATTTGTTCGAGAATAGATAACTGAAGCAACAGCAGAAGCAAGCAAATAAAGGAGGTCGAACCCCCGACTAACCTAGGGGTCGACCGGTGGATGAAATCTTGCCTAGTTTTGCTCACACTAAGAGCATACAAGTATAGTGAGACCATGGATAAATGATAGAAAACCAATCAAAGAAGTATAAAAGTGAATTGTGTTGGGTCTGTTTGGTAACGTTTACGTTTTCAGTTTATATTTACAAAAATTTTATAAACTGGTTTTTGTTTATTTTTAGAAAAACATAAACTACAAACGCGTTTCATAATTGACAAAATGTTTAAAAAATTTTAAAAATTTTAAAAAGAGTGAGAAATGGCAAGTGGCGGCAAGTGGCGGCGGAAGACGGTAGTAAAAAGTGGTGACGGTGGGTGGTGGGTAGTAGCGGTGGTGGGTGGTGGCAGGTGAGTGGTGGTGGTGGGTAGGTAGGTGACGGTGGTGGGTGAATGGTGGTGGCAGGTAGGTAGCGGATGGCGGGTGGTGGCAAGTGGGTGGTGGTGGCGGGTGGTGATGGTGGGTGGGTGGGTGTGTGACGGTGGTGGGTGGTAGAGAGTGGTGGTGGTGGGTGGGTGGTGGTGGTATGGTGGTGATGGGTGGTATGTAGTAGTAGTGGTGGTGGTGGGTGGTGGTGGTGGTGGTGGTGGTGGTGGTAGTGGTGGGTGGTGGCGTGGTGGATGGCGGTGGTGGTGGTGGTGGCAGCGAGGGTGGTGTGGTGGTGGTGGTGGCGGGTGGGTGGTGGTGGTGGGTGGCGTGGTGGAGTGGTGGTGGGTGGTGGTGGGTGGTGGTGGCGAAAGACGGTAGTAGAAAATGGTGGCGGGTGGTGGCTAATGTTGGGTGGTAAAAAAAAAAAAAACTCAAAACTCAAAACAGAAACACATTTTTTGACCAAATTTATAAACTGATACCACTGATTTATAAATCAAAAATTTACCAAACAAGTTTTTATTTGAGTTTTTAAAATTTTTGTAAATATAAACTGAAAACTGAAAACGTAACTGTTACTAAACGGCACCGTTGTGTGTGTGTGAAAAAAGATAATAGGTAAAAAAAAAAATCAAACAGATTGATAAAGCTTATAATACAGCAGAGAAAAAAAAATTTAATCACCATAAATGTTTTCTACTTCTTTTGGAAGGTTCCACTATTGTGGGTTTTGTTAGGATTTTGAGAAAGAAGCTTTTTGGGGTGTGGGAATGGGGGTGCATTTGAATAGGTGAAATGTTTATAAAGATAATTTTGGTATTATTTGAGAAGAGACAATTGTTTTTAAAATATTTTACAATTTATAAGTGGGACTCTAAAAAAATATAAAAAAATCCAAAACAATTGATAAAGTGTTAATAGCAACACCCTTTAAACTACCAATACGCCCTAATAATTGGACTTAATTCCCATCAAGCCGTATTGAAAATAAGTCTTGGTAAAATTATTGCTAAAAATAATTTTTTTTGTGACAATTTTTTATATATATCGCTAAAAATTGATAATTAGTGACTTTTTTTTTGTTATAATTTTTATAAATTGTCACTAAAACTTACAATTAGTGACTTTTTTATGACAAATTTTTCTCGTAAGACCTATTAGACAATAAGTTCACTTATTAAGATCTACAAATAAGTACCCCTTACCACTTTGAATGTTAGTTCAAAAACTTTATTAGTGGGCTCTTAAACAATATTATCTATTATCATTTATTGTACTTTAACAATCATTTATTGTACATACGTACCCTTGGGGCACCTGATAGCATTTGTTATTAGATTTTGTTAATAAGCATTCTTAGGAAAAAAATTATTCTATACTTTTAGAGTATCACGTGTCTATATTCTCTTACTAATCATCATACATTATGTCTTTTCATGTTTCCCAATCAACTGACACAAAATTATAGAATTTATTTTCTCCACTAGTTATAACACCTTGAAACACCACATGACCGTACTCTAGGAGCACTCAATAACCACTCATCCTTAGGATATTAGTTAAGGTTGTATTAAATGAAACCAACTACCTCCACTAATATAGAATTTAGAAAAAATAATGAATGTGTGATTAGGAAGAACTTTTTAAAAATAAAAATAAAAACTGTAATATGACGAAAATATCATTTCTTTTGAGTCAATTTTTATTTTTATTTTTATTTTAACTTTTTAGGTCATTTTTTTTTTAATTTTATGTTTGGTTGAAAAAAATAATGTTTTATTTATTTATTTATTTTTACATTTTTTATTTCAAAATTATTAATTAAACTTATATAATTTAACTTATCTACCACAACGTTTTCAATGAATAACATAAAAAATGTTTTTAAGCCCCACAAACAATGTTTAAGTAATAACATAGAGAATGCCATTAGGGTTTAACTTTTTTCAAATTGTCATTTTAATTTGAGAGAGTATCTGACTTTGGTAGGTCCATTTTTGACCGATTTTAGTGATCCGAACCATTTACTTTTTAGAACTCGTTAAGTAGAATATTTATGCAAAAAATAAAGATAATTGGACATTAGTAGTTATGTGTTTGAATCATATTTGTTTAAAAAAAATAGATGAAAAATATAATTTCAAGAATAACCATTCATTTTTTATAATATAAATTTGATTCGAACAATAGTTACCAATGTTCGATCATCTTGATTTTTTACATAAATATTTCACTTAACAATTCCTAAAAATAAATGGTTCGGATCACTGAAATCGGTTCCAAAATGGACTTACTAAATCTAAATACTCTTTTAAGTTGAGATGACCAATATGAATAAAGCCCAATTCTTAAAATAAGTCCTTAATATTTTAAATAACAAAACTAAGGGTGATTCTATTTGCACCTAAAAAAATAAGGGTAAATTACCCATAAGTCCTTTTTGAAAAATGTGTATTTTATTTAATCCCAAAACCTTTTAGATAGACCCAAAAGTTCTATACCCATTTATCTTATCCTTTTTCCCTATACCTTACTTTTTCTTTTTATCTCTTTCTCTAATATCAGTGGCGACGATGGCCACAACCACAATCACGACCACGACCACGACCACGACCACGACTTCTTTTTCTTTCTAATTTACAGTCATCGGTGATCGGCGACCATCATTGATTAGGTTTCACAGGCAACCACTGAGTACTAACTCCTTCTTTTTTTCTCTTTTTTTGATCAGATAAGAAAAATTTCATTAACAACATGAAATTAAAGGTACAGGAAGATGACATGCATCGAGAGAGAGATTCAGAAAGTACAAATTACCCCTACTACTGCTACTCGCAGCCATATAACTAACCCCTTGGCCTCACGATTTTTTTTTTTTTAAACAAAAAAGTTAAGAAGGACTTAACTGGAAAATAAAATACATGAATCCCCACAAAATCAACCCACACACCCAAAAACCAAAAGCCAACACCAAAACACCCAAGCTGCTCCTCTATTCCTCTTTTCAATAAACTAAAATTTTCTTTTTCAACACCCAAGCAGCTGCACACCTCTTATCAACAAACCACACACTACTATTCAACTCGAATATTTTATTCATCCATGCTGCTGCACTCCCAATGTCCACACCACTCAAACTAAAATCTTTTCAACAGCCCACCAAAGCCAAGACCCACACCACCAAAGCCGAGACCCACGCCTGACAACACTCAACCATAGCATCAAAAGCATTTCGCACGCTCCACTGATCCGACCGAGACCGTTCCATGTCCGGAAAACTCCATAGCCAATAGCTCCATGGCTGGAAAAAACTCCACACCTAGCTCCACTTCCATGGTCAGAACACTTCTTTTCTGATTCAAAACTTTGAGCACTCATTGCAACCGAGCACACCCAAGGACGATCAAAACTTACGACCACAGCCGAACAAGACCCACTGCCATCTCAACTTCTATGGTCGGACACATCTTTTCCGATCCAAACTTCGAACACACCTACTATAGAAGCTCCGATGTTGACAACCCAAAACATCGAACAATCGCCGAGATACCTCCATACATCTGGATGAAGTTCACCCCTCAAACTCCCACTCGAATAGGAGCGCTCGAATGAAATCTTAGATAGATCTAGATCGACTTCAACACCCATGTTTCCCCCCAAACAAAGCACCGAAGCAACTCCATAGATCCGAACCAAAGCTCATCCCTCAAACTTCCACTCGCAACGGAGTGCCCGAATGAAGATCCAAACCAGATTTGAACATCTTCTATTCCGGTCCAAAACCGACCTCCTTCTACTCTATTTTGACCCTTATTCCAAGCACCCCCTGTTGAAACAAAACATACAACCCCAATGCATCAACCAAAAAGGGGCAACAAACACCAAAAAGTTTAAGATCAGCAGCACCCAAAACACAACTAAGTGGGAAGAAATTGTGGGAATCAAGTTTATTAAAAGCAAAAGCCAGCACACAAACACAAGATAGAGCTGGGCTAGCCGACCGCCATAGCCAAAGGTGGCAGTCAGCTGGCCAAAAGTGAGGCCCGAGGGTGGAGGTTTTTAGAGAGAGAGAGCGGTTCGGACGTTTTATTTATTTATTATTATTACTAACTTCTTACTTCGTGCTCATTGACGATGAAAGAGATGAATTTCCGACGAAGAAAATGTGTAGATCTACATCAGGTCTGAGTAGATCTACATTAAATCTGGCTAGATCTAAACCAAAAAATAGTTGTCGAAGTACAAGCGTCTCTTTATATCTGTGTCTTTCTTTTGATTGCTCAGTTTTAATATTTTTCTGTACTACACATTTCTATTTTCCTGTTATAATAGAGAAAATTTTCAAGTTTTGAACAAATTATTTTCGAGTTTTAATCACAGGTGGTGAAAATTGTAAAATTTTACAATTGCAATTTTTTTGGTGTTGAAATGAATCATTCTTTAGAATTATAAAATTTTGTAGTTTCATAACTTTCTTTAGAACTGTAAAATTTTGCAATTTCATAACATATTTTCAAATTTGACTAATAAGGATAAATACTTAATAGAATCATACTTTGAAACTGTAATATTTTACAGTTTCAAAACTTGCTTTTCAGTTTGATCAATTGAAAATTATTTGCTTAAACCCTACAAAAATTGCAAATAACATATATATTTTTTTTTCAATTGTTGTTATTTGTTGTTCTTAGGTTTTTTGTTCTTCTTTCAATTTATCAATATTTAACATATGTTGCTATATTTTTTTTTACTTTAATTTCTCAGTTTATTCTTCTTCTTTTTTTTTTTGGGGGGGGGGGGGTAATATTCTAGACATCCTGGTGAGTCTCTGGCAATATTCTTGACATCCAGTGAACATTCTAGACATTCCGACGACTTCCGGTGACGTTCAGAATATTCTGGCGATATTCCGGTGATAAACTGAGAAAAGTCTGGTAAATTTGTGGCAAATTTGGAAAATTTCTGGGGACGTTTTGGCGACTTCCCAGTGATATTGAACATCCGGCGAGTTTCCAATGAACCATCTAACAAAAGTCTGGTGATGGTGGGATGAAGTAGTGTCTTTAAGAAAGAAAAAAAAAAATTAAATAGGATTTTTTGGTAATAATTAAAAATATATATGCCTAATTGGTGCAAGTGTTTTGTTTTAGAATTAGGTGGATTTTGAATTTTGTGTATGAGACTTATCAGTAAGTTTCCCTAACTTTGTACATCTAATTAAAATTTTAGTTTTTATTATTATACCTGAATGTAAATTTACTAATAAGGATAATATACATTAAATCTTAAAATAAAGACAATACACATTAAATCTCATGGTACACCTAATCATTTATACGTTTCTTTCATATTTAAGTCTTTTCATCTTATTTTTTCAATTTTAATTTTTTTTTATATTCTTTCTCACTCCAAAACTCCAATCCACCTCATCAAAACTCATTATTATCATTAATATTATTGTTTCTTATTATATTGTTACTTGTAAATGAAAAAAGTTTAAATAAAATCAAACAATAGAATCAACAAATAAGCATTCAATTGACAAAAAGACAAGATCAGCCTACGGTGATAACGACTCAACCAAACACTCTTCACTTGTAATTCGTATAGATAAATGCTATACCTACAAATACGTATAGACCCATGCATAGATAAACACACACATGTACTTACATATATATATATATACACACACTTGCAAACTATCAAAATATGTAATCGATGCTTAAGAGTTTTTCAAAGTACTGTAATTTAGAGTTAGTGTTGTGTCAATAAAATTTCTTATTTTTTGAATGGATTTGTTTATTATTTGGATCTACCACAAATTATGATTTAAACTTAAAGAGTAATTTGTGGAAAATATAAGGTGTATCAAGAATAAATTATAACCTTAAATAATTTAATAGAAAATACTGAAAATTTGAAATAATTTTTTTGGGTGCAAATAAAATCCCCCAAAATTAACTTGTTTTGATTTTCTATCTAAGTAACGAGTTTATGATAACTTTAAAATCTGTTAGTAATATCATGAACCCGTTAGAGCAAAAATTATCAAAAATTTGTGCTACTTATAAATTTTTTTATTTTATTTTTTTATAGCAAAATCCATGGTTAATAATTTTTATAAACTCGTGCATAGGTTTTAATTTTTATTTTTGATTTTAATAGCTTCATAATTATAAAAATATCTAAAATGCTTGCCAAAACAAAGAAATTAAATTTAAAATATTTTTTTGATGTTTATATTTTGCAAAATAAATTATAAATTAACTTGACAAAAAATTTAAAAATTAAAAAATAATACAATATATGCATGGTACAAGTCCAATATGTGTATGGTGCAACTCTAACTTATGCATAGTTGCATGTCTAATCTGTGCGTAATGCAAGTCTAGTATATGTATCAGTGCAAATTCAATCCGTGTCAGGTGTAAGTCCAATATATATCTAGCACAAGTAACAAATGTGACAACCATACAATTTTTAAGTATATAATAAATATAATTTATACAATTTTTAAATTATGTTTTGATATTAAATTGTTAAAAAAAATTGGATATATTACTTTTATTTTAATATGAGAGATAGAAAGAAGGAACATTCGATAGATAAAAAAGTAAACATTGGACTTGCACCTATGCATGGGTTAGATTTGTACCACGCATATATTGCATTCGGACACAAATTGGATTTACATCCTTGCACAAATTGGATTTGCACCCTCACACATGTTGTATTATTTTTTAATGCTTTTTTTTTTTTTTTTTGTCAAACTAATTTATAATTTATTTGGAAAAAATCAACATAAAAAAAATATTTTAAATTAAAAAAATTATTTTCACCTCATAAAAGGTATAGAATCTTATGAAAATTATTAGGGTTGAGTATAAAAATCAAAAAAATCTCAAATCGATATGATCCAAACCAAACCACACTATTTGATTTAGTTTTTTTTATACATTGTTCGGTCTTACTTCTTAAAATAGATGAACTATACTTCACGGTTTGTTCTGTGGTTTTATATTTATGGTTCAAGTTTGGAACCGAACAAAACCGTTTAAATATATACATATATATAATTCGTTATTTATAGTATACACTCAAGTATTTTATTAATATCCTATATATATTCATAAGTTGTTAACCATTTAGTAAGAGCAACTCCAAGAGAGGAGGTAAAAGGACTATATGAGGCATTTTTGCTAGTAAAGTTGTTTTGATTTTCCTCCAAAGAGCTTTGCATCACAAGAGGCATTTTGTCCATTTTCATTTTGGCTCTTTGCAAATGGCTAGCATTTATTGCCAAGCAAAGGGTCTTCCCAGCATTTTGCTCATATCTACTTGCTACCTCCATCTTTGTTGCTTCTATATATACTTGCTCCATATTTGTTGTTTCTTCTTTGCTCCAGCTCATTTGATTGTTTGAAAATATTATCGTTAAAAAAATATAATCATATAAAAATATTTAAAAAAAAATTAATTTAATAATATATTTAAAATAAATAAATATTTGTAAATGTTTGTCAACAACTACGTGTATACGCAATATGTCATAAAAAAGATCATATTTTTTTTATTTATGTTTATAGTATTTTTCTTTTAAAAATTAATTAAGTTAGTTTTACTGATTAGCTAAAATAAAGAGTATAGTTAGAATACATACCAACTAAACTAGTTAAGCAAAACAAAAAAAGTATTTTTCGTATACTTTTACAAGGCATTTTTGCCTAACAGCCTTGGAGTAGCTCCAAGGGAGGAGACAAAAGGGTTATATGAGGCATTTTTGCTTTGTTTTTGTCTTCCTCCAAAAAACTTTGCATCACAAGTGGCATCTTGTTTATTTTCATTTTGGCTCTCCACAAGTAGCTAGCAAAAGGTCTTCTCGCTATTTGCCCGTATCTACTTGCTACCTTCATCTTTCTGCATTTTTGCTTGCTTCATCTTTGTTGTTTGTTCTTTGCTCCAGCCAATTTGATCGTTTGAAAATATTACTGTTAAAAGAATATGATTGTTTAAAAATATAATCGAGTAAAAATATTTTTAAAAAATAATTTAATAATATATTTAAAATAAATAAATATTTATAAATGTAACACCAATAACCACGTCAACAACAGGTGCATATACAACATGTCATAAATAAAATTATATTTTTTTACTTGTGTTTATAGTATTTTTCTTTTAAAAAGTAGTTAAGTTAGTTTTATTGGTTAGTTAAAATAAGGACTGTGATAGAGAGCTCGAATTAAGCCTCTCCCGAATCCCCCTAATTCAAAAACGACGTCGTTTTTGAAATTTTTTTTTTTTTTCTTTCCATTTCAGAAGAAGAGAATCAGAAAAGAGAAGGAAGGAGGAAGAAGGAGAAGGAGGAGGAAGGAGAAGGAGAGGAGGAGGAAGGGAGGGGGAGGGGAGGGGAGGGGGCCAACAAACTAGGGTTGGAGGCGGAGGTGGAGGCGGAGGCGGAGGCGAGTGAGGCTGGCGAGCTGGCGACGCCATGACAGCTGCGACCATTAGGCGACGCTGCAACCATCGGGCAGCCCTCTTCCCCTCTCTTCTCTTCTCTCTCTCTCTCTCTCTCTCTCCCTCCTGAATTTCGGGGGATTCGGGGGGGGGGTGTTTCTCGAGCTCCCAAGCTTTATCCTAAAATAAATAGTATGGTTAGAGTACATACTAATTAAACTAGTTAGGTAAAATAAAAAGAGTATTTTTCTGTACCTTTACAAAGCATTTTGCTTAGCACCATTGGAGTTGATGCAACAAGTGTGTTCTTATGTGATAGTAGAACTAGTTCTAAATAATTATTTAAATAATTTTATTTATAAAATGAGAATATATTGCTTGATCCTTGAACAAGTTATGATTATATTATGAATATATGTGAGATTCTTCAAATCATTCCAAAAGTATGTAGGATTTTTCAAACCATTCTAAAAGGAATACAAAAATTTCTTAGTAAGGTTTAAACAAATGTATAATTTCAAATTGTGAATGTTTCGTTTGGAAAAAGTACATTAAGGAATTTCTTAGTATTTTTGTGTGTGTTATGTTGGAGTGTTACGTCTGAGATTAAATTGATTAGAGAGTTACGTTCGGAAACAGTTCACTAAGGTTTTTTTTTTTTTTTTTGTTACATTTGAAAAAAATATACTAATAAGTTTTTTTAGTATTACGTTGTTACGTTTGGAAAAAGTGCACAAATGAGTTTTTTTAGTGTGTTACATTATTAGAGTGTTACATTACAGTGTTACATTTTTATTCGTAATGTGGGATTTGTTCCAAAAAAAGAAAAAATCCGAAACTTCTATATTGTGGATTGTCCAAATGTGTAATTTTGCATTTAAATAAACTCACTTTTATCCTTAAAAAATTAAACTCAAGCATGTAAGTGACTATCTTTTTGTTTAATTTTCATTTTAATAGAACCTTTGGATTCATAAGAAAAATGAAAGACTAAACCGTTTATAATATCATATTTTGAAATTTATTGATACTTTACCCAAAAATTATATACATTTATTAAAATAAAAAAGAAAATATTATATATCCCAAATAATATATAAATGTATGAATCTTGTACTCTTAAAAAATTTGATATAAAATTTAGTAAATTATTTAAAATTTTTAACATAACTCAAATGAAAGGGGTAAGGGGAGAGAGCGTGAGACAAGAAAGAGGAGAGAGAAGACAAGAAAGAGAGAGAAGGGTGACGAGAGAATGACAGCGGAGAAAGAAACAGAAAACGTGAGTTTTAGTGTGAGCACGTGAGAGACGATAGAAAGTTCCCTCTCTTTTGTAATTAAAGTTTCAGCTTTTACAGGTCTATTGAAATTCTAAAACGCATCCAACACTGACCCATAAATAAGAATCCCAAATATCACTGGGGTATAATTGCCCTTACATTTTACAACCAATATGTTTGGTTTTAATTTTTTAATTTTAATTTTTTTTAAATTGATTTTTTTTTTGTATTTTTTTATTTTTAGTCAATATTGTTAAAATTTTAAGTAATTTTTTTTAAATTTTTTTTAGATATAACTTACTGAAATATATCTTAATATTAAATATTTGTGAAAAAAATATTTAAAATAATTAATAAATACAGAAAAAATATATAAAAAAATGCACTGATTTTTTATATTTTTTTTGCATTTTTAGTATTTAGTAAATTTTTTTAAAAAATTTTTCACAAATATTATACCTTTTAAGTATATTTATGTTAGGTGCGTTTAAAAATTAAAGAAATTGTTTAAATATTAAAAAAATTCAGTGAAAACAAAAAAATACATAAAACGAAAAAGTAAAATTTTTTGAAAAGAAAATTCAAGAAATGAAAACCAAACGGAATGTATTCTACTTTATTTATAAAACTTTTTAATTGCCTTGTTTAGCTTCTTTGATTTCAAGTCGAGTTGTAATTGAGCTTATTTGTATAGTGTCATTTCGACAACAAACGAAGAGCAACAACATGATAGTATTAATTCTAATTATCACTTTTATATTTTTTTATTAAAATCTCACTTTAATCTCTCTGCTATAGTCTTAGGCCTTGTTTAGAAACAGACTATTTTAATAATTTTTTGATTTTTTTACTAAAATATGAGGTAAAAAAAATATGTTTGGAATTTTTTTTATTTTTTACGAAAAGATGTGTAAAAAGTAAAACAAAAAAGAAGAAGGAAATCTTCGACTTTTTGATATATGTTATAAACTTTTTGATTTTTAAAATAATTTTTTAACTTTTAAACTAAAACAGACACATGCCAAACGAGAACTTAATATCCCTATAATTTGACTGTCCACTTGAATCCCTCCGTCAATTTTCAAAACGGTGTTATATAATTGGGCCCAACTGATTCGAAATTTAGTAGTTGTCTATGACAATCGAAATATCTAGGGGGTGAGATTGAGCGTAAATTACCAAAGTACAAATTGTAGGCTGTGTTTGGTAAAATTTTAAAAAATTCATTTTACCCTTATATTCTAATACCATGTTTAGCTTGAATTTTCAAATCATGATTTCAAAATATATTTTGAAAACATGTTTGGTAAAATAGACCATTTTTGAATTTTTGGTCTATCCGATCGTCTGCTCGAACATTCTCTCGGATGTCCAGCCGGTTGACCGGAACAATATATATATATTTTTTGCCAATCGCCACCTGTTATTTGGAAGAAAAAAAAATTATATTTGTTTTTGATATTTTTTAAATATAGAAATTTTTTTTTAGACCAAAATGACATTTTTTTGAATTGAATTTAAAAAAATTTTTGATTATGAGTTTTGAATAGAATTTTCAATAGAGTTTTGAGTTGTGTGTTTGGTTATGAGTTATAAGTTTTTCAATTAAGTTTTGAAAACTCTTTTCAAAACTCATAACCAAACAATTTTTCTTATTTCATGTCACATAAAAAATTCAAAACTTTTTTTGAAACTCATAACTAAACAAATTTTCTCTTTTCAAATCATAATTCCAAAATTCACAAGCTCAAAATACAACTCTATTATCAAATTATAATTCTAAAACTCTACCAAATACTACCGTAATTTCTCCTTTTATTATTTGTTTTTTCAAAATTGATATGGGCATGCATGTTATTTAAGTGTGGGTTGTCATCAGAGTTAGCCAGACAATCAAAGCGAGATTAAGTTTGTTCGAAACTCAGTGCAATGGCTCTTAGCCTTCTTGTTACTGATGGACCTTGCAACCAAAAGATCATCAGACGATCAGCCAACTACCAACCTCCCATTTGGGACTATGACTATGTGCAGTCACTTAACAGTAAATATGTGGTATATATATTTACTATTGTTATATAGACTCTGCTTGATTAGTGGATGCAAATCAATGGTAATTGCTAACAAAAAATTATTTTTGTAGGGAGATGCATATGAAAAAAGGGCTGCAAAGTTGAAGGAAGATGTGAAGATAATCCTTGAGAATGTAGCGGATGAGGATCCATTGGATGCACTTGAGATGGTTGATGACTTGCAAAGGCTTGGAGTGTTCTATCACTTCAAGGATGAGATAGACAGAGTACTTGAGAGAATATACAACATGAATGATAAGTGCAACAATGAGGATTTGCATGCTACAGCTCTCAAATTTAGGCTTTTGAGGCAACATGGGTACAATGTCCCTCAAGGTACTTCAATGATTTCCTCACTCCATATATGTCAAAAATTTAAGGGTTAATTACACTTAGCAACTCTTCACTTTCACCCTAATTTCATTTTAATCCATTCACTTTCAATTATGACAGTAAATTCCTTACACTTTAAGTCAAGTTGCAGTATCAATCATTTCGCCTATCTACCGTTATTAAGGTTGATGAAAATTAAAAGTGAAGGGATCAAAGTGAGATTTTAGAAAAAGTATGGGGAGCAAAATGAGAAATTGATGAAAGTATAAGAGTTTAATGAGACAAAAAAAAAAAAAAAAAATGTCATGTTTAAAGCACATTAGCCTTATTAATGGTAGATCGGCAAAGGGATGACATTGCAACTTGACTTACAATATATGAGGTTAATTGTCACAATTAAAAGTGAAAGCCGAAATGAGAGGATAGTGAAAATGTAGGGATGCTAAGTGTAATTAACTCAAAATTTAAAGAGGAACACACACCACCCCCCAAAAAAGAAAATAAAAAAAAAGAAAATAATAATAATAATAAATATAAATAAATAAAGGAGAAGCAAAAAAACTTAGAACGATTGGACGTTAATGCTATGAACTGTATATCTTTATGTGTCCAGCAGAGATCGAGAACTCAAATACAAAATAGATATATATATATATATCAAGAAAAATAGTGTGATCCAAATTTAATCTAATTGTGAATTGAATATGAATCACGTACTATTTTTCTCGATATATATATATTTTGTATTTGAGCTCATAGTCCCTAGTATATACTAATTAATAGTTAACTTGAATTGTAGGCGTTTTTAAAAAATTTACGGACGAGATGGGGAATTTGAGGTCTTGTCTTTGTGAGGATACAAAGGGACTACTATATTTGTATGAAGCCTCATATCTTTCAATTGATGGTGAAAGTTTATTAGATGAGGCCAGGGATTTCACAACTAGGAATCTCAAAGAAAACCTCAAGAAGAAGGATATTGATCAAAATCTCGCCATGCTAGTTAGACATTCCTTGGAGCTTCCCCTACATTGGAGGGTGCTAAGGCTAGAGGCAAGATGGTTCATTGATGTGTATGAGAGAAGACAAGATATGAATTCTATATTGCTTGAGCTTGCGAAATTAGATTTCAACATGGTGCAAGCAATTCACCAGCAAGAAGTAAAGCAAATGTCAAGGTCAGAAATGTTCCCAATTTTCATTATGTAGTAAGGGTGCAGCCATATAAGTCACCATATATATATGCATGTAGTATTTCATATACCTTATGTAATATTCTTTTCCTTGTTATAAATATAGGTGGTGGAGGAGTACATGTTTAGGAAAAAAGTTGAGCTTTGCTAGAGATAGGTTGATGGAGAATTTTTTAGGCACTCTGGGAGTGAATTTTGAGCCTCAATTTGGATACTTCAGGAGAATGTCCACGAAGGTCTTCACACTGATATCAATAATAGATGATGTCTATGATGTGTATGGTTCATTGGAGGAACTTGAACTATTTACCAATGCCGTTGAGAGGTTGGTTGATGGTAGAATGGTTGTGTCAATATCATCTGCATTAATTTGCATGCTTCTTAGCTATATATCTTTAACATGAAAATACTTCTTTTTTCTTTTTAACTTTTAGGTGGGATATCAGTGCAATGGAACAACTTCCAGACTATATGAAGATATGCTTCCTCGCTTTATTCAACTCTATTAATGAAATGGCTTATGATGCACTTAAGGAACAAGGATTGCACATCATTTCACACCTAAAGAAAGTGGTATCATTTTCTTTATGAACTATTATTTTTTTTTCCCCCAACTTCGCTACAAATAAAAAAAGATAAATTATAAATACACCCCTTGAGGTTTACTTAAATTAAAAATTACCTCATGTGGTTCTAGAAATTACATTATGCCCCCTAAGGTTTCTAATTTCATAACAAATATGTCATTTTATTAATAAATCATCAAATTAATTAACAGTTTTTTAATAATATTAAAATTTTATTTCAATTAATAATTCAGATAATTTTATTATTGTATAGGTGAACAGTTAGAAATTTCACTTTTTCAATTAATTCTGTTAAATAAAAAATTCTGACAAGGAGGTATTTGTAATTTTTCAAACCACAGGAGCAATTCGTATTTTAAGCAAACCCCAGAAAATGTATTTGTAATTTATCCAATAAAAAATAAATAAATAAAATTCCAAAAAAAAAAAAAAAAAAAAACACAAGGAAGGGAGGGTAGGTGGACTTCCCACCACCCACCATCGTGTCTATTGGCCCACACTCTCACCCTTTTGTCTTTCTTTCTTTTCCCTGTTTTTTTCTGTTTTTTTGGCAAGACTCTTTTCTTTTTCCTTTTTAGATCATATTCAAAGTAAATTTAAATGTCCTTAATTTTTTGTAGTTTCTTCGATTAATTGACCGTTCTAAAATGCTTTAGTGGGCAGATCTTTGTAAATCTTATTTATTGGAGGCAAAGTGGTACTACAACGGATATACACCAACCTTTGAAGAATATATGAAAAATGCATGGATTTCGGTATCGGGTCCTGTTATACTAGTACATGTTTATTGTTTTGATTCTAAATCAGTAACAAAGGAGGCCTCGGAATGCTTATCAGAAAGTTATCCAGATATAATTCGCTGGTCATCAATTATTTTACGACTTTCAGATGACTTAGGAACATCATCGGTAAGTGAGTTACACACCCATTGTATCTTCATAAAGAGGTTCGTTAGGGCTGTATGTGTGGATCCTGGGAAAAAATGGGGAGGGTGGGAAGAAGGATTAAGAATAACAATTCTCTTTAAAGCATTTTTCAACAATTTTTTCCTTTCCTATTCAATTATTTTCAATATTCAAACAATATTGAAGACAATTTCTTGGTTTAAGAATTAAACCGGGTTTGACCATATGTTACTCATTCTGTTTGATTCAGGACGAGTTACAAAGAGGCGATGTCCCTAAATCAATCCAATGCTATATGCATGAAACTGGTGCCCCTGAAAACGGTGCCCGTGAACACATGAAATACTTGATTGGTGAGACATGGAAAAAGATGAATGAAGATGGAGCTGCAAATTCTCTCTTCACTAAGACTTTTATTGGGAATGCAATGAACCTTGCTAGGTTGGTTCAGTGCATGTATCAGCATGGAGATGGGTATGGTGCTCCAGGCAAAGAGACTAAATATCTTGTCTTGTCATTAGTAGTCAATCCTGTTCCCCTTATGTAGACAAGGGATAAAATACTCTTTTGAATAAATGATTACTATTATAAAAAAATATTTATGTCTTTTCAAAATGTAATGACTAGAAGTGGGATAAGGGTGCAGATACAGTCAAGAAGTTTGCCTATCCAACACTTGCTTTAGTCTCTGTTTGTGGTGACATAAATCCCTCCCGACAACCTATGAATTCAGAATTCTCACAAGAAGGTATACTTAACATGAATTAGGCGTTAATGAAACTTTTCCCAGGAATATTTCAAAAAAAGTATAAATTAATACTAATATTATCAACTAATTAAAGCGTTATCAATTCAATCCTTCATTTCAATCAAGTACTATGTTCTTTCGAAAAAATCATTCCGGTGTTAAAAACCAAAAAACCAATAACTAAAGCCTCAATTTAGGGCATTGCATAAAGGATTCCTAATTCATGGAAAGCATAAAAAACAAACTAGAAAATGAATGAATTCAAATCTCTAGTTCCATCTACAGCATTTCCAATTTACTAGGGAGTGTTTCAGAGTTTTTTTTTCTTTGAGGGGCTCTTGAGTGTTATAGTGTTTGGGGGGTGTACCTGGGGAGTGTTTCAGAGTTTTTTTTCTTTTTCTCTTGTTTAGGTGGGGCTCAAGAATATGGTTTATTTTATTTTATTGTTGTATTTTAAAATATAAAATCGTGAGACTAAGGGGTTGGTTGTAAGATCGCGAGTAGCAGTAGTAGGAGAGTGAGGTTTACTCTTCGAATCTCTCTCATTGTGTTTTATTTCCTTGTACCTGTAAATTTCATGTTTTTAATGGAATTTTTCTTTGCCGATCAAAAAAAAATATAATGCCTATCAGTTAAAATACCTAATATAACTTAATTTTTTCAAATCCAATTGACTAGGTATATGATCATTAGGCATTTTGATTTTAACTCACATTCACTAGCTAAATATAGCAAGTCTTCAAAGACTAAGCAAAATCTATTTTACCCTTGTGATCATTTTCTTCCATATTTGTTGTTAAAGTAGCATTTCATAAAGTGAGTAATATTTGAATGAATAGTTAAAATAAAAAATAAGGTTGAAGTGAAACATAAGAAAAATGAATTGGCAAAATAATATATATATATATATATGTATAATAGTAACTTTCAAATAAGTAAAATGCTTAATAACATTGGAGATGCTCTGAGTAACCTTGGATATCCATGATAGTATGTTCCTTAATTTTTACCGTAAATGGGCCACAGAAGCAAACATTCCTCCTTGAAGTTTGTCTTCAATAGAACTTTTGTATTGTGTTATATTTTTTATGATTAGGGATGCAAATTCGGCCCAACCCGGCCCACAATTGGGCATAGGATTGGGTTTGGGCTGGGCAGGGCCTAACTAATTTTTTTTTATCAAAATAGTTTGAAAATGACATTGGGCCTTGAGCGGACTAGGTCTCGAACAAGCCTTGGAACGGGCTGGTGGGTCAGGCCCCAAAACACAAGGCCCAAGCTCAGAGTCACGGCCTAAGCTCGGGTCTAGGCAAGCCATTCCAGGCTGCAGGCAGGCTGTAGGTGGGCCACAAGCCAGTTTTACACTCCTACTTGTGATCTTTCCTCCCTTTTGAATTGTACTTTCTTCATGGTTGGAATTTTTTTTTTTTTTGGTATATGA
This sequence comes from Camellia lanceoleosa, assembly GCA_025200525.1. Classification (NCBI taxonomy): domain Eukaryota; kingdom Viridiplantae; phylum Streptophyta; class Magnoliopsida; order Ericales; family Theaceae; genus Camellia; species Camellia lanceoleosa. The sequence goes on along the minus strand of CM045770.1, from coordinate 113,034,015 downwards.
ATTCAATGCTCTTTGTAAGTTGGGTAAAATCCCGTCTTGGTTGTATTGTGCAAATATATCCAAACTAGCCCAGAGCCGATGGCTCTCTTGTATTGGTTTGAACTAACATTTGACATCCCGGTGGCTTTTGGGAGCCAAGGAGCCAAGACTAGCAGAAATTATCATATAAATCCATAATACAACTTAATTATATGTCTAACTAATGGTGTTTTATAATTTACTCACATTATTCTTATTTTTGTTGACCATGTAAGCACAAACTATAATTTACCTGAAATTACCATGTAAGCACATTATTTAAATTAAAACGTAACTATCAATTTTAACTTACAGTGACAAAGATTAGAATAATACTAAGAGTCATGAAAAAAATATATCATAAAATGTATCATAAAGATTTTTCATCCCTTCATTAGTGTGTGGTGTTTTATTCTAGGTGTAATCAAAAGGTGGAGAATCTTTCATGATCATTTTCATGATATTTTTTTCATGATTCGTAGCATTACTCTAAAGATTAATCAACTACAATTAATAATTACGATGACACAATAGTTAACATGAAAAACCCAATTAAAAAAAATCTCTAAACGGAAAAAAACGGAAGAAAAAAAATCACGATGCCAATGCTCAATAAAAATCTACTATAATGAATCAAGAGTACAAGACATAGATGGACTTACAACCACTCACCTAGCTTTACCTATCTCCTATGTCTTGACGAAACTTCTACGAATGCAGCCTAACCCCACCAGCCTTCTTGATCTATAGGACACCTTGAAGCTCCATCGATCATCAACCTCCGTTCTTGAACGGCTCTAATTACCACACCGACCACAAGTGACAGAACAATGCAATGCAATGATATGAGGACTTTTTTTTTATAACAAAAGTCACTTCAAAAATATGAATCAATCTCAAAATATTTTTAGTAAAAGAAAATGGTTGTACTTAAAATGGATTATGAAGAGTTTATATAAAAATTTAGAATATCATATCCAAATAAGGAATTTTCTTAGTTTCACTTGAGTTGACCTTTCCAGTGGCCGCCATTATATGTTAGAAAATGTCCACTCGAGTGCCTAACGATTGCAGGCCACTGATAAAATCAGTGAAAAGGATCTGAATCACAATTGATCCGTGCAAGCGTTCCATTGCTGCTCATTGGGGGACTCAATTGCTTGACCAAAACCAATGACACATAGATTTGAAACTTTCTCCAAAAACCTTTTGTTTAAAATAGACCCTTCCAAAATCCTTTTTCAAATACAATCTAACATGTATGCATAAATGTACCTGAGCAAGTAACTAAGCGAAACTCAACTTGATTCCGATGTGATGACCAGACACAGCGTGTACTTATAACCAACGACCCATACACAACTAAAGATCCTAAACTCCATTACTGTGTGATTTGTCACACAGAAATAGCCAATCAATATAAAGAATTGAACAAAAGAAAAGAATCAATAAAACAAACAAAATGATTGATTTTAAGATTTTCTGGTTTTTAAATTTTGAATTCATTTGTTGTATCTATAAACATGGGTTGTGATCTTACGCAGATTGTGTCTTTTCAAACCCTTCAAAATGGTTTCAACTAAACTAAAAGGTCTTGCAAAATAAAAATATCCAAGAAGTTCTGCTTTTTCAATATTCATTGAAAAACTCTCTCAATGGAAAAATAAGTATGAAATTTTCATTGAATTAGTTTTCTAATGAATATTAAAAAACTATTTATGAGATATTTTCTCTAAAAACATTATTTATTCATTGGTGCTAATAACAAAGGCTTAATCAGAATTTATTGTCCCAAAGTCCCCAATAATAAACGACATATAATTGTTTTAATTACAATATAAATATGCAAGGGAGAAAAAACAAAAACAAAAAACCAGGGCAATGAATGAGCAAACCCCATTGCAGAGACACCCATGATTGAATGACCGAGCAGAGTGAATGCCACCAGTTGAGTGAATGCCAGCAAAATTGTAACTCACATATGTAACTTGCAGTAATGAAACTTTGATGTCTGAAATTGCAACTGTCAAAAAAATGTGCAAAAAAAAAAAAAAAAAAAACCTCTTAATCCATAACACACATACACAAGCACAAAAACAGTAAATAGAAAATCCCTGAAAAACTAGGAGGGCAAAAAAATTCAAAGATATATCAGTTTCCTGGTCATCACAAGTTACCCTTGTGTGAAACACCAAATATCTCTACTCTTCCAAAATCCAAAGCTACCGACTCACCAAACACTGAACAACAATAACATAGGCATTTAATAAAATGGTTACATGCAAAACTAATAAAACAGTCATACAGTTTCTTTCATTTGTTATCAAGCAAAGCAATATACTATATGATTGAGTGAATCAAGGACTTTAACTAGTCCTTGAGCCATCCAACATCAACTATTACATGATTCAGTTCGAACCATAATAGCATTTTAATATCATCAGCATTTCAACTTTAACTAATGTACATTGACTCATTTGCATTCAATAATAGTATAATTTTGTAAACCAGGCTACACAATTTAAATACCCCACCTCTAGAATAAAATCTAACCATTCTACATACAATCTACAATGCAAGGCAACTTAGTCTCCGGCTAAAGGTTTTATAACTATAACTAGGAACCAAAAGGGGCAAAATAGCAAGGCAAAGCACCAATCTATCTGTCTGCTATAAAGACCAATTTTTTCATCTTCTAACCTAAATCATCACACGACACAAAATGATTACACAAATAACTCGTCCACCAGCTTCTAGTTTTCTGAATCAGAACAATGAGATCAAGCTAAAATATAAACATTTGTGCAAAAATTTCATGGACCGGAGACCTGGATGATTGTTCAACGCTGAACTAAAAGGGCTGACTTATGAACATTGATTAAATTCAAACCAATTAAGCTTATCCTACATCATATCAAACGGTTGACCTCAACCAAGTGCAACTAAAGAGCAAATACACAACCATCTACAATATATATTTATGTGCATCTTCTAAAGTTTTGCAAAAGAAAGCTGCTGAAATGATCATCCAAACTTCAGTGAAAGCTAAGATAGAATGCCAAAAGAAATTTATTTAGTACAAAAATGTTTCACATTAAAATTTATATGCCTCCGTAAACAAAAACAGGAGAGAGATTTTATAACCAACTAACCAAGCAATGTGTAAGCAAACATACCACCTAAAACATATATATATATATATATATATATGCCCAGTACTTCACAACAACACAACTTGAAACAATACTTACTTCAGCTGTAAAGCACAATATACCATTGCTTGAAGCTCACTCGCTGAAAAGCCTCCTACAGGTCATCACCTGTTCTTCCTGCTTAGTCTAGAAGAGAAATCCACAGAAAAAATTCAATAAAGCAAAATGAAAACAGTTCGTCACAACAGAAATATAATATTAAAATAGAAATATTACTAGAAAGCAGTTTAAATTTCATAAGAGTTTTTACATAAGCAGCAAATATATCAAGAAATATTAGAGAATATCAAACTACACTAAAAGCCTTTAGATTTGAAAATGCAAAGAAGAACCACAAAGAACTGGGTCAAGATCCTTTCAGATATTCATTCTACAGTAACCTTCAAGAGCTCAACCAACATCACAAAATCTCCAACTCGATGAACATGGTCAACTCAGGCCTACTAAATACGTTATGTTCCTCATCCTCCAACACAGATAAGCACCACAAGTGCATCTTGAGCTCCAATATACTGACAAGTTATAGATCTTCCAATACACTTCCCTAACCTTCCTTCTTTGGGTGGAAAAGTCCTGAAGACACTAGTTAAGCACCAGTCGCACCCAAGTGCCACCCTCATTCCTTCAATGGCTTCCATAACAAAGATTTATAACATGTGGGATGTCTCAAGATGTTTGGCCAAACATAGTTTAGTAAGTGAACCAAAGCATCCTCACATCCCAACCCAAAGAACTACTAAAGCCATGTGCTTCACAAGAAGCGGCGGTCGACTCTGAACCAAATCTCGTCACGAGAGCATCCTCTAGCAATGGAGCCATGCATAAATGTAATCCTTTCCCATTTCACCAATGTACTCGAATAGAAATGAGAGGGACTTGAACACCATTACGAACATTAAGCTCGCACACGATATTCATTCATCAAAATTTGGTAAAAGCGTAAAGGAGAACTGTTTCGCGACAATTGCAATTGCCACGAGAGTGCAAACACGATTTTGACACTCCTGCACCTTGAGGTTGTTCAATAATGTCGCCAGGCGTCTTGTGGTCCAATGGCTTTGGCAATGTACCGAATGTATTCCTGAGCTCTCGGATACCCTTCTTGTGTGCTTTAAGCATCTCCGGAGTTCAAAACAGATCCTCATCCACTCTCTTCTTTGGTACAAACTCGGCACCACGGTGAGCAATACGACCAACAAGGTCAATACAGTTCTCCTGTACTTTCTCATGACGGTTCTTCAAGATTGGGGTTAATCGAGGAAGCAAATCCTTGATTGGAGGAGTCATTTTCGTCATACCAATAACATTAAGAATTGCCTTGAGAGCTCCAAGTATTGATCCCAAAACTTCTGGGTACTCCTCTCCCAAATACTCATACAAGACAACCCCTAGATGACCCATCAGTTGCTCTTCACAGCCTTCTTCATGACCCTTTGCAATCTCGAAATGAGATCACCGCTGCTTTACCTTTGCACTCTTGTTATTCAGGCGCCACTTTATAGTACCACATATCTGGGGAAGGTATGGCTTCTCTCTCTGCCCAAGAGCATTTACAATGGCACCAAACCCATTAAGCATCACGTTAGCATCATAGCTGGTCTGCTCTTGGAAGGCATAAAGAATTCCATCAATCAGAAGCTCCTCCAATCGAGCATCGATGTCAGATGCACCCAGATTTGCAAACATCTTCTCAATTGTTTCCATAGCCATCCGCCTACGACAATGCTACGTAGCTCAAATTTTGTGGCTCAAAAGTGGCTCAAATAGCCAAAACGACGTCGTTTTGAGTACAGAACAACATAAAAATGGCCAAAACGACGTCGTTTTGGCCATTTGAGCCACTTTTGAGCCACAAAATTTGAGTTACGAGACATTTTCACATCCGCCTATATGGTTCACTCTCATCCTTAAGGTCCTCCATTATTCTTCACACTATATCAGCAACACCGACCTTGTCTGCTATCTCTACAGTTGTTTCCACAAGCTGCCGATAGTTTCTGCGATCCAAAGCCATCCTTCTGACCCAGAAATTCCGGAAAAACCCAGGAAGGATATCGGTTCAGATGTACTCAGCCTCCGCACCTTCTGTACTCACACACTGCTTCACCACCTTCAACACTGTTACCCAAAAAGTAACCTAAGAGAGGGTGAATTAGGTTTCTACAAAATAAAATTAATAATACCCTAATAAAATTAATTACTAGTATAACAAATTATTAACAAGCACAATGATGAACTTAGCAGTAAATGATTAAGCAAAATAATAATGAAATATAACTAACATACAGGGTAAAACAAATGATTAACATATGAATATTAGATAATTATAACAGTAGTAGGAAAGTAAAGAGATTAGAGAAGACGAGACAAACAGATTTATAGTGGTTCGGCTTCAACCAAGCCTACATTCACTCCTCAAGTTTCACTTGAGATTTTCCAGTATCTTCTAATTTTACAGGGGTGCTAGCAACCTCTTTACAAATAGAGCAATCTTCCACGGATTTTACACAGATTTCACAAGCCCAAACCCTTGCAAATCTTAAGTGATTCACAATTAGTCTCAAGATTTCAAGAACACAGTGTTTGGAATATAGTGTTTGCAACACTTTTATAAGATGAAATGATATTTTTGCTTTCAAAGAAAGTTTATAATAAATATTTCTCAAAGATAAATATATAAAATGAACTTTTGATTTTTCTGTAAATCTCATGCAGGAAAGATGAGCTTAATGCTATAAGGTTCAGTGTATAATTTCTGAAAATAGATGTGAGTGATTATATAGATCAAAGAATATTTTCAGGTTTTTTTGTAACTTGTTTACATTAGAGACTTTGGTATATATAATGAAAATTATAGCCATTTATAGCCGTTGTATTCATTTGAATTTATAGCCATTTATAGCTGTTGTAGTCATTTGAATTTATGACCGTTGTACTTCCATCATTACCAATTTGAATATCCTCCACTCCATCATTACAAATTTAAATATCTTTCACTTGAACCTTTTGGCCTGCTACTGTGCTAGGCTATTTGAACTTTTGTTTTGGACTGTTTGAACTCCTAATTTAATCAAATATTAAATACATTCTAACAACATTAAGGATAAAGGTTTAGGTGAGAAATAATGGGATAAAATAAATTTTGATTTTATTTTCTCTTTCAAATAAATCATCAAAATAAATTTTGATTCTATTTTTTTCTTTTAAATAAATTTTGATTAAAATATAATTAAATGAATTATCAAAATAAATTTTGGATTCTATTTTTCTCTTTCAAATAAATTAAAACATAATTAAATAAATCATCAAAATAAACAAGTCTAACAATCTCTCTCTTTTTGATGATGGCATACAATGATGTTTTGATTTGATTTGGGAGTAAGAAAAGTCCCCCTCAAGTCATGCTCTCTGAATTCATTTCTAAATACATAGGTTAGTACATGCGTAATAAATAAGCTTTAATTAGAGACATGATATGAGACTAAGATAACATCATATTAGTTTGAAAATAATATCATAATTTGAAAATAATACCATAATACATAACATCATAAGTTTTCTCCCCCTGTGACATTATCAAAATGAAAGTATGGGTCAGAATCTGGAGGAGGAGAAGGAAAATGATAGTGATAAATGGCATCAAAAAATAGATAATCAAAATAGATATGTACATATATATATATGATTCGTCTGCGACTCTTTTTTGTTCATCGAAAATCGCGTCGGACAAGCGTCCTCGCTTTTGCATTAGTCGACCGACAAAAGCGAGATGGGTCAATTAGTCAATCAGCTGCCTCGGCTTTCTTTCCCTCTTGTCGTCTTCTCCTCTTTTGTCTTCTTCTTAATCACACACCCTGCCATTTTCTTCTTCACCATTCTTTTCTATCTCTTCTTCACCACTCTTTGCTGTTTCTTCTTCCTCATCAAGAGACAAAGAAACTGAACGGAGGAGGCCAAACCTCAGTCTGTTCGCTTCTATTTCTCTGCAACTTATTTCTTTGACACTTCGCACCTCTAATCCATGGCTTTCTCATCCCGTCCCCTCACTTTGTTTTCGGACCTGAACGATCCCATAAGTTCTACTGGACCGAGTGCCCCTAGTCCTACTCTTCATGTCATTCCTCCGCCTAACCTTCCTATGATGTCTGTACGGGGAGCAAATATTCAGGAGAGCCCGTACTCCTTTCTTCCAAGCTCCTGTTAGTCCGAGCGACCTGCGAGCATAACGGCGGTGAGCTACCCGGTGGTGTGTGGCCGGAAAACCCCTTCGACGATCAAGTTAGAACACACACACAGGGGATAGATAGAGAGAAAGGAGAGTGTTGAGTGTTTATCTTACCAAATGTTCATCTCCCGCATATGGGGGGTGCAGACATGTTTAAATACCCTCTGCGCCCCAAATCTACTCCCAGTGATCTCTCGACATGTGGCTCTACTATTCCATCTGTCAACACAAGTCTTGCTGAGCATCACCTAACCTAACTGCCAGCCCACTCTACTGGGAGCTCGGCAGCCGGGCAACATTATCTCGGCTATCAATGGCCATACTGCACTTCAAGCCCAAGTGCACTTGATGTCGTAGTGTTCCTCCAACCGGGCTCATTTCCAGCCGTGCTCGACTGCATTCCGACGAAGCCGAGATGGAGGTTGATCACCTTGGTCATACCGGCCTGAGGGCGCGTGTATTACAGCCAAGCAACGCGCGAACTATGGAACCCTTGCTTGAATGAACCCTAACCTGACCGGCCTCTGTGCCAACGAAATCAGGTAGCTCGGTTCCACAAGGCCTTTGCCATTACCGAGCAAGATCACGGCCCAATATCGGAGCCAAATACCTCGGCCCAACCTCGTTCGGCCCAATCTGTCCGGCTAATTCCACGGCCCAATCTCGGATCGTTAATCTCCCTCTCAATTGCCCCTTAATTCCGTCCGCTGAAGCGTGACTAGGATTACCTACTCCGACCGGGGTAGCACCTCCCTGGTCCTCGATTTACTAATCGGCAACCGGGCCAGTTGACATGCCTGTCTTCAAACTTGCCCGGTCTTACATTCCTGTCTCTTCGGCTTGCTTGGTCGACGCCTCATCTGACCTGTCTCTTGACTTGCTCGGTCGACGCCTCATTTGATCTTTCTATCTCTTCAACTCTGACGCAACCGTCAATGGGGACGCGTGGCAAGCTTCCATTGGTCCTCGAGCAGCCAACCCAGCCGTCTTACAGAATTTGAATTTGGGTAGTTTTTCTGCCTATACAAACATGCCCCTTTTCCCTCATTTCGTCCCTACTGCCTCTCAAGCTTTCGACGTTTCAGAGCTCAAGCATCCTCCGCCAGACCTTGTCCCAGCCATCCTCTGTGTTTGTGTTCGAAGAAGCAGGCCCTGCCTTTCATTGGTAAGTCCTTCAATCCTTGTCATTACTATTTTCATTTGATATTTCTTCCTCTATGGCACCAAATCCGTAGGTTTTAGGGCCTTCCCCACCCAAAACCTTCAATGCCCCTTAGTTTCTTCGTTGTTCTTCAAACTATTCTTCATCTTTCTTGAAGAACACTGAAGATCTGGGGCTGACCGGGCTCCAGATCTTTGTTTGATCAAAAAATCAATCTGACCAAGCATATAAACTGTTTGCTGCAACCTGAGTAAAAACCAGGATAACCAAAGGACTTGGCCGCTCAGCCAGGCTAACAACTGGTCCGTTTGGGTGACCGAGCTCCTTGGTTAGCCTTTCTGACCGAGGTGGTTTGGCACAATCCATGACCGGGCTAAAGTTGAGCTCGTTTAGCGCGACCGCGCTCTCTCTTACCCTTGCCATCCTTTTCCTGTAGAGTCCAAGGGGACCATTGACCATTACCAATGCTCTTAAGGACCGAGCTGCCACCATTACCACAGTGCCAAACCCCTCAACCGAGCTAACTTTTGCTAGTCGTAAATGGGGAAATTCCGCTTCCTGGTGGACACTCCGGCTGTTCTGGCCGCTTTCAGGGAGGAGTACGGTATCCCGGCTGACGTCCACCTTAAACTTGCAAAAATTGAGACAACGCCTTGGGGCAGAGATCAGTGTCCCTTCACCGTGCTGTCTATCGTCGAAGGAGGCCTCCGCTTCCCGCTTAACCCACTAATCACCGAGTTCCTGCGCCGCACTGGGCTAGCACCCACACAAGTGTCAACCAACACCTACTGCATAATAAACAGCGTGCATGAGCTAAACAACAGGCTAGGCACAAACTTAGGTTTAGCCGAGATACTGCGGCAATACACACTTGGGCACACCGGCGATGGCCTCGCCTATTACCTTAAGATAAGGTCGGGCAAAGAAAAAATAGTGACCGGCACACCAGACAAGGACTTGCACGATGATGATTTCTTCTGGGTGTCAGGCAATTATGAAACAGCCGAAGTACCGGGCTGGTTCATAAGCAAGAACTTCGGTTCCACATGTAAGCCGTGCTACCTTGCTCGGTCAATTGGCTTCCTTCTTTACTCTGTACTTAACCATTTTTCTTGTTTCCTTTGGAGCAATTCAAGCCCTGCAAGCCAACTACCAGTTCCCCAACGTTGAAGCCATCAAGACCGGGCTCCGCTACAACCACTGGGATTGTAACGAGTTGCTCGGCTACATCCCCACTTACAGATATTCAGCTCCACGCCGGAGTAAAGTAACAGACTTTCTCTGTGCTCCATCACCTCCTCCAGACCCAACTTTGCTTGACGTCCCACTAATTTGGTTGACAGAAGCCGAGGAGATGGCGAAAAGAAGCTGCATCAAAAATTTGCTCACAGCCACCTTAGTCGAGATACCGAGCATCGCCACACGTTCCCCAGCTGCCGGCCAATCCAGCGGCCTCGTGGTTGCCTTGGCATCTCCAGCCGCCGGGCAAACTAGATAGGAAACCCGCCGGGCTGGCAAACGACCTTGCGCGGATCCTTCTGCCGAGCTAGTTGCCGAGCTAACAACCGAGCAACCTGCCGACACGGTCAACCCCATTCCAGCATGGCGGCCGCAGCTGAAGCACCGGGGCAAAGAGATCCCGGCAAATGCTTCGGTCAAAGGCGACAAGGAGCACTTGCTTGCCTTCGACCTCTCAAAGGCTCTGCTGCTGCTGAGCGACGTGGTTGGCAACGACCACGTTCCTGACACTCGGCTGGTGAAATTAGCCGTGAAGTCCATGACTAGGGTAAGAATCTCAATCTTCTACTTAAATTTTCACAAGTGTTTGCACGGTTTCTTCTCTGATCGAATTCTCTTTTTTCAGGCCATCCAAAAGCAGCACTTGGTCATGGAGCGCATCCATAGACTTCGGCAAAAGGCGAGCGACACCGCCAGCCAAGTCCAAAGCCTCCAAACCGAGCTCGGCTGAGCAAAGTCCTCGCTTGAAATCACCAATGCTGACAACAATAGGTTGCTCGGTCAGCTTGGCGAGGCCGAGAAGAAGAGGGACGAGCTCCGAGTCGAGCTTGATGTGCTCAAGAAATCCCGAAAGAAAAACTGCCAAGATTCTAACAACGCCGGCTTCAACGAAGCCGATGATAACTATAAGAAGCAAGTCTTCGCGACTCAGGACATTTACTTCAAAGCCGGCTGGAAGGCTGCCTGCGAACATCTCGGTCAAGGTCCAGATACCGACGTGTTTGCCACTCCGCCACCTGCCTTCCTACCGACCTATCTCATGCCGTATGCCAACGATGTCTTCAGCGCATTGCAGGCTGAGGCCGAGGAAGGTCTCGAAGAAGAGGCCGAGACAGATGCTGAGGGAGAGGACCAAACCAAGCAGAGCGGATCAGGACCGGGTCAGTGACAAAGAATGGTCAACTTGGAAGCTGATGAGGAATTCCCAGACCTCTCCCCCTTAGCTTAGTTTTGTGTTCTCCCCCCCCCCCTCTTTTTTGTTTGTCTGCAAATGTAATCGGGCTAAGTTCCCCATCTTTTGTATTTACTTTCTGTCAATGAAAATTTCCAATTTCATCAAGTGTTTGAGCAGTGTACATGTCTCACAACTTCAGCCGAACAAAACACCTCGACAATACAAACCACATTAAGTAATTCACACAACCGAAAAAGATAGCTCTGCTCATGTAACAAGCCCGTGGGGGACCTCGCTACAGTTCGGACTCGATTTGTGTTACGGTTCTCAATCTGAACCAAAGAGTCCAAATCCGGCAAAAAAGAAGTGCCAAACATGGACTGCTTTGCCAGATACAGAGTCGCCACCTAAATATTTTATTTTTGAGAAATTTAGGAAACCCTGACTCGTTTGCCTAAGGCCACGTGTCTGTCATCACCAAAGTTTCCTCGGCTCGGGAACTTGGGTACGATTGGGGAAGGTCACTTCGTGAGCACCCCCGCTTGCCCGATCAAAGATCGGCCTCTACTAACCATGATATCTAGTTTTGAAAACATTGTGTGCTCTTATTCCGGTTATTAGCCTAGATTTACTATGTGATGCGCACAACATACAAGTATAGACCGGGTCGCTTGAATTGGAACAAAACATTTCATGTTTGTTTTTGAAAGATGGTTTTGCTACCCGCAGGTAGGCTTAAAATGCAGATTTTGCCACCCACAGGTTGGCTTTAGAAAACATGATTTTGCCACTATCTAGTGGGTTTAAAACACACATTTGATGAATTGTTCCAATCCAAATAACCCAACCTTCACCCACAGGCATTCAGGCAATTATATCACATAAGCAATTAGCCTCATGGTAAGCATGCTATTCATGGCAGTCACTCACACGCATGCAAGGATGCTAAAGCATAAAACTCACCGAGTACTCCAAGCCAAAACAGAAACCGATTAGAAATCCATGCATGATCCTAAATATACAGAATGCCTAATGCAACACATGCAAAAATGCAACTATAGCAGGCTCGGCTATTCTAAACATGGCGTATGGAATGCTAAAGCTAACATGTATTCAACTTAGAATTGAAATACAAATGCAGTTAGTATGATGCGCCGAGCCCGGTGCATGCAAGACAGATGAATGAATGCAAACATGCTATCATACTGTATGCTAATTGAAACATGCCCTAATCAACCATCATAAGCTGGTAAATAAAAGAGAAGAAAGACGTGGGGTTGGAAGACATACATCACACTCACGCACACTTATTACAATTATGCTCTCGCGCAGAGGGTCCGAATAAAGTAATATACAGTCCCAAATGAATAGTATAGTCCGAATAAATAATACAGTCCAAATATGTACAAAACCCTAATTAATTAACAAATTTAACTAGGAAAGCATTAAATTGGCATGCAAGCCAGGGACTGTCTCGACTCTTCTCTGGATGATGAATGATGCATGCTGAGGTTGCCTTTGTGCGAAAATCCATAGCGATGCCCCAATTAGCCTCTGTTTGCAATTATTCTTGGAATGCGTGCCAAGCTTCGGAAAGGCTGTTGATTCTTGATTTGCTGCAACAGAGAGCAACAGAGGAGCATGGCAAAGTATTTTCACACATGTATGCATGCCTCGATCCTCGTGCCACCAATCACGCATCTCGATGCATGATGGCCGAGGAGTTGAATTGCACAACTCAATATGGAATGAATGCACATGAAAATACAACTAAGACCTAACTCCATCATGGATAATCCGGAGTGTCGGTGACTGGGAAATTGAGACACGTTCCGTCACTCGGAGTACGAAACGTACCTCATTTCCCGTGCTTGGGCTAACTCCTATCCCAAACACAATGCAATATGCATGACATGCATGGATGCAATTAAGATACAACCTAACATGCACAATGCTATGAAATGGCATACACAATGCGCTAACATATAACCTAGCATACACAATGCTATGAAATGAAACGGCATACACAATGCATAATGGACTTACACCAACACAAGTAGACCTCGGCCACACTCACATAGGAGGCCATTAGATGAAAATGAGACACTCGAGATGCGTGCACACGTGTACGCAAACCGAGGACCGACCCTAAGCCACCAAATGCCACTCTAACAAAGCATGGCAAGGCATGGAATATGGCATACTAGCATGAAAATTTCAGCGCTAAAATATGATGCAAAACAGCCCCGAAACACGGAAACATGGCACCCGATGCATGAAATGAGACTCGATACTCGAAACTAGACGCATGGAATGACTTATAGCTATACAAAGCATGCATTATTTGAAAATAAAGTATGAGTAAAGAATCAAGACAGTCCCAAAACAAGCATATTTCTAGTTTTAAGCAAGGCCAAAAGGTGAACAAAAGTAGGGCTAAGCTAACGTGCAAAAATGGCCTCGAAAGAGAGATAAAGAAGCAAGTAACAGATTCTGGCCCTAAATGGAAAATATCCCTTCAACAAAGTTGAAGAGGGACTCAAAATGAAGCACTTTACAGTTTACATCAAGCAACGAAAATAAACACAAGCAGGCCTAAAACATTATGCAAGAAAAAGGCCAAAAGAGGGACAAAGGAGCAAGTGATGGCTGATGGCCTCAAACAGAGGAGGGCCCTTCAACAATGTTGAAGAGGGGCCCAAAACATGATATTTTATAGTTTATGACCAAGCCCAAAATAGTGCACAAGAAAGCTTAAAATACTATATGAAATAAGGCATAAAAGAGAGCTTTAACACAAAGAGCAAAAAGGAAGCCTCAAACAGTGAAAGACCCTTGATCAAACATGAAGAGTGAGTCAAAATATGACTATTTACAGTTAGGACCAGAGCCCAAAAATACAAGAACAAGGAGCTAAAAAAGCATGCAAAAATAGGGCAAAAAGAGAGATAAAGAGGCAAGTGACAGATGGAAGCCTCAAACAGTGAAGAGCCCTTCAAAAATGTTGAAGAAGGGCTCAAAACAAGCCTCTTTTCAGTTTATGACCAAGCTCAAAACAGTTTAAAAATAGGTCTAAAATACTATACAAGAAAGAGACATAAATGAGAGCAAAAGAGGCAAGTGGTAGTATGAAGCCTCAAACAGGGAAGAACCCTTAATCAAACATAAAAAATACCTCAAAACATGACCATTTTCAGTTAGGGTCGGAGCCCGAAAATGTAAGCACAAAGAGCTAAGAAAGCATGCAAAAATAGGCTCAAAAGAGGGAAAATGGGACTCACCCTTGTAGAACCAAGCTTCAACAACTTTTGGACCAGGTTTGGGAGCTCTTGACCTCTGGAAGACAGTCTCAAGTTGCTGAAATGGATGTTGGAGGTGTGATGCTATGAGTTGTAGTGTAAAATGGTGTAGGACTTGAGAGGTTTTGATGCTTGGAAGAGAGAGAGAGGGAGCTTTAATGCAAGACTCCCAAACACAACTTTTTTTAACCTCCTAAAATGCAGTTGGAGCTGCTGGTTTTATAGGCAAAAGAGTGGAGGAAAAGGGGGGAAATTGAAATTGAAATTTCCCTCCAAAATAGGCCTAAAAGAGAGATAAAGAGGCAAGTGGTAGCTTCCGGCCTCAAAATGAAAAGATCCCTTCAACAAAGTTGAAGAGGGGCTCAAAAAAAGACATTTTACAGTTTATGACCAAGTCTGAAACAGCTCACAAGTAAGCCTAAAATACCATGCAAAAATAGGCCTAAAAGAGAGTTAAAGAGGCAAGTGATAGTAGGAGACCTCAAACAGCAAAAGGTCCTTAATTAAACATGAAAATGAGCTCAAAATATGACTATTTATAGTTTGGGTCGGAGCCCAAAAATGCTTTCAAGTAAGGCTTAGATATAGAGCAAGATAGGAACAAAAAGGAGGGGAAAGAAGCTTACCCTTGAAGACCACTGAACCAGCAGCTTTTGGACCAAGAAGAGGAGCTCCTAGCCTTTGGAAAACAGCCTCAAAGTGTTGTAATGGAGGATGGAGGTGTATACCAAAAACCGGAGCAAACGGAGGTGGTTAAGCTATCCCGAACCGAGGCACACGGCCGTCGGCTCCGAAAAATCGAAAACCGGGCTCCAAACGGGAAAAATGGCCTATGACCACGAAACATAGCCTACGGTCACTGAGAGATGATCTACAAGACCTCTCCTTCCCTTCAGGAAGAGAAAACAGAAAAAACGGAGCCTGGTTCGCAAACCGAGGCAAGACACGAAAAAGCCCGGAAGTCCGCAGGCAAGGCTCGCAACCGAGACTCTGAAACTTCCGCACGAGCACAATATGCAATATCACCGAGCACTCAATCGGTGACGTCTGAGTCTTAAGGTCGGTCAAAAATGGGGTGTCTACAGCTCACATTTCATAAGTGAACAGAACATCAACTTTTCAACCGGAATAAATCATCTCGGTTAGAAATAACTGAGTTAAACAAAACATCAACTCTTCCAACCGGAGTAAACCATCTCGGTTGAGAACACCTAAGCTGAGCAAAACATCAACTTCTTCCAGAATAACCATCTCGGTTGGAACAACAAAGTTGAACAAAACATCAATTCTGCCAACTGGAATAAACATCTCGGTTTAATTCTGAGAGTTGAACAAATCACCAGCTCTTTCAACCGGAATAAACCATCTCGGTTGAGAATACCAAAGCTGAACAAAACACCAACTTCTTCAACCGGAGTAAATCATCTCGGTTGGATTCTGAGAGTTAAACAAAACATCGATTCTTCCAACTGGAGTAAACATCTCGGTTTATCTCTGAGAGTTGAACAAAACATCAACTCTGCTGACCGGAATAAACATCTTGGTTTTTACATCAAAACAACAATTTGAATGCGAAAGCAAAGAAGAGACTTCAATATATTAACAAAAAGAATTACATTCTGAAGTGTAAGGCAAAAAAATTCCTTTGCACAAAAAGAAAGCTAAAGCTAGAAATAATACAGTTTGAGGTTGCCCATATTCCATGGCCGGGGTATTGTTCTGCCATCCAGATCCTCCAAGTGGTATGCCCCCTTGCCCGCCAGACCGGTTATCTTGTAGGGTCCTTCCCAATTTGCCCCTAGTTTGCCTTCACCTGGCACCAGGGTGTTGCCCATAACTTTCCTCAAAACCCAATCACCTACTTTGAACGGTCTGGGGTGCACCGTTTTGTTGTACTTCCTTGAGAGCTCTTGTTGGTAGGCGGCCACGTGGATGAGGGCCTTCTCCCGACGCTCTTCCACAAGGTTTAGTTCTAGGGCAATAGCCTCAGCGTTCAGCTCGGGCTCAAGACTTTCACTTCTTAGGGTGGGCATGCCAACTTCCAACGGTATGACCGCCTCCATGCCATAGGCCAAAGGAAATGGAGTTTCCCCAGTAGATCGCCGCGGGGTTGTGCGGTATGCCCAAAGGACGCTGGGTAGTTCCTCAGCCCATTTTCCCTTTGCCTTCTCTAGTCGTTTCTTCAACCCATCTAGGATGGTTTTGTTTGATGCCTCGGCTTGACTGTTGGACTGCGGGTAAGCCAGAGTAGAGTTGTAGAATTCAATCCTTAAATCCTCACAAAATCCTCTGAATAGGCGACCATCAAACTGGGTGCCGTTATCAGAGATCAAAATCTTGGGGACGCCAAACCGCGTGACCACATTCTGCCAGACAAACCGCTTCACGTCTTTCTCCTTGATTGTTGCCAAGGGCTTAGCTTCAACCCATTTGGTGAAGTAATCTGTGGCCGCGATGAAGAACTTCCGGTTGCCTGGTGTTGTTGGTAGCGGCCCGACTATATCTAGCCTCCACATTGCAAAGGGCCAAGGACTAATGAGGGGAAGAAGTTCCCTGGCCGGCTGGTGGATTTGATGGGCGAATTTCTGGCACTTTTTACACTTGCGAACTTATTTTTGTGCGTCGGCCTGCATGCACGGCCACCAATAGCCCTGCGAAATAGCTCGGTAGGCTAGGGACCTGTCCCCTACATGACTGCCACAGATGCCTTCGTGAATTTCGTACAAGAAGGCCTCCACGCTACTCGAGTGCATGCACTTCAGATAAGGACTGGTGAAGGACTTTTTATACAACGCTCCAGATGGAGAGAGCCAAAACTACTCTGACTTCACCCAGACTTTGTGCGCTTCTTTCTTGTCGGCTGGCAGAGTCTGGTCTTTGAGAAATAAGATTATAGGGTCCATCCAGGAAGGACCTAGCACGGCACAGAGTACATCCGTCTACTTGGCTTCCTCAATGCTTGGCCATGGAAGGAATTCAATTAACAAGGGGTTAGGATATGTACTATCAACCATTGAAGCAAGGCCGGCCAGCTTATCTGCTCGGCTGTTTTCTTCTCGGTCAATCTGTTGAACTCTGATTGCCTGAAATTGCTTGATGTGTTCCCTGACCAGAGCTTGGTACTTTGCCATTCTGTCATCTTTGCTTCATAAATCCCAGCGACTTGGTTAACCACAAGCTGGGAATCACTATACACAATTAGCACGGAAGCCTTCATCTGAAGAGCGCTCTTGAGTCTGGCCAAAAGTGCCTTGTACTCAGCCTCGTTGTTAGATGCTGGAAAGCCAAGGGTGATAGAATGTTCAATAGTTAGGCCATCCGGAGAGATAAGAACAATACCTAGCCCGGCACCTTGACGGTTCGACGCTCCATCAACGAAAAGTTTCCACATCTCCCCCACAAAGAGCTTCCAACATTCTGAAGGGTCCTGAGAGTTTCGAAGGGTGATGGGATCACGGTGGCTCGACTGTCCGGTTTCATGTTCTGTGCTGATTGGTTCCGCTTCAGCCCCCCTTGGCGATTCGGCACTGGACTCCGCAAGTTGATCTACAATGCCCAAGTCCGTAGGCAAATCGCCAGGTTACGGTATTATGCCGGCCGCAGGCTCTGTGCTGGGTGGGTCTATTTCTTCCCCCTGTGGTGATGCGGCTCCGGACGGAACAGGTTGGTCGGTGAGACCCAACTCCGTCATCGCATCACCAGTCGGTAGAGTTGTACATACTGAAGGTACTTCGGTGGGGCGCACAAATTCTGCGTCGCAAACTCCACCCGGTTGTTGTATCTCGGTCAGGCTTGTATTCACCTCTTCATCTGCCGCGGCAATGTCAACCGGGCACACCGGATGAGTTCTAAGTGAGAATTCAGCAACGAAATCAGCCAAAGTCTAGGCTTTTATAGCTGTGCGCGGCTGGAATTTCACATCAAATTGTCCCAATTCGACCGCCCACTTGAGAATTCGACCAGAAAAGTCCGCCTGTTCAAACAAGGCCTTAAGGGGAAACTCGGTCAGTACGATGATGGTATGGGCGTGGAAATAGTGCGCCAACTTCCTTGAAGCCATCATCAACGCCAACGCAAGTTTTTCCAACGGCAAGTATCTCGACTCTACCGGCAACAAGGTTTTACTGACGTAGAAGATTGGGAGGTGTAACCAATAGTGGCGGAGAAGACAGATATTCCTTGAGCTCGGCCAAAGCCCGGTCACACTCTTCGTCCCACAAGAACTTCGATTTCAATGCCTGAAAGAAAGGGCGGCAGCGATCTGATGACCGGCTTATGAATCGATTAAGTGCGGCGGCCATTCCGGCCAGATGCTGCACGTCCTTAGCTGAGCTGGGCGGCTTCAGCTCTTGCACGGCTCTGATTTGAGTGGGGTCTGCCTCAATGCCTCGGTTCGTGACTAGGAATCCCAAAAAATTTTCGGACCCCACACCAAAGGCACACTTAGACGCATTCAGGTGTAGCTTGTGCTTTTTGAGAATGGCGAACATCTCGGCCAAGTCGGACAAGTGGTCAGCTTGATGCCGGCTTTTAACCACCATATCATCAATGTAAGCCTCCATTGTCCGGCCGAGCAAAGGAGCAAACATCTTAGTCACCATCCTCTGAAAGGTTGCCCCGGCGTTTTTCAGACCAAAAGGCATGACTCGGTAGCAGAAGAGTCCCCTTGGAGTCGTGAAGGACGTGATCTCTCAGTCGGGCCCATGCATGGCAATCTGATGGTAGTCGCAATAGGCATCCAAGAAGCTTAGCCTATTATGTCCAGCCGTCAAGTCCACAGGCTGGTCAATGCAGGGCAAAGGGAAGCTATCTTTCAGACAAGCTCGGTTGACTGTCTTGTAATCGACACAAACTCACCACTTCCCATTCTTCTTGGGCACCACTACTGTGTTGGAAATCCACCGAGGGTAGTGCACTTCCTGAATTGCTCGTGCCTCAAGCAAGTTTTTCACTTCCTCTGCAACTACCTCGGCGTGATGCAGCACCGATCTCCTTGTTCGCTGAATGACTGGCTTTGCTCCAGGGAAGACATTGAGGTGATGGCAGATAAACGTTGGATTGAGGCCGGGCATGTTGTAAGGTGACCATGCGAAGGCTTCGATGTTGGCCATCAAAAACTCAACCATTTTGCTCCTTTCTTGGGCAGTAAGGCTGGAGCCGAGCAGGAAGAACTTGTCCAGCTGCTCCGTATCAATTCGCACCTCCACCAATTCCTCAATAGCTTTGTCCTCTGCCTTGGTGCCCACATCGTCAAGAACTCCCCGGTCTTCCGGTCCTTCTATCATTTGAACGAAGCCTTTAGCAGCCCGACTGCCATTCATTGCCACGAAACACTGCTTTGACATGACCTGATCTCCCCAAATCTCCTCGATTGCCCCCATAGCCGAGGGAAATCTCATCACCTGATGGTAGGTCGACGCTACGGCTTGCATGGCGTGAAGCCATCCCCTTCCAAGGATCAGGTTGTAAGTAGAAGGCACATGTAACACCCAGAACTCCACTTGCTTGACCACGGATCCCGCTTTGACTGGCAGGATAATCTTTTCCAAAGGCCACTCCGGTTGTGAGTTGAAACCAACCAGTGTCTCCCGGATTTTGAGCTGCTTGAACGCATCGTAGTACATGATCTCAACTGAGCTTCCCTGATCGATCAAGATCCGTTTGACATCAAATTCCTTGACGCGGAGTGTTACTACTAAGGCATTGTTGTGCGGCGTCTGAATACGCTCCAGATCCCTTGAGGTGAAACTAATCATATTTTTCTCTTCGGTCTTCCCCCTCTTGATCACAGGCTGTACTGATAAAACTTCCCTCATGTGTTCTGCCTTCTTGATCATACCCCGGAGCTTGCATACCCGTGCTGGCTCCACGATGCCATGGATGACGTTGATAACTCCTTGTGGAGGCGCGTCACGGTCATCCGGTCCCTGCGGATCGATCGGAGCTTGGTTCGCTTTAACGCCCCCATCAATGTAAAGGTCCAGGTGTCCAGCTGTAACTAGCTCTTCCAAGTGTTGCCTTAAAGGCAAGTAATCCTCTGTCCGGTGGCCGCGCTCTCGGTGAAACGTGCAACGATACCTAGGATTGAAGCCCTTCTGACCGTTGCCCAACTCAGCTGGAAACCAGACATATTTCTCGTCACGGATTTCACTAAGTATGCGATAGATCGGAATTTTGAAGACCGTGGTGATACCTGTCCTGGCCTTCAACCTTCCGTTTGCATCCACTATGTCATCTCGGGGATAGTCATCTTGGTCATTCCGATGTCCCCTACCTCGGTTTTTGCGGTTCGAACCACGGTTCGATTTTTCTGCTCGGTCATTTGAGCGGCTAGACTCTTGCCCAACCGCGTGCACTTTGCCCGCTGTCTTCTTGTCTGTCATTTCCGGTGTTGCCTTTGCAGTGGATGCTGCCGCATCATCCTCAACTCGGGTGTGCTCATTGATGCGCTGCATGAGCTGGCCCATGGACGTCGGCTGGTGCATGGTAAGTGAGTCCCGCAGTCTATGTCCGATCGGGAGACCACGCTTGTATTGAGTGATCGCAAGGTTGACCGGACAATCCAAGATCTTGTTGAAGGTCTCCCAATATCTAGAATTGTACGCCTTCAATGTGTCGCTTGGCTCCATCTTAACACTCAGTAGGTGATTAACTTCCTTTGGTGTTTTGGTGTTGGTTTTGAAGCGCGTCACAAAGGCTTCGGCCAACTGATGCCACCTTTCTATGCTCCCCTCCGGCAACCTCTCAAACCATTTCAGGCCCAACTCGCCTAAACTTGACGGGAAGATTAGGCACATAAGTGCATCATTCTGCCTATGTCCGGCCATAACCTGTCGGAAGTGGCTCACATGCATGTAGGGATTGGTCTTTCCATCATAAAGCATAAATTTAGGCTGGTAAAAGCGGTGTTGTTTCTATCTCCAGGGAGAATGTGGTGGCTCTTAGCCTTGCCAAGTCTGAATCTACAAGGAGCGGCACTGCTTGGCGGGGTGGAGGCATTCCGACCTCCTCACTGGCGTGAACTCCGTAGGATAGCCGTTGAAATGCCGGCACCCTTTGAGCCTCTCGCCGGCGAGCTCGCTCCTTTAAGACTGCCCGCAAATCCTCTGAATGAGCGGAATAAGAGTACCTTGATGTCATCGCCAGACGTGAGGGCTGGTAAGTGCTATCCTGCGTGCTGGACTTCTCTGCACACACGTCAGAATCACCACTGGCGTGAACTCCGTAGGATAGCCGTTGAAACGCCGGCACCCTTTGAGCCTCTCGCCGGCGAGCTCGCTCCTTTAAGACTGCCCGCAAATCCTCTGAATGAGCGGAATAAGAGTACCTCGATGTCATCGCCAGACGTGAGGGCTGGTAAGTGCTATCCTGCGTGCTGGACTTCTCTGCACACACGTCAGAATCACCAACCTTGTAGCTTCTGGTAATAGAAATGGACAGAGTGTGTCGCTGACTCTGACTGCCTGAACGGTGGGGTTGGGTGCACTCACTGTGGTCTCCCACTCCAGCTACACCCTTCCCTTTGACATGCTGCTTCAGTTCCTTCATCTCCGCTGCCATTCGCTGGATGACGGCGTCCTGGTCCCTTAGCTTGTGTTCCAGACGTTTGGCGTGTGATTCTCTCCGTCGTCGATGACTGTCTGGACTCCGTGAATGACCATAACTTCTTCCGCGCTTATCTCGCGCGTCCCCCGACTGTCCTCCTGGGAATGTCTCCAGGTCCACCATTGGTAGGATGTCGGGATGTCCTTCTCTCCGTCTGCCCGACTCCGGGGTAACTCCGTCAACGGCGGACAACGGAAACTCATCGTTGTTCGCCATGGACGGCGATCAGACGAGCGTGGAAGGCAAGGTTTTTTCTGAAAAGATTTCCCATAGACGGCGCCAAATGAAGCCACCGGTCCCTGTGCCTTGCACATATTGTCCGCTTTGGCATTCCGACCGCACTGTTTTGTTCCTCCTCCACTGGGGGAAAAGGCCTATGCAAGGTAAGAGGAGCCAACCTGCTTATAAGGTGGGAAAGTAGTCCCTCACAGACCGATATGGGATTTCCTCGCACATTAGCCCCCAGTTGCGCTAGCCGGAGGGAGTTCCCACAGACGGCGCCAATTGTACGGGGAGCAAATATTCAGGCGAGCCCATACTCTTTTCTTCCAAGCTCCTGTTAGTCCGATCGACCTGCGAGCATAACGGCAGTGAGCTACCCGGCGGTTTGTGGCCGAAAAACCCCTCCGACGATCAAGTTAGAACACACACACAGGGGATAGATAGAGAGAAGGGAGAGTGTTGAGTGTTTATTTTACCAAATGTTCATCTCCCGCGTATGGGGGGCGCAGACATGTTTAAATACCCTCTGCGCCCCAAATCTACTCCTAGTGATCTCTCGACACATGGCTCTGCTATTCCATCTGTCAGCACAAGTCTTACTGAGCATCACCTAACCTAACTGCCAGCCCATTCTACTGGGAGCTCGGCAGCCGGGCAACATTATCTCGGCTATCAATGGCCAATACTGCGCTTCAAGCCCAAGTGCACTTGATGTCGTAGTGCTCCTCCAACCGGGCTCATTTCCAGCCGTGCTCGACTGCATTCCGGCGAAGCCGAGATGGAGATTGATCACCTTGGTCGTGCCGGGCTGAGGGCGCGTGTACTACAACTGAGCAACACGTGAACTGTGGAACCCTTGCCTGACTGAACCCTAACCTGACCGGCCTCCGTGCCAACGAAATCAGGTAGCTCGGTTCCACAAGGCCTTTGCCATTACCGAGCAAGATCACGGCCTAATATCGGAGCCAAATACCTTGGCCCAACCTCGTCCGGCCCAATCTGTCCGGCTAATTCCACGGCCCAATCCTAGATCGTTAATCTCCCTCTCAATGTTGATTGAGCAAATCATAGCAGCGTAATCAGACATTGAAGCCAATCATTTCACACTGACATCCTGTATGGAGACGGTGACTGCAATCACAAAATTGACTCACCGATTGCAGAACAGGACAAGTGAGCTCCATCATGTCAACGCCCAACTCTCTCTACTTTAGCGCATGTACAAGGATGCGTGAGTAGAAATAGGCACACTGAAGGCCGAAAATAAAGAGCTTAAATGGAAGACCACCTCCATGGCCCGATTTGGAGCAACGTCGTTCTTGGCCTTTGATAGTCAGCGGGGAGTCATCACTCTCGACGAAAGCACGGGAGCAGGGGTGTCAAGGGTCGCCCAAGGAGATAAAAAGAAGAAGAAAACAATAGAAGAGACGAGTAAGTAAAACCGGCGTATGGCCGGAAAAAAAAATGAAGGGTTTTTTTTTTTGTTATGTAAATATTTGTATTTTGATTTGTTGTTGTGTTTATGTTTAAGTACTGAAAAATGAAATTAAAAAGTAGAAAAAAATAAGAAAATTAAGTCCAAACAAAAAATAATAATAAGAGACCAAATTGTTAATAAGTACATAAGAAGCATTTGAGCATGATCTAATTCTCAATTTCTTAGCAAGAGCATACCAATCTCAAGACTATAATAGACATAACAGTGCATAGATCAAACAAGGTTGCTAAGCAAGAGCATAAATATGGAGCTAAAGTTCAAGTCACTCTTCCTTGAGGAAAACGATCTTCCTCTTACATTATCAACAACTAATTAGCTCAAAGGTCATGTTGTAAGAATTAAGATACCAAAAGCATAGAGATACCAATAATCAGAGACACTAAAACACTTAAGTCTCTGTTTCTCCCCCGATGACATTTTCACAATAAGCATAGAGCTGGGCCATCCAGGCCTTCTCGAGGAGCTAGGCCATCCAGGCCTTTTCGAGGAGCTCGAGGAGAGGGATCGTCTCGCAGACGTAGGGCACATATTATAGAGGCGGAGCCCGATGGGGATGAGGAGGAGGATGTTGCAGATCGTCAGTCAGAGACATTTGCTAACAGAGAGAAGGGCTCCGGTCTTGGCTCCGAGAGTGGAGGCGAGGCTGAGGGGGATCCTAAGGATGATAGCTCCGACTCGGACGGTGATGGGGGTGCAGAGGCTATTCCGCAGAAGAGGATGAAAAGGGCTTCTTATTCCCGCTCTCGAGAGCATTGATGTTGCGGTTCCCTGTTTTATTTATCTTTTGCTAGTAGTTGTAGCACATTGTGCATTATTAGGGAGTTTTTATTTTTCTAAAACTTGTGCCCTTTGTTTGCAAAATAAAGCATGATGGAATGAAACAGCTTTCAAAAAAGTGTTGTATTTTAAACTCTTAGCATCATATCGCATCGTTTTGCACCATAATGAGATTGAATCAAAATATGCATTGTGCATTTGCCCAGTCAGGTAGTGAACTGACGTAATAACTTAACTTACTAAGATACAATAAAACCTCAGCAAGTTTACAACTCAATAAGCAAAATACAACAGTGTTGACAACTTAATAAACAAAACTTAACAAGAAAATTGCTTAAACAAAAAGTACCAACTCAAACACACGAAAACACGATAGCTCGACAAACAACTCGATAAGCAAAACAACAACTCGATAAACAAAACTTTAACAAAACAGAGTGTGCCTCGGACGATCTAGGCAACGGAATGCACCCGAAATAGAGGGAAATGGAGGCCTTTGCTGTTGCATGGAAATGCTTGAAACTTCCTCCCGGTGGGTAAAACAGGGCCAAGGACACACATGGGAGCATGGCTGGCCACTTTTGGGGGTCGGCCGGCCAGCTTTTTGTATGTAGGGGGGAAAATGTGGCCGGCCTACTAGAAAAGGTGGCCGGCCGGCCACTTAATCCAGCAACCATCAACTTTTTGACACGTGTCCCCCGAATAGTGTTTTCTCCTCTTTAAAAGCTCCAACTTCGGGACTCATTCATTTCATCACTCCTTTGTACAAAAATTGGAGGCATTTCTTGCAGAAAATCTCACATCTTGGATCTCTTCTTTAGATGGCTCGGAAAAGTTGAACTTCCGGGGTTTCGGCTTGAATGCACTATTCACGCTGAGTCGTACTCCACTGCACCTTCCTTTCCTCCATGCCGCGGCAAGGTTCTGGAACCCCATGATGCATTTCTTTAGCTTTGGTGGGCAAGAGATATGTCCAACTTTTAAAGATTTTCAAGTTTTGATGGAGTCTGAACGTTCGGAAGAGATCTTGCCTCAGTTCCGCTTTGGCCATGCCCAAGCTTTAGGGCGGATGTGCGGACTTACCGTGCATGATGCTCGATCTCTGATCTGTAATGGGGAACTAGATATCCTCGGTTTGATCTATCGCTTTTCTGGTGCCAGTGACCGCGGCGATCACCATTGGCAAGGTTTCTGACAACATGCGCTCTGCTTGTGCATGCTATCTCACTTCCTGCTTGCCCCGGGCCTGGGTGGACCCAGCATCCGTTTGATTGAAATTGCTCAGGGCTTGAAGGAAGGGAAGAGTTGTATTGCTATAGCGTTGGCCGAAACACTGATGGGCTTGGACGCTTTCCACCGTCAAGAGACGACCAGATTTGCGGGGAGTCCACTACTGCTGCAGGTAATGTTTCCCACCCAATCTCACATATGTATTTGCTCGCATCACTCGGTCCTCAGCCTCGGTTTTTCTCACAGAACCCTTGTCTCACTGTTCTCTCATCGCACATCTCTCTATTCTTTATTCTCTCATTTTTCATCCCTCCCCAGGTATGGTTGATGGATAAACTGCAGGTTGTGGACTCTTGCCCTACCTACTCAGCCCACGGCTACTTCTTTC
Source organism: Camellia lanceoleosa (assembly GCA_025200525.1). Lineage (NCBI taxonomy): Eukaryota > Viridiplantae > Streptophyta > Magnoliopsida > Ericales > Theaceae > Camellia > Camellia lanceoleosa. The sequence continues at coordinate 113,007,966 of CM045770.1, read as the reverse complement.
GGCAACGCCTGGTTGATGCGCTTGATGAGGGATGGTGGTTCAACTGGATATGCAATTTGTCTGCTGACCGCATTGCTTGGCACTGTCCTTGGCTCAATCTTCTGGTAATGAGCTATAGCATGTTCCGGCGGGCTGGGGTCCAGCTGATTGGTCTGACTCACTGTGTGTTCTATTTTCCGTTCCGGTTCCAGCGCCAGTTTGGCCATGATCAAACTTGCCCGCCAGAGGGGATTGAGTACCCAGCTGCTTTTCCAGTCCGAGGCGCATAGCTTGCCCGATATGCCACAGCATGGAGGACTAGAGAGCTCTTGGCCCCTGCTCCCACTTTCAGTTGCACTTTGTCTTACGAGTGCTGGGATTGGCTCAATGAAGAGGCACAGATTGGGCCTAGCTTGGCATCAGAGGCTTGGACTAGCTCCGAGAGGGGGTGCAGGGACACCTGACTTGACTATGCCCCAGACTTATTGCTTTATCAGTACTTTCAAGTTTTCTTTATGAGTGTAATAAAAAGTAACTCCAATTGTATGTATGAGCAAGAGAACTCTGTTTTGAAATCAATGAAATTGAAAGTTGTGGTACTGAAAATTTTTCACTTGGGTCCAAAAATGGTCCTAGTTGTAAAAAAAGATTAATTTGAACAAAGTCAACTTTTATTAAAACTTTTCAAAACTATTTTCGATATGGATCAGAATTGGACACACCTGAGATCTGTCACTGAGATGCACAATCCCAGATCCTAGCAACTGGAAAGTTGCCCCTAGTCTGAATGGTACTGCGGCACTGCGTGGCAACGGAAAGTTGCCCCTAGTCTGAATAGCACTGTACCGGAGATTGCGATGAATGCTGATGGAAAAAGATGACTGAGATGATCAAAATGGACAAAGTTGATCGGGGAAAAGTTTATGGCTGAACTTCAGGATGAAGTTGCCTACGTATCCCAAAGATGGGAATCAAGCCTTACGTAGTTCAGGCTCAGGTTCGCTCGGGTATTTTCACTCTCCTTTTACGCTCTAACTTTTGCCAAGGTTGCCTTTTGCGGGTTTTCAACCTTGCGAGCTCTGTTTTTATGATTTCAAATTTTCTGTGCTCTGAGTTTTGCCTAGGTCGCCCTTTCGGGTTTTCGGCCTAGCGAGCCTCTCAAGGGTAATATTTCTTCAACTTGTCCATATTGATCGGTTGTGAGAACTCCAAGCCATCTAGATCCATCAAAACCACAGCTCCACCTGACCAGATTGACTTGATGATGTAGGGACCAGTCCAATTGGGTCTGAACTTGCTCCTTAGGTCGTGGATGGGAGCTCGGTTGTCCTTGAGCACCAAATCTCCTTCTTTTAAATTCCTGGACTTAACCTTCTTGTTGAAAGCCTGAGAAATTCTGTGTTGATATCCTTGGACATGGTACAGTGCTTTCAGCCTTCTTTCATCAAAGAGCATGAGTTCCTCAAATCTGCTTTGCTTATCTGACACTCAGCCAATACTCGTAATGACGGGACCTCAATCTCAATAGGCAGAACAGCCTCCATCCCATAAACCAATGAGTATGGAGTCGCCCCAGTAGAAGTTCTGATTGAAGTCCGGTAGCCCCACAGAGCAAACGGTAGCTTATCTGGCCAGTCCCAGTAGGTTTCCACCATCTTCTGCAGTATGTGCTTGATATTCTTGTTGGCGGCCTCAACCGCTCCATTGGTCTGCGGCCGATAGGTAGACGACTTATGAAAAGCCACATTGTATTTCTCCAACAAATCAATCACCTCCTTTTTGAAGTGGGAACCATTGTGCAAATTATTTCGCTTTGGGACCCTAATGGCGAGATGATGTTGTTTCTGATAAATTTTGCGACGTGTGAAGCCTTCAACACCGCGTAAGATTGGGCCTCAACTCACTTTGTGAAATAATCTATCGCTACCAAGATGAACTCATGCCCATTCGACCCCTTTGGGGTGATAGCCCCGATCACATCGATTCCCCAGACTGAAAATGGCCATGGTGAAGTCATGTTGTACAGCTTAGACGGCGGAATGTTCATGCGATTTGCATGAATCTGACATTTGTGGCATCACCGGACAAAACCAATACAATCCTCCTCCATGGTGGACCAGTAGTACCCCTGTCTGAGGATCTTCCGTGCCAACATTACCCCATTCATGTGAGCACCGCATTCTCCCCCATGGATGGCTTCCATCAGACGTTTTGACTCTTCGGCATCAACACATAGTTTATGCATTCCCAGATGACCCCTTTTATACAGCTTACCCCCACAGATGATGAACTGAACGGCCATTCTTCTGATTGCCCTTTTGTCTTTGGCATTTACCCTTGGCGGGTATGCTTCTTTCTCCAAGAAGTTCCAGATGTCGTAATACCAGGGGTTTTCGTCCTAAACTTCATCTATAGCGGCAATCGACTCGTAGGCAGGTGCAAATTTCTGGTCGATGATGACTGGACGCATCCAGACTCCACACGGGATGTCTATCATAGAAGATAGAGTTGCTAATGAATCTGTGAACCTGTTGTTCTCTCTTAGTAGATGAGTAAAACTTAGCTTCTCAAACCGAGGAATCAGCAAGTCCAAGGTCTGGTGATACATCATCATCTTTTCCTCTTTCACTTTCCAGTCTTCTTTAGCTTGAGACACAACAAGGTTCGAGTCCCTAATGACGTCCAACCGTCTTGCCCCTAGTTCCAGGGCTGCTTCTAGACCAGCAATGCACGCCTCATATTTTGCTTCGTTGTTCGAGACTTTGAATCGGAGTTTGAAGGCTAGGGAGATACCGGAATTGTCGGGTGCTATCAGCAACACTCCTATCCCATACCCGTATTGATTTGATGCTCCGTCAAAGTACATCGTCAAGTTTCGTCGTCGATATGCAAAATGGCCTCATTTGGGAATAAGTACTCGACTGCTTCACCCCCTTCCACTGGATGGTCGGCTAAGAACTCTGCCACTGCTCTTCCTTTGACCGACTTGCGTGTTACATACTTTAGATCAAATTCGGAGAGCAACAGCAATCAACGAGCTAGCCTACCCGTAAGTGCTGGTTTCTCGAAAAGATATTTGATGGGATCAAGTCGTGAAACCATCATTATAGAGTGAGCTAACAGGTAGTGCCGCAGCTTCCTGGTGGCCCATACCAAAGCTACGCAAGCCTTTTCCAGCGGAGTGTAGCGGGTTTCGTACTCTAGCATCTTCTTGCTTAGATAGTAGATGGCTCTCTCCACCTTGTCTTCTGATTCCTGCGCAAGCATGTAGCCCATTGTAGTCTCAGTTACTGACAGATACAAAATCAACGGTTTCCCTGGTTCTGGCGGTGACAACACGGGTGGGTTCTGTAAATATTCTTTAATCTGTTCAAATGCAGCTTGACGTTGGCCATCTCATTGGAACTTATTTCCTTTCTTGAGGAGGCCAAAAAGTGGTTCACAAGTCAAGGTTAATTTTGAGATAAACCGTCTTATGAATTGCACTTTACCCAAAAAGCCTCGCACCTCCTTTTCAGTCCTTGGTGGTGGCATTTCTAAGATGGCCTTGATTTTGGAAGGGTCGACCTCGATGCCCTTTTGTGTAATCAGAAACCCTAGCATTTTTCCCGCTGTAACACCAAATGTACACTTCTGAGGGTTTAGCCGCAACTGGAATTCCTTGATCCTTTGAAAAAACTTGTGCAAAGCGGTGTAGTGACCCTCTCTTTCTTTGGATTTGACAATCATGTCATCCACGTACACCTCAACCTCTTTGTGGATCATGTCGTGTAATATCGTGGTTGCGGCCCGTTGATAAGTAGCTCTAGCGTTCTTCAACCCAAATGGAATGACTCTATAGCAGTATGTCCCCCACGTGGTGGTGAATGCAGTCTTTTCCCGGTCTTCTGGCGCCATCACTATCTGGTTGTAGCCTGAGAAGCCATCCATGAATGAGAGCAAAGCATGCCTTGTTGTGAAATCCACCAACTCATCGATGTGCGGTAGGGGAAAGTCGTCCTTCGGACTAGCTCTGTTCAAATCCCTGAAATCCACACATACCCGGATCCTGCCATCTTTCTTCGGCACTAGAACATGTTGGCCAACCAAGTCGGGTATTCGGATACCAGCAGGAAGCTTGCGTCGATTTGCTTGGTGACCTCCTCCTTAATTTTGAGAGCCCAGTCCGGGCGAATCCTCCCGAAGTTTCGCTGATGTGCCCGGGCCTCGTGGTCAAGGGGATCTGATGCTATACAATCTCAGGACCGATTCCAGGCATGTCTTCGTAGGACCACGCGAAAACATCTTTGAAATCTTTTAATAAAGCGACTAATTCGCGTTCCTCGAAGACAACGTGGACCCGATCCGACCACCATGGTCCTCCTCAAGACTAATATTCACGGTAGTGATTTCATCCATTAAAGGTTTGACAAATCTCTTGCTCTTGCTCAATTAAACGCGTAAAACCGAGGAACTTCGCCCTCGCTGCTTTTCATCAAAGTTTTGAAAGTCCAATTAATGCAATAAATCAAGGGCATGAAAAGTACTCAGAAACCACAGCTACTTGATTCTCATTAAGCACATCCAAATCGTCCGATTCATTTACAACAGACTCAAATGAAAAGGAAAAAGACGACCTAGACAGGACTGTGGTATCCGGGTTATCATCCCCAGGATTACCAGATTCAGACTCACGAGCTGAACTCGATTCGACTCACAAGACTTCGGTGGAATCGATTCCGGCCACTACCACCGACTGCATCGCTGACAAAATCCCTCCTCGTATTGCCAAGTGAGAGAGGGTGCGATAGATGCATCCAAGATAGTCGCTGGTAGGCCCGCAACCGTTTCATCTCCAATCATGGAAACCGAGAAGTTATCCCCTAGGCACTTATGGTCGATCGGAGGATCAGAAAGTAGACATGCCAGTGCTACTCCCACTTCAAATTCTGTGCCCTCAAGATCCACTGCCTTACACTGCTCAACCTCAGCTGATGAGTCTGTCTGCTCTGTGGCAACGTCATCCCCGAATAATTGCAGGTCGAAGAAGATCTCGAAACCTGGCACGCGCTTCTTCTCCGCGTTTAGCCACGGTTCTGGAAAGCCGCAAAATGGAAAGTCCTTCCCCTCCCGGACGAAGCGTCTGTTCAAGGTACCCTGAATGGGCTTATGCATTAACTCAAAAGGCTTCCCAGCCTGCTTTGCTCTGGCTCTTCCGGCCATTTCTTTTCCCTTCCTCACCCAGTCCTCTTTGGTGGGCAGATAACCCAAGCCAAAGGTATGAGGGTTGTGTGGCACTTCGCCCAATGCTGCAACGCCTTTCCGGCCGCTCTTTCCTAATCCCATCCCGGGGATGTGTTGTAGCTTGTTCATGAGGTAGACAGATTGAGCACTGACGTACACTCCCTCATTCACAGCCATGATATTCAGACCGCCTGCCTCACCAAAGTGAACCCTGAAAAGAAAACATCCTCTGTGCCATGCTCGATTTCCAAGACAGGTGTGGACACTTTTGGCGGCAGATGGATTGATGAATTCCCGAAGACAATAGCCACCCCCTTCCCGTGAGGGTACTTCAACATCTGATGTAGAGTGGAAGAGACTGCCTTTACTTGGTGCAACCACGGCCGCCCCAAGAGTAGATTGAAGGTTGCGGGAACATCCAAGACATGAAATTCAATGTTATGTTGTCCCGGACCAACCTGAGCTTGAATTTTGACAGTCTCCATCACTTCCCTGCTAGTATTATCATATGCTCTGATCACCTGAGTAGTCGGCACGAAGTCCGCGGGCTTCAACCCGATTGCATACGCTGTTCTGGCTGGGCAGACATTGATGGCGGACTCGGCATCAACAAGTACCACCAGTATCCACTTGTCTCTACATTCCACAGAAACGTAGAGGGGTTTGTTATGATTTGTGCTCTCAGGCGGTAGTTCTTTGTCTGAAAAGGTTAATGCCGGGGAACCTCCTCCCGGAAAAACCAGCCCAACTAGCTGCTCTGGTCTAGTGCCTATAGAGAGTTTGGCCTTGTCCATGGTAGATAGGACAACCTGTCTGTGCACTTGTGATGCCATAAGCAGTCCCCAGATGGAGATGTCTGCTTGCATCTTCTTCAATTGCTTGAGCACAGCTTCTTCTTCAATCTGTTTCTCCTTCTGTTTCTCAACTTCTTTGTCTTTCCCAGACTCCTCAGGTTGGTCTAAGTGCTGGGGCTTGAAATACCGCCCACTTCTTGTCATATGAGCGACCTCGTCAATATACCAGGTATCATCTGGTTGATTACTTCCCCAATCCTCATCCGTGTGGGCAAGACATAAATCATCGTCTTCCCACCACATTCGGCCTAAATTACAGACACATGTCCAAATTCGGTATGATCGTACTTTCATGATACCTTTTAGTCTATATGCCCGCAGATTTTCTGCCTCGTGACGACAAAGACTCTCGACCCCCACATGGGCCTTAGCTTTTCTGATTCTCTCGGAATGCTCAAATTTTTGTTGTTCCAACTGTGTCAGTGCAGCTGGTTGTTCAATACTCCCTACATTTACAATGCCCAAATTCTGAGCGAAATTCTTAGTGCCGGCGCTCTCCGGCGGTGTGTTCTGACTCTCGGCCCTTCCGGTCACCACTGATACTCTTGTCCCTGCTGAGCCCTGTTCTGGTTGAAATTCTACGACGTCTGGTTGATCATTTAACCATCCGGTAACTTCTACCGACTCCTCATATTCAAACCAGTTGATTGCCGCATCCCCTGATTCTTGGTCACTGAAGAACTGGAGGTTGGCAAAGTCCTCTCCCACAGCTGTTAGATCATCTGTTCCTCGTTCAAATCTGTCCCCCTGAATCACACATAATTCTGCTCTTTCTGGCAGCCCTACACTCCGCTCAGATTGGCCCACTAGCTGGATGTATTCACTTGGATCATAGGCTCCTTAAGCAAGATTCCCAGACTGTTCAATCTCAGACTCAGCAACCCCACTTTCCTCTGAAATTTGCCCTGTCCCATCTTCGGTGGTCACCACCATCGGCTCAGATCGGGTTGTATAGATGTCCATCATGCACAAGTCAGTGCAAACAGGAAGGATCACCTCCGGCTTAGGTAGGTGGAATGGAGTGATATAGATACTAGGATCGTAAGACACGACCCCAGTTTGGATGAAGTTGATTCTGTTGGGAGGAGGGGCTTGGTTATGTGGTGGGAGAGGATTTGTCGTGACGTTGGGTTTTTCGGGAGGCGCGATCACCTGCTTGTCAATAAGATCTTGAATCTCATGACGCAATCTAAAGCAACGGTCGGTGTCATGACCATGCTGTTGGTGATACGCACAGTATTTTGCCGGGTCATGAGTGGGAGGGAGTGGATTTGGCAGTGGCCTCAGCTCTAGTGGCGTCAAATGCTTCTTCCTGATTAGTACCCCCAGAGCTTTGGACAGGGGCATATATAGGGGTGTGAAGGTTCTTTGGCCTCTGGATTGATATTTGGTGTTTTGGGTATTGCTTCCAGATGCGCCAGAGAAAGGCGTGGCTGCCATGGGTCTTGGGGAAGGGAGAATGGTGGTGACCATGCTCACCTCTGAAGCTCGTGCAGTTGTAGCGCCACTCGGGCCTGCGTTGTTGTTACGGTTGAAAGTCCTTCTAGGTTGCTCCCTATCCTGGTCAATCAGACCTTGTTTCATGGCATCCTCGATCTGTACCCCCATCTTGTATAAATCTGAGAAAGTGGGGAAGGGGAGTACAATCATCTTCTGCATCAATTTCGGTTGGAGATTGCGCACAATCATCCTGATTTGATCTTTGTCTTTAGGCCTCAAAGTCATCATCGATGCCTTCGCCCTCCATCGAGTTATGAAGTCTGAGAAAGTCTCCTTGGGTTCCTGCCTCGTCGTTTCGAGATCACGAGTTGTAATCTCGATCTGGGTATTGTACGAGTATTGTGCGACAAAGGCCTCAGCCATCTCATCCCAGCTTCTTTTTACCTCATCTTCTAACTTTGCATACCAGATGGCGGCCACACCCGACAGGGTTCGGCCGAACAGCGAAAGCTTTTGTGGTCTGGTTAGGCCCATTGGCCGCAGGATGTCTGAGAATAGCCGAAGATGGACCATGAGATCTCCAGACCCGTTGAAGCGGTCAATTTGCGGCATCTTGAACCTATCGGGCAATGTCACGGCCACGTCGGTGTATCCGTCCTCGATGTCCGGAATAGCCTTTACCCCTTGTGATTTCTTGAAAAGCTTCTCGAGCTTGCTCAGTTTTAGAGCTATATGGTCCATTTCGAACTCAAAGGAAGAGTCCGGGTGATTGGGTGTATGGATCTTGGACAGTTGAGGCGGAAGCGGTGGCGGAGCTGGCCACGTTGGAAGATTTGTGTCCTCTTGGATGTTTTGGACATTTGGCACGGTGTTCTGGGTGTTTGGCAGAGCATTCTGGACAGTAGGTGCCTGCTCGGGTAATGAGGGCCCTGGTGGAGGAGGAACCTGATGTGAAGCAGATGCCGCATTCTGCTGTTGTAGTCTAGTGATTAGCTCGGCCTGCTAGGGCATGATCGCGGCCTGCTGTTTGGAGGACTCCGCTTGACGGGCAGTGTCCTCCTACATTTGTCTCATGCTTTCCTGCATTTGGCGCATTAGGGCTTCCACTCCTGACGTATTTTGCTGATCCATCTGACTGACCGGTATGTCTATTTCTATAGCAATAATTGAGACCTCAGTCCTACTATCCTCTGATGGAGTAACCCACTGTTCTGGCAACCTCTGTTCTGACACACTGCGCTTCCTTGGCTTTCTCCTGACAACGGGGAGTAAAGAATAGAACACTGGATGTCTGTCAACCAGATCCTCAGATCGATTGAGTCAACGACCTCGTGTCCAAAGTGCTTGGGGAATATCTACTGGGTCGGAAGCAATGGTGCTAAAACTGCCCTAGCAAAAGATAAATAAAGCGAAAAGGAAATAAATAACCAGATAAATGAACAACATGACAGCTTAAAATAAATATACAACACACAGTCAGGCATACAACACACGGTTGATAAGCTGAAAACACACTGTCCCCAAATACTGATCATTGTCCCTGAATCACTGTTCCCCAAAGGCTGAATCCAATACCCGCAGATAACTAATTCTCAATCACTGACTGATGCCCGCAGGCCTGATGCCCAAACTCATACACTGATACATGCATTCTTGTAGAGACGCACTCTAAAAGCACATAACAGATAAGTGAGAGCCAAAACACCCCTATGTTGGGGTAGGGTTTCCCTGTCCTATTTTGTCAGGAACTAGGGTTTCACTACGCACGCAGCGGTTTCAAACAACCTATATCGGGTAAGCAACCTGTCCTAGTTTGGAATGGTCACTACGGATTTCGATATGCACTAGGTTGAATGGTCAAAAAGGGTGCCCCGGTAAAACCGAGGTTTGTGTTCCCATATTGGCAGAGCCCATAACCGGTCAGCCTTATGGTCATGCCTTGACAAGACAAGCCTCCGGCAAACCGTTCGGGAATAGCAGATGGCAAACATGGTGTCCTAGGCGCACCAATGCACATGCAATGCAAAGAAACACACAAGTGTAGTCAAAACCAGATATCACGAGTTCGAGTCAAGCTCTCTAAATCCCCAACAGAGTCGCCAGAAACTGTAACAAGCCCGCGGGGGACCTCGCTATAGCTCAGACTCGATTTTTGTCACGGTTCTTAATCTTGAACCAAAGAGTCCAAATCCGGCAAATCGTTTTGAGAAAACAGATTTTTAGAAAAGAAGTGCCAAACATGGACTGTTTTGCCAGATACAGAGTCGCCACCCAAATATTTTATTTTTGGGAAATCTAGGAAACCCTAACTCGTTTTCCTAAGGCCACGTGTCCGTCATCACCAAAGTTGCCTCGGCTCGAGAACTTGGGTACGATTGGGGAAGGTCACTTCGTGAGCACCGCCGCTTGCCCGATCAAAGACCGGCCTCTACTAACCATGATATCTAATTTTGAAAACATTGTGCGCTCTTATTCCAGTTATTAGCCTAGATTTACTATGTGATGCGCACAGCATACAAGTATAGACTGAGTCGTCTGAATTGGAACAAAACACTTCATGTTTGTTTGTAAAAATGGTTTGCTACTCGCAAGTAGGCTTAAAATGCAGATTTTGCCACCCTCGGGTGGGCTTAGAAAACATGATTTTGCCACTGTCTAGTGGGCTTAAAACAAACATTTGATGAATTGTTCCAATCCAAATAGCCCAACCTTCACCCACAGGCATTCAGGCAGTTATATCACATAAGCAAATAGCCTCATGGTAAGCATGCTATTCATGGCAGTCACTCGCACGCATGCAAGGATGCTAAAGCATAAAACTCACCGAGTACTCCAAGCCAAAACAGAAACCAATTAGAAATCCATGCATGATCCTAAGTATACAGAAGTTCCTAATGCAACACATGCAAAAATGCAACTATAGCAGGCTCGGCTATTCTAAACATGGCATATGAGATGCAACAGTTATCAAGTATTCAACTCGGAATTGAAGTACAAATGCAGTTAGTCTGATGCGCCGAGCCCGGTGCATGCAAAACAGATGAATGAATGCAAACATGCTATCATACTGTATGCTAATTGAAACATGCCCTAATCTAACTATCATAAGCGGATAAATAAAAGGGAAGAAAGACGTGGGGTTGGAAGACATACATCACACACACGCACACTTATTACAATTATGCCCTCGCGCAGAGGGTCCGAATGAATAATATACAGTCCCGAATAGTACAGTCCAGATAAATAATACAGTCCAAAATATGTACAAATTCCTAATTAATTAACAAATTAACTAAGAAAAGAATAAACTGGCATGCAAGCCAGGGACTGTCTTGACTCTTCTTCAGATGATGAATGATGCATGTCCGGGTTGCCTTTGCGCGGAAATCCACTGTGATGCCCCAATTAGCCTCTGTTTTGCAATGGTTTTTGGAAAGCACGCCAAGCCTCGGAAGACTGCTGATTCTTGATTTGCTGCAACAGAGAGCAGGAAAGGGGCATGGCAAATGGCCGAGGAATCGAATTGCACAACTTGATATGGAATGAATGCACATGAAAACTCAACTAAAACCTAACTCCATCATGGATAATCCGGAGCGTCGGTGACTGGGGAATTGAGACACGTTCCGTCACTCGGAGTACGAAACGTCCCTCGTTTCCCGTGCCTGGGCTAACTCCTATCCCGAACACAATGCAATATGCATGACATGCATGAAATGCAACTAAGATACAACCTAACATGCACAATGCTATGAAATAGCATACACGATGCACGAGGTAACATGGCATACACAATGCGCTAACATACAATCTAGCATACAAAATGCTATGGGATGAAATGGCATACACAATGCAATATGGACTTACACTAACACAAGTGGCCATTAGATGAAAATGAGACACTCGAAATACGTGCACACGTGCACGCAAACCAAGGACCGACCCTAAGGCACGAAATGTCACTCTAACATGATATGGCAAAGCATGGAATATGGCATACTAGCATGAAAATTTCAGAGTCAATAAATGATGCAAAATAGCCTCGAAAGATGACAAAATGACATCCGATGCATGGAATAGGTCCCAAAACATGAAATTAGGCATACCGAATGACCTATGATTATGCAATGCATGTATTATTTGAGCATGGGATGTGAAGACAGAATCAATACAGCCCAAAAATAAGCATATTTACAGTTCTAAGCAAGGCCAAACAGCGAACGCAAACGGGGCTAAACTAGCATGCAAAAATGGCCCCGAAAGCAAGATAATGAAGCAAGTGGCAGCTTCTGACCCTAAACAGAGAAGGGCCCTTATAAAATATTGAAGAGGGGCCCAAAATATGATGTTTTACAGTTTACCACAAACCAAAAAAACAGACAAAAGTATGGCAAAACTCTCATGCAAAAAGTGAGCCTAAAGGAGGACAAAGAAGTAAGTGATGCATTCTGGCCCCAAAAAGATGAAGGTTCTTCAAAAAAGTTGAAGAGGGACCTAAAATATGACTTTTTACAGGTGATGATCAAACCCAAAACAGTGTACAAGTATGCTCAAAATACTATGCAAGATAAGGCCAAAAAGAGAGCTATAACACAAAGTATAAAAAGGATGCCTCAAAAAATAAAATACCCTTAATAAAACATGAAGAGGGGGTAAAAATAAGGCCATTTTTAGTTCGGACCAGAGCCCAAAGACAGAAGCACAAAAGGCTAACAAATCATGCAAAAATGGGGCCAAAAGAGGGATATAAAGGCAAGTGACAAAAGGGGGGCCCAAACAGTGATGAGCCCTTCAACAATGTTGAATAAGGGCTCAAAATAAACTACTTTACAGTTTACAACATGCCTCAAAACAGTTTATTTATAAGCCAAAAACAATGTGCAAGAAAATGGCATATTAGGGAGATAATGAAGCAAGTGCAACAAGGAGGCCTCAAATAGTGAGAGGCCCTCAACAAAACATGGAATATGGCTCAAAATAAGCCTATTTCTAGTTAGGGTCGGAGCCCAAATATGCAAGCACAAAGGGCTTAGATAGGATGCAAAAATAAGCTTAAAAAGAGGGGAAATTGTGCTCACCCTTGTAGACCAAACTTCAACACTTCTTGGCTTGAGAAAAGGTGCCTCCTAAGCTCTGAGAAGACCCTCCAACCTACTGGAATGGAGTGATGGTGTGGTGCTAGGTGGTGGTGTAGAAATGGTGTAGGGTTTAGAAGGTTTTGAAGCTTGGAAGTGTAGAGGGAGAGAGATACAATATGGGAGCTCAAAGGTGGTTTTTCTAACCCTTAAACTAGAGCTGGGAGGCTGGTTTTATAGGCAAAAGAGGGGGAGAAAAGGGGGGAAAAATGGGGGGGAAATGAATTCAAGTTTTTCCCCCAAAAAAAGGCCCACCGGATACAAAATCTGGGGGGAAAAGAGATGCATATTTGAAATGTACCTGCAGCAAGGAGCAAGGCCGGCTGGTTATTGGGTTGGAAGGTGGCCGGCCGGCCCTCCCCATGGCCGGTCGGCCAAGGTTCAAAAAGGCCAAGTGTAATTAGTGGCCGGCCATCATAGATTGGTGGCCTCCCATGTGTGCTCAACACCGCCATGTGGTCAAAAACTAGAAACAGTGAACCAGGAGAGAGAACAACCCACTTTTCAAAGGGGTTCAAAAGGTTCAAAAGCAATTACTGGCCGGCCACCAAATATTGGTGGCCTCCCAGACGTGTACATCACAAATATGGGGTTTAGGGTGCAAGAAAATGGCCCAAGGGTGGTCAACATTGGCTTTGAAATGAGAAAAAACGGGCGACGGAGGGCGATGAAGGGATAAAGTTGGCTGACAGAACAATTACTGGCCTCCCTCCTTCTATGACCTTCCTAGCAATGAAACAGAGGTCCCTGCCAAAAATGAACCAAAACCGATACAAAATGAAGGTTCGGGGGCCGAAACGTGCAGCTTGGGGCCCCGAAAACTGACTGTTAGGCACCGGGAGTGGTGTTCGACCATGAAGTTGGTCTCTCGGACCTTAGTGTCCCTTAAAAGGGAGTAAATAAGATGCATGCCAAAAACCGGAGCAAACGGAGGTGGTTAGGCGGTCCCGAACCGAGGCACTCGGCCTTACGGCTCCGAAAACCGGGAACCGAGCTCCGAAATGGGCAAAATGGCTTACGACCACGAAATGTAGCCCACGGCCACCGAGAGATGATCTATGAGACCTCTCCATCCCTTTGGGAAGAGAAACAGAGAAAACCGAGCCTGGTTCGCAAATCGAGGCAAGGCACAGAAAAGCCCGAAAGTCCGGAGGCAAGGCTCACGGCCAAGACTCTGAAACCTCTGGACGAGCACGATATGCAACATCACCAAGCGCCCAATCGGTGACGTCTGAGTCTTAAGGTCGGTCAAAAATGGGGTGTCTACAGTGAGCTTCATAGCTTTGATCTGCTGGCTGAGGGTAGAGACCTTGATGGAGAGGAAAAAGCGAGGAGAAGTAAAGCTAGAGCTGAAATGTGGAGGTTGAGTAGGATGGTGGAGTGGCTATGGATGCAAAAGTCTAGGCTTAACTGGGCCATGAAAGGGGACAAAAATACAAGACTTTTTCATGTAGTTACAAAGTGTAGAGCAATAAGAAATGAGATAAATTCTATTTCAGAAGGGGATGTGGTGTTTGAAGATCCAAGTCAAGTGAAGAGAAAAGTGCTTGAATTTTTTAAGCTACAGTATGCAGAACTATGGCCTTCAAGACCTGTGCTGAGGGGTCAGTTTTCAACAGTTGAAGGTAGGGTGTGTTTCGGATGGCTAGAAGCAGAATTTACAGAATCAGAAATTAAATCTGCAGTGATGGATTGTGATGGGAATAAAGCACCAGGTCCGGATGGGTTCAACTTGCTGTGTTATCAGAAGTTTTGGAAGGTTATGAAGGGCGATATCATTAATTTTGTGAAAGAATTTCATACGAATAGGAAATTGGTTAAAGGTATAAATAGCTCTTTCATAACCCTCATTCCGAAGAGGGATAATCCATCAGGGCTTCATGATTACAGACCAATAAGTTTGGTAGGCTCAATGTACAAGATCATAGCAAAACTGTTGGCAAATAGATTGAAATCCATAATGCCACATATTATCAGCGAGCCTCAGTCGGCATTCTTAAGCGACAGGAATATTCTAGATGGAGTACTTGTTGCTAATGAGGTTGTTGAGGGATGGAAGAAGGCCAAGAAGAAGGGTGTGCTTATTAAGTTGGATTTTGAGAAAGCATATGACTCTATTAATTGGGGTTTTCTGCTTGACATGTTATCCAAGTTTGGGTTTGGAGCTAAATGGATTAATTGGATGAAGGAGTGTATCACAACTGCAAGGGTCTCAGTACTCGTCAATGGTTCTTCTACCGAAGAGTTTAGCCCTCAAAGGGGTATAAGGCAAGGTGACCCCTTGTCCCCTTTTCTGTTCAATTTAGTAGCTGAAGGCTTACACATGTTGTTGAGCAAAGCCTGTGAGTTAAACCTTATCAAAGGGGTAAAAGTAGGTTGTGAGGGTGTGGTGCTAACTCATTTACAGTTTGCGGATGATTCACTCCTATTTAGTGAAGCAGAGGTGGAGGAGGTGAGGAATTTGAAAAGGGTGCTAAGGTGCTTTGAAATCATGTCTGGTTTGAAGATAAATTTTCACAAGACCGTGGTATGTGGTATGGGTGTTTCTACGGAGAAGTTGAATGATATTGCTGCAATACTAAATTGTAGAGTTAAATCTTTGCCACTTACTTATCTAGGGATGCCTTTTGGAGCTAATCCAAGGAGGTTAGCTACTTGGAAACCAGTAGTGGATAAAGTGAAAAGTAAACTAGCTGGTTGGAAGAGGAAGATGCTGTCTTTTGCGGGGAGGTTAATACTGGTTAAATCAGTAACTTTAGCTTTGCCTGTGTTTTATTTATCACTGTTTAAAATGCCTGAAGGGGTTGCTAAAGAATTGGAGAAGCTTCAAGCTAATTTCTTATGGGGTGGTACTGATTTGAAAAGGAAAATTCATATGATAAAATGGGAGGAAATGTCAAAAAGAATAGACCAAGGTGGTTTGGGCATTAGAAACTTGAGAGATGTAAATAAATGCTTACTAATCAAGTGGTGGTGGAGGTTTGGTAGCGAAAAGGATGCTTTGTGGAAAAGGGTCATTTGTAGTAGATATAAGTTGATGGTGACTAGTTGGATTCTATCTTTAAATCCATCCAATGGGTACTCAGCAGTGTGGAATGGAATTATCTCGATTGCTGAGCAGAGCAGTAGCTTAAAGGAGTTTTATTTGCATAACTTCAAATTGAAAGTAGGGGATGGGGTGAGGATTAGATTCTGGTCAGATGCTTGGTGTCAATCTGTGTGTTTGAAAGATGAATTCCCAACTTTGTAGAGGTTGTCTTTGGAAAAAAAGGAGTGCTTGAGAGTCTTGATTGATAAAAAAACCTTAGCAGGGGTTTGGTCTTTTGATTTTAGAAGACAGCTATATGAATGGGAGGGGATGGAATTGGTTAGGCTCAGTAATCTCCTGGTGACAGCCCCTGATATATGTGTTGAGTGTGAAGATCATCCAGTTTGGTTAGCATCACCTCTTGGGGTCCTAAAAGTAGCAGATCTGTATAGTTTTGTTGTGAATAATGCTGGTGCCACCCTCAGAATTACTAAATTGTTGTGGCTCAAACATGTCCCTCCTAAGGTGCAGGTGTTTGGGTGGTTTGCTTGGAAAGGGAGAATCAAGACCAGGGAGTTCTTACAAAAGGTGGGAGTGATCAGTCAAAATGACTCCATAGTCTGTGTGTTTTGTAACAGTGAAAGTGAATCATTGAACCATGTTCTAATCTGGTGCCCATTTGTGTGGAACATATGGACTGAAATGCTAAAGTGGTGAGAGGTCCAATCTGCTTTGCCATGTTCTGTGGAGAGTCTTCTCCTATGGTGGGCTGAGGGAAAGTTTAAGAAGCGAGAAAGGTTGATTTGGAGTGCAATTCCATTGGCAGTGATGTGGTCAATTTGGAGATGCAGGAATGAGTGTGTCTTTAGAGCAACTCCTCCAAATTTAGAGGATCTATGTGAATTAATAAAGACTAGGATTGCTTTCTGGGTGAATCCATATTTCAGAGATTTTCAGTTCTCTGTGCAGGACTTTGGTGCCAATCTGAGGCAAATTCGGAGGTGTTTGGGAGGGGTAGGTGGCATGTGCTGAACTATTGTGATGTGCCTTTGCTATTGGGGCTGTTGTGTGTAGCTATGCTGTTCTGGTCTGTTTCTGGAATTACCAATCTGCGTGCTGTTGTGTGTTGCTGTGCTGTGATGTTCTGGTCTGCTTCAGTAATTACCAATCTGTGTGCTGCTGGATTTTTGAGCTTTTGAATCTGTCTGCTGTATTCTGGTTTTTATCCTTACCCTGCTCTGCTCTGTTGTGTAGTCTGTGTGTTTTGGGGTCTGAGCTACAATGTTGTGTAGTCTGAAGCTTTTCTGATGTGTTCTCTGCAATTAGCTTTTGGTGCTGTGTTATAGTTGTAAGGATCCGGGGTGTAGTCTGATCTGCTTTTATTGTTCTTATTTTGTTCTTTCTTTGTTCGTTGGTTTCTCACCAATTGGAGCTTGGAGCTTTATTTAGCTCCAAGCTCCTCTTTATTGATGTTCTGTATCTTTTTACAAACTTTCATCAATAAAGATTTTCTTTGCCGATCAAAAAAAATAAAAATAAATAGTAAATATGTGGTATATATATGATTTTTATTAATTTTATTTACTTTCTAAATTGTGTTTCATTTGAAGCAATGTTTTGCTTGCTAACATTAATTAATACTTTTTTTTTCTTTTTTAGGTAGATATACATGTAAAGGGTGCTGAAAAGTTGAAGGAAGAAGTGAAGAGAATGCTTGCAGAAGTGGTGGATCCATTGGGTGGACTTGAGATGATTGATGACTTGCAAAGGCGTGGAGTGTTTTACCACTATGAGGATGAAATAAAGAGAGTGTTGGACAATATTAGAAATGATGATAAGTGGAACAATGAGGATTTACATTCTACAGCTCTTCAATTTAGGCTTTTGAGACAACATTATAATATACCCCAAGGTACTTCAATGATTCCCTCAACTTTATTTTTTATTAGGGTAAATTATAAACACATATTTTAAAATTTATTTAAAATATGAATTGTCTTTTATAGTTTTAAAAATTACATATTGTCCTCTAATGTTTTTAATTCATAACAAATACTCATTTTTATTAATAAATTATTACGTTAATTAACAATTTTTAATAATGTTAAAAATTTATTTCAATTAATTATTCACATAATTTTATTATTGTATAAGAAACAGTTAAGGATTTCATTTTTTTCAATTAATTCTGTTGAATAAAAAATTTTGACAATAAGATATTTATAATTTTTTAAATCATAAAAAATAATTCGTATTTTAAACGAATCTCAAAAAGTACATTTATAATTTACCTTTTTATTATTTATTATTATTTTGTTTTTGTGTTATGATGGATTTACGTATAGGCCAATACTTGTTGATTTTTTTTTTTTCACATACGTATTGGCCAATTCGTGATAAATCACTTTATATTTAATGCGCACATTATAATATATAAGAGTTTTAGACATTAAATTTTTTAATTGCTAAAAGTAACAATTTTATTGTAAAAGACATTTAAGGACCAATTTTTATCATCATAAGGATAATCGTTTAAAGATCGTCTTAAAAAGTCAAAAATAAGACTTTTAGCGACAAAATTTTGAAAATGTCACTAATAAATATACTTTTAGAGACAAAATAATTTAGTCTCAAAAGAGTTTATTTTTTTAGACAAAAAATTTAGCCCCAAAAAGATAATAATTCACCACTAATGTCTAATTTTCATTACTAAAAATATAATAACAATACTTGTTGTAACAAAAACATTTGATACCTATAAAATAATTTTATTCTTAAATTTTAATTGCTAAAACCTTAATTTTCTGTAGTGAAATTAACTCACAACCGATAAGCCCTGTTCGGCAGTGTTGGGTGGCGGGTTTTTCCAATAGGCGGTAATAAATTGTGAAATAAACCACTTACACAAATAATAACAAGAAGAATCAATCATAAATAAGAAAATATGGTATAAAAAATTGCTCATGTTGATAGCTCATACTAGTTTCATTAGCTACAAGAAAAGAGTGCACACTACCAAAAAAATTGTTTTTTGCGACGGTAAAATGCCGTCGCAAATGCTCCGCACGCCGTCACTAATACTTTTTGCGACGGTAATTTGATTTTTGCGACGGCAAGTGGGGGTCGCGATAAAGGGGGTTGCAAAAGGTCTTTAGCGATGGTAAGTGTCGTCGCCAATGGTTTTTGGGACCGGAGGGTACCTTTTTTGCGACGGCAGTTTTCTGTCGCCAATAAGTGAAAAAAATCTAAGTTTTTGCGACGGTAAACTATTTCCGTCGCTAAAATTGGTTTTTTGAGACGGCAAGAGCACCGTCGCTAAAAGTGTCCTACTGCATATAACTATTTCCGACGGCAAGGTGAGCCGTCGCTAGAGGTATATTTTACAGTTTCTTTCGAAAGCTTTTGCGACAGTACGGTGCCGTCGCAAAACCCTTCTACATATGTTTTTGCGACGGCTGTTATGCCGTCTCAAAAAAAAAAAAAAAAAAAAAACCTGTACCGAAATTATTAAAAAAATTAAAAAAACCTGTATTAAATGAAAAATAATTACAAAAAAAATCCAAAAATTACATAATAATATAAATACATACATAAACAAAAGTTGACAAATAATGAAAATTCATAATGTTGTTCCATTCATAACAATACATAAATAAAAATTTAAAACAATAAAAAATTATGCCATTACATAATGTCGCATAATACATACATAATGTTGTTCACAAATTTAAATAACATAAATCAAAATCAAAATCAAAACCAAAAGTTTTCGTCTTGATTCTTTCGTGGGTTACAAAAACAAAAGTTGTACATAATCTTTATACGCCCGCATTCCACAAGAAGCAAACTGCTACTTAGCAAATATTTGAAAAAAAACAAGATAAAAATAATTAATAACCATATAATGGTGTTAATATTTTAATTACAGAAAAATATAAAAAAAATTGACTACTATATAATTAGAAAGATAGTTAGTAAATAATTTTGACTAGAACGAAATCCGACTCTAACTCCCAAACCGGGAACCCAATTCAAGTCCCGTCTTCTCCCACATGTCTCTCGTGCCTAGGAGGTCGTGTGTGCCAAGTTTCGTGATAAACCGACGCGGTTTGGTGATTTTGGGGCCTTAACTCCTCGAATTCAAGTTTTTTAAGGAACTAATTTGCCTAAAGTGAAATCCAGCTCTAACTCCCAAACCGGGAACCCGATTCGAGCCCCGTCTTCTCCCACAAGTCTCTCGTGCCTAGGAGGTCGTGTGTGCCAAATTTCATGCTAAACCGACGTCGTTTGGTGATTTTGGGGCATTAACGCCTCGAATTCAAGTTTCTTAAGGAACTAGTTTGCCTAAAGTGAAATCCGGCTCTAACTCCCAAACCGGAAACCCGATCCGAGCCCCGTCTTTTCCCACAAGTCTCTCGTGCCTAGGAGGTCGTGTGTGCCAAGTTTCGTGCTAAACCGACGTCGTTTGGTGATTTTGGGGCATTAACACCTCGAATTCAAGTTTCTTAAGGAACTAGTTTGCCTAAAGTGAAATCCGGCTCTAACTCCCAAACCGGGAACCCGATTCGAGCCCTGTCTTCTCCCACAAGTCTCTCGTGCCTAGGCGGTCGTGTGTGCCAACTTTCGTGCTCAACCGACGCCGATTGGTGAATTTGGGGCATTAACTCCTTGAATTCAAGTTTCTTAAGGAACTAATTTGCCTAAAGTGAAATCCGGCTCTAACTCCCAAACCGGGAACCCGATTCGAGCCCTGTCTTCTCCCACAAGTCTCTCGTACCTAAGAGGTCGTGTCTGCCAAGTTTCGTGCTCAACCGACCCGGTTTGGTGATTTTAGGGCCTTCACTCTCCGAATTCAAGTTTCTTAAGGAACTAGTTTGCCTAAAGTGAAATCCGGCTCTAACTCCCAAACCGGGAACCCGATTCGAGCCCCGTCTTCTCCCACAAGTCTCTCGTGCATAGGAGGTCGTGTGTGCCAAGTTTCGTGCTCAACCGACGCGGTTTGGTGATTTTGGGGCCTTAACTCTCTGAATTCAAGTTCCTTAAGGAAGTAGTTTGCCTAAAGTGAAATCTGGCTCTAACTCCCAAACCGGGAACCCGATTCGAGCCCCGTCTTCTCTCACAAGTCTCTTGTGCCTAGGAGGTCGTGTGTGCCAAGTTTCGGGCTCAACCAACGTCGTTTGGTGATTTTCGGGCATTAACGCCTCGAATTCAAGTTTCTTAAGAAACTAGTTTGCCTAAAGTGAAATCCGGCTCTAACTCCCAAACTGGGAACCCGATTTGAGCCCCGTCTTCTCCCACAAGTCTCTCGTACCTAGGCGGTCGTGTGTGCCAAGTTTCGTGCTCAACCGACGCCGATTGGTGAATTTGAGGCATTAACTGCTCGAATTCAAGTTTCTTAAGGAACTAATTTGCCTAAAGTGAAATCTGGCTCTAACTCCCAAACTGGGAACCCAATTCGAGCGCCATCCTTTCCCACAAGTCTCTCGTGCCTAGGAGGTCGTGCGTGCCAAGTTTCGTGCTCAACCGACGCGGTTTGGTGAATTTGGAGGCCAAGTTTGGCATCCTCAAAAAAATCCAAAAAGTCAAAAAGTCACTATCCTATTTAAGTCACATTATCTTATTTAACTCACATCACCTCTCTAACACATCACTTCAAACCCAATCCAAATCCAACCCATATTTCATAAAAAGTCAAAAAGTGCACTTATTTAGTCTTCCCAAACTTGGCTACTCGAATTCAAGTTCTTTAAGGAACTAGTTTGCCTAAAGTGAAATCCGGCTCTAACTCCCAAACTGGGAACCCGATTCGAGCCCCGTCTTCTCCCACAAGTCTCTCGTGCCTAGCAGGTCGTGTGTGCCAAGTTTCGTGATAAACCGACGTCGTTTGGTGATTTTGGGGCATTAACGCCTCGAATTCAAGTTTCTTAAGGAACTAGTTTGCCTAAAGTGAAATCCGGCTCTAACTCCCAAACCGGGAACCTGATTCGAGCTCTGTCTTCTCCCACAAGTCTCTCGTGCCTAGGTGGTCGTGTGTGCCAAGTTTCGTGCTCAACCGACGCCGATTGGTGAATGTGGGGCATTAACTCCTCGAATTCAAGTTTCTTAAGGAACTAATTTGCCCAAAGTGAAATCCGGCTCTAACTCCCAAACCGGGAACCCGATTCGAGCCCCGTCTTCTCCCACAAGTCTCTCGTGCCTAGGAGGTCGTGTGTGCCAAGTTTCGTGCTCAACCGACGCGGTTTCGTGAATTTGGGACATTAACGCCTCGAATTCAAGTTTTTTAAGGAACTAGTTTACCTAAAGTGAAATCCGACTCTAACTCCCAAACCGGAAACCCGATCTGAGCCCCGTCTTCTCCCACAAGTCTCTTGTGCCTAGGAGGTCGTGTGTGCCAAGTTTTGTGTTAAACCGACGTCATTTGGTGATTTTGGGGCATTACCGCTGTAACGCCCTCAAAATAAACCCATAATACATAATATTAACATGCGGAATTATAAGGAAATAAAGTATCTTATTTCATTCATCAAAGTACCATAAAATAAAAACATCATAATAAATGCCCTATGGGCTTACATCTTGCCAAGCCAACACTTGGACACAATTCCATGAGTTCTAACTCAAAACATATAAAGCCCTAGGCTTGAAAGTTTACAAGTTGTTCAAATAAAACAAATAAAATAAAGCAAGTCTTCGAGTCCAGATCCTCACAAGCTAAGTCCTTGGAGGTAGTGGACCACCTGAACCTGAAAATGAAGTTCTATATAGGTGAGCCACCAAGAGAAAAATACTAAACCAAGCATAAGAATTAATTAAAGCATTACCATTCGATACATGGTTAACACCAGATAATCAATTTCCAATTTCATGACATGAATGTCTACATTGTCTATGACATATTGTCTATGACACCTTTCACTTTCCGATATTTATTCAACCTTCCAATTATAACATTATGGCTCAGAACCTGGCCAACTATAATAGTGATCCAGATGTCACAAAAATAAATGAGACTAAAGCTCAAACCACAACACTTCCATACTTCCAACTGATACACACTATAATGATGTATCATATCAACAACAAATAACAATATTGCTATTATCAATAAGCACACATATGAGTGATGCTACTGGAGTCCATCCCCTATCTCCTCCCAACAAATCCAATTTAGAGGTACATCCCCTATCTTTCCCTAAACCGTGGAGTTCATCCCCTATCTCCTCCAAACAACATGCATATGCAATGAAACACACAATTGCCATATACAACACATAATCAATACAAGTAATGTTCTCAGATAATTCAAGTCAACATAAGTGACTTAATTCGATTATGCCTAAGCCACATGCAAGGTCTACAACAATCACGACTATCCTCCACCGATAGCCCAAAACAGTTATTTCTAAACAAGAAATAAATACAACAATGAATGTAAAATCAACATTCTCATAGGCAAGTATTTAAACTACCCAACTATATCATTAATCTCATAATTTCCCCAACTTCATGAATTAAACCCAATTCCACATTTTTCCCTTAAATTAATTATACAAATTAATCTAAGCCAAAACCCTAAGGTTTCTCCCAAAATTACCAAACTACCCCCACATACCAAAATACCAACACTTAGGATTAAAGCGTATAAATGGAGTAGGAAATCCCTACCTCAAGCAAGAACCCGAAAAAGAAGAAGATGGAGATGATAGCCCAAATTCCAAAGTGCTCCAAATCAACAACGCTGATTAAATGGAAGCCCTCGACCACTCTACCTTTTTAATGAAGGAACTAGGTTAGATACTCACTCTAAATAGATGAAACCGGAGAGAAGATGAGTTGAGAGAGAGAACTCGTAACCTAGGGTTTTATTAATCGAAATCAAAAATCGCTTTAACACGCTGCACAGATTTAAACTCGACAGCCTTCGCCGCACAACACACCGCTCGAGCGTAAAGAGCAAAAACAAGGTCCACTCGAGCGCAAAGATAACCGCTCGAGCGTAGATTCCCCCATTCCAGAACCCACGCGGAGAACACACTACCCGCCGAAGCTCCACAATACCGCCGAGCTCAACCCGCCGAAGCGTAAAAACCCGCCGAAGCGATAAACCCGCCGAGCGAATTCTCACCCGAAGTTTTGCAGACCAAAAATTTCGAAGAGTGTAACCCGCCGAAAGCGCAGTAATGTCCGCTCGAGCGGAAAGGCTAAAAACTGGGCAATCAACATCTAGGCTAAGGCTCAACCCAACCGTTCGAAACACGCCCAACACATCCTAAAACTCGACCAAATAGAATTAAAGGATGACAACAACCATTACACAAGGATAGAATCTACGGAGCCTAAGTCCGGATACAACATCGAATGGGAAAAGACCGGGGTCGCTATAAACGCCTCGAATTCAAGTTTCTTAAGGAACTAGTTTGCCGAAAGTGAAATCCGGCTCTAACTCCCAAACCGAGAACCCGATTCGAGCCCTGTCTTCTCCCATAAGTCTCTCGTGCCTAGGAGGTCGTGTGTGCCAAGTTTCGTACTCAACCGACGCCGTTTGGTGATTTTGGGGCCTTAACTCTCCGAATTCAAGTTTCTTAAGGAACTAGTTTGCCTAAAGTGAAATCCGGCTGTAACTCCCAAACCGGAAACTTGATTCGAGCCCCGTCTTCTCCCCCAAGTCTCTCGTGCCTAGGACGTCGTGTGTGCCAAGTTTCGTGCTCAACCGACGCAGTTTCGTGAATTTGGGACATTAACGCCTCGAATTCAAGTTTCTTAAGGAACTAGTTTGCCTAAAGTGAAATCCGACTCTAACTCCAAAACCGGAAACCCGATCTGAGCCCCGTCTTCTCCCACAAGTCTCTCGTGCCTAGGAGGTCGTGTGTGCCAAGTTTCATGCTAAACCGACGTCGTTTGCTGATTTTGGGGCATTAACGCCTCGAATTCAAGTTTCTTAAGGAACTAGTTTGCCGAAAGTGAAATCCGGCTCTAACTCCCAAACCGGGAACCCGATTCGAGCCCCATCTTCTCCCACAAGTCTCTCGTCCCTAGGCGGTCGTTTGTGCCAAGTTTCGTGCTCAACCGACGCCGATTGGTGAATTTGGGGCATTAACTCCTCGAATTCAAGTTTCTTAAGGAACTAATTTGCCTAAAGTGAAATCCGGGTCTAACTCCCAAACCGGGAATCCGATTCGAGCCCCGTCTTCTCCCACAAGTCTCTCGTGCCTAGGAGGTCGTGTGTGCCAAGTTTCGTGCTCAACCAACGCGGTTTGGTGATTTTGGGGCCTTAACTTTCCGAATTCAAGTTTTTTAAGGAATTAGTTTGCCTAAAGTGAAATCCGGCTCTAACTCGCAAACCGGGAACCCGATTCGAGCCCCGTCTTCTCCCCCAAGTCTCTCGTGCCTAGGACATCGTGTGTGCCAAGTTTTGTGCTCAACCGACGCGGTTTCGTGAATTTGGGACATTAACGCATCGAATTCAAGTTTCTTAAGGAACTAGTTTGCCTAAAGTGAAATCCGACTCTAACTCCCAAACCGGAAACCCGATCCGAGCCCCGTCTTCTCCCACAAGTCTCTCGTGCCTAGGAGGTCGTGTGTGCCAAGTTTCGTGCTAAACCGACACCGTTTGGTGATTTTCGGGCATTAACGCTTCGAATTCAAGTTTCTTAAGGAACTAGTTTGCCTAAAGTGAAATCCGGCTCTAACTCCCAAACCGGGAACCCGATTTGAGCCCCGTCTTCTCCCACAAGTCTCTCGTGCCTTAGCGGTCGTGTGTGCCAAGTTTCGTGCTCAACCGACACCGATTGGTGAATTTGGGGCATTAACTCATCGAATTCAAGTTTCTTAAGGAACTAATTTGCCTAAAGTGAAATCCGGCTCTAACTCCCAAACCGAGAACCCGATTCGAGCCCCGTCTTCTCCCACAAGTCTCTCGTGCCTAGGAGGTCGTGTGTGCCAAGTTTCGTGCTTAACCGACGCGATTTGGTGAATTTGGGACATTAACTACTCGAATTCAAGTTCCTTAAGGAACTAGTTTGCCTAAAGTGAAATCCGTCTCTAACTCCCAAACCGGGAACCCGATTCAAGCCCCGTCTTCTCCCACAAGTCTCTCGTGCCTAGGAGGTCGTGTGTGCCACGTTTCGTGCTCAACCGACACGATTTGGTGAATTTGGGACATTAACTCCTCAAATTCAAGTTCCTTAAGAAACTAGTTTGCCTAAAGTGAAATCCGACTCTAACTCCCAAACCGAGAACCCGATTCGAGCCCCGTCTTCTCCCACAAGTCTCTTAACTTAGAATGTAAAGAATGCAAAGATACATTTTAGCTTAGAATACAAAGATACATTTATACCTGATCTTCTGGTTGTGGTGTATATGGATTCTCATCTTTTGCAGATTCCCTAAATGCCCGGTGGCCACTCGATGCATCAGGAACCTATGTTAGTCAATGCATATTGTGTTAATCATATTTGAATTTTATACCTAATCTTGAGTGAAAATTGAACTATCAAACGATTTAATTTATATGGAACTTGTCTGTTGGGATCCACACTCGCCCCCTGTGACACAAAGGCCATCATCTCAGCTCTCATCTGCTGTAAATGTGTAGAGAACTCTGTTCGCAGCTCCTCCCTCAACTCATCCCTTAGCTTTGCACGAACCTTCTGCGTGATCTGATCAATAGTCGATGGCTGGGGTGTTGACTGTGATGGCCCAGTACCATCTTTATACACCGCTCTCCGAGGCATAATTCTCCCGTATGTGAGACAATATCCATGTCCGTCATGACCTATCAACTCATGGAAAATGGCATTCCTAGCCTTCAAAGTCCGACCATCCTCAGGTAGCATAGAGAGTTGACGATTAAACTCATCCTGTATTGAATAAGACATACAAGTATATGCCAAATTAAGATGGTTGACACAAAAAAAATAAACTTTAAATACAATCAAAGGTGTTTGGAAACTACCAAGGTCTGGATAACCTCTGGGTCATCTACTCTACATGTCATAAGCCAAACATTCATCTTATCAGTAGACTCCCCCTTACTGGTCATCTACATTTTTTTTTAGAAATATGAAAATTAGAATCCAAATAATTTGCAAATATACAATGTTTGTTTATATACAAAAAGAAAACAATAAAATGTAAACCTCATGCTGTATCTGAGAGAAAGTAGTACGTCCTGTGGTATGAGCTATGCCGTGAGCTCACCGATTTTTAGCGTTCCTACTTGCAATTTTCTATAACAGGTTCAACAAATGTAAGTATGTAAATATGATTTGTATGTTTAAATATCATAAATATAATGTAATTGTATACCTCAGCATCAGAAGTACGCCAATACTCCACAAGTTGTTCCCACTGGCTTGGCACAACGTTCATAGGAACATCATCCTTCAGATTAGGATCAGAACTTCTAGGCTTGAAATACTTAGCCTTAAGCTTGTTCTTGTGATCCTTCCATATGCTGTTGCAGTTTTTCATGCAGATTGGCTTGTACTCCTCTGGACATATATTCAAATTGTCCTATAAAACACAATTTCAAAGTTTAAGGCTAAGTATAACACAAATTTGGAATTCGAATTTGTGGACAAAAATATACTTTTACCTTCACATCCTTCCAGATAGCATCAACAATATCATCAGGCACATTGTTCCAGTCAAGAAAAGTAAGAGGAACAATGTTACCATTCCGCACAATAATGCCAAGTTGAGTAGTTAACTTGGCCACGTTATCCCCTATTGGGCAGTAATTTCCATCAAATTGTATGTCCAGCTTTTTACCAGTACCCCACTCTTTAATGCCCTTGGCACATCCTCTACCACGCCTAGTCGAGGTTGATGAAGAACTAACATGACCTGCGATATACAATAATAATAAACAATATGCAATGGTAATAAACAAATGCAAATTTAAATAATGTGAATACAAATCATATCAAATAAACCCGAGGTAATCAGAAGAAGTCGAAGGGTCTGCAAAATACAATGAGAATAAACAAGTTATATACAGTGAGCATAAATAAATGTATGTGTAAATAATTTTCATACAAATCAAAGCAAATTTATATACCTACGGATGGCTCATAAGCTGATGATGATAGCTGCAGTGGTGCCACTGATGGTGGATGCACCGATGGTAGGCGTGGAGGCTGAGTACATGGTAGCTGCTGTGGTGCCACTGATGGTGGTCGATACGGTGGTACTAATGGCCCCTCAGATGGTGGTGGCACTAATGGCCCCTCCGATGCTGGCCGATGTGATGCCTCATCTGATGGTGGTGCTACTGATGTCCTGTTATGTAGCACATCGGACATCATGCGCCGGGGATTATCAGGCTTCCTCTTCCTTCCCATAATAATCTGCAAGCAATATAACATTAATTGACATTAGAAACATAGACAATGGTTTGTCGTCAACTATAATATGACATTAATTGAACTAATACAATTACAAAGACAAAGTAACTTAAGAAATTGATGATTAACTACAACCTTGGCTTTAATTGAATTACTAATGTTGATTAAATATCAGCCTATTTGGACATCAACTGTTTCCCCTTCTGCGGCTTCCCTCACCCAACCAACTTCTTCATCACGAAGCATTATATTTTCTTCCAATTGTTGGCTCATGTATGGCTCGATTTGTGGATTAGTCGAACTCATATCAAATAAACCTCTTTGAGACATCTTCACCACGACTTGCCAGTCTGGTTGTAACGGGTCTGCAACATACCAAACTTGCTCTGCTTGGGACGCCAAGATGAAAGGTTCGTTGGTAATTCAATCATCTCGGTACAACAAATGATTGAAGTTCACCAACGTGAAATTGAAGACATTTTCTTTCTTTCCGTGAATGTTGTCAATCCTGTCACATTTAAACAACACATGTTTCTTCTCATTGGAATATCGAATCTCAACAATATCTGTCAATTGTCCATAATAGTACACAGACCCCAGACGAGGATTCTTGTCTTTTCGACTAGCATAACTTATGGTATCTGCCTTCAAAGCTACACCACAATTTTGTGTGGCTCGACGATCATCCATGGCCTTTACTCGATACCGAAACCCATTCAGTATATACCCGTTGAACCTCCTTGCCAGGTTATGATGACCATTTGCCAATAGAATAATCTCTTCAGAAAATATGACATCAGTAGTCCTTCGCAAAGTTTGGACCTATTTAACACGAAAATGTAAAATTTAAAATGTAGATCGACTTAAGTAACTAGAATCTATAGAGTTAAATACATACATGTTCCTTGAACCAAATGTGAAAAGTTTCAAAATGTTCACGCCGAAGTTTATGATCGTCGACATGAGGCATTTTGAGCTTAAGTACTTCAAGGTGTTTGCTGTGTAGATCGAAATTTTAGCAATACAAAAAATTTAGTTGAAAATTCAAGAAAACATAATAAAATATTGAGTGAGTGACTTAACCTTCTTTATGAATGGTTGAACCGCGCTTGTATTGAATAAGATGTACCGATGAGCTTGTACCCAAGAAGTATTATCAAGATAAAAGCTTATGTTTTCACCAATAGCATGACCCAAATTATCATCACCACTGTAGTTCCTCACAGGTCGACTAGATTTGGTTTCCACATCATTGAGATATTGTGCACAAAAATTCATGCATTCTTCCATAAGATATCCTTTAGCAATTGATCCTTCAGGATGAGCTCTATTACGCACGTATTGCTTCAAAGTAAGAAGATACCTCTCAATTGGATACATCCATCAAAACTGAATCGCTCCACCCAATAAGGCTTCATCAGCTAGATGTATAGGCAAGTGCTCCATTATATCAAAAAAGCTCGGAGGAAATATTTCCTCTAGATGACAAAGTGTTATAGTGATACGATCTTGAATAGATTGCAAATCCGTCGCACGATTCACTTTTGAACACAATTGTCTAAAGAAATTGCTCAATTCAATCAAGGGTTCAATTACATTCTTCGGTAACGATCTTCAAATAGCCAATGGAATAAGTTGTTGCATCAGAATATGACTATCATGGCTCTTAAGACCCCCAATACTTCTATCATGTGAGCGCACACGACGTGATATATTGGATGAATACCCATCAGGAACTCTTACTTCCTTCAACACTTTCAAGAACAAATCTTTCTCATCCTTGGTCATCGTGAATTGTGCTGGTGGTAAATAGGCTTTATTCGACCCTCTTAACTGCAAATGTAGGGGTTTTCTAATATTCATATCTTGTAAATCACGCCGAGCATTAACACCATCCTTCAATTTTCCTGCAACCCCTAATATTGTCCACAACACATTGTCACAAACATTCTTCTCTATATGCATCACATCGAGGTTGTGTCTTATTAGATTGTGCTCCCAATATGGCAATTCATAAAAGATACTCTTTTTCTTCCAACTGTGGGTGCGATGTCCAGCTTTCTCCTTCTCTACCTGTCTCCTATGCCTCTCCTTAAGGTCATCCCTCTTGTATTGGGTTAAAATACCCTCAGATTCTAATTGTAGCAACATCTTAGTTCTAGACAACAATTTTGGTTTGAGTCTGACTTCCCGACTACCATCAAATGATACTTTATCCTTCCGGAATTTGTGGCCAGTAGGTAAAAATCTGCGATGACCCAAGTATGATTGTTTCCTACTATGCTTCAACCAACATGATGTAGTTTCCTTATTGCAACAAGGACATGCATATTCGCCTTTAGTGCTCCATCCTGACAAGTTTGCGTAAGCAAGAAAATCACTAATTGTCCACAGTAAAGCTGCATGCATTTGAAACATTTGATTTGTTGATGCATCAAATGTTGACACACCATCATTCCATAGTTCTTTCAACTCCTCAATCAACGGTTGCATATACACATCAATCTTGTCACCAGGTCCTTTCGGGCCGTCAATAAGCACGGATAAAATTAGAAATGGTTGCTTCATGCACATCCATGGCGGCAAATTATATGGAATGAGCACAACAGGCCAAGTGCTATGAACTATGTTCATCGTCCTGAATGGGTTAAAACCATCAGATGCTAAGCCAAGCCTTACACTTCGGCAATCATTACTAAAGTCAATATTCCGACGGTCAAAATCTTTCCATGCAAGGGAGTCAGCAGGATGCCTGAAGACACCATCATCAGTTCGTTCCTCTGCATGCCATCTCATTAACTTGGCCGTCTTGGATGACATAAACAACCTCTGCAACCTTGGCTTTAAAGGAAAATACCTCATTTGTTTTGCAGCTATTCGTTTGCCACCTTTGTTAGGACCATTTGAACCACCATCACCATTTGATTTCCATCTAGAACTGTTGCATATGACACATTTATCAAGATTGGCGTCCTTGTTTCGAAACAACATGCAGCTGTTGGGACATGCATCCCATGTCTCATACGTGAAGCCCAAATCTGTTGTGACCTTTTGAGCTTTATAATATGAGTCCGGGAGTTTCACACCCAACGGGAACGCCTTATTCAATAACTCAAGCAACATGTCAACAGACTTGTCTGTCCATTGATTAAGCACCTTCAAATGTAGAAGTCGAACAATGAATGACAAAGATCTGAACTTCTGACAACCCGGATACAATTCACTTTGTGCATCTTGAAGAAGTTTGAAATACTTTGCAGTCTCTGCATTTGGACCGAGCTGGGGTTCAAATGCATGGGGATCAGGCCCCTGTGGTTCATCACCCTCAACACTTGTACCGGCATGTGGATTTCCCATAACCCCTTATATCATTCCAATCATATCATCCCCAATATCTGACTTAGCTAATGTTTCATTCTCTCGATTACCATGCAAAGATACGTAAGATTCCCCATGATTAATCCAATGTTTGTATTTTTTTAAAAAAACCATTCAAAATCAGATGCTCCCGTACACCCTCTCGTACAAAATAGTATCGATTCTCACACTTCCTACATGGACAACTGATCATCGAACCTTCAACCCTATTGGTGTAGGCAAACACAAGGAATTCATCAATCCCATTAATGTATTCGCCCGACATCCTATTTGGCAAATCGATCCAACTCTTATCCATCATCTGTACACATCCACAGAAATATCTCATCAAAGTAACTCTAAATATAATACCTACGTATTCATGTACCATGATACCTATCCATCCAATTTCTCTCAAATAGGTAGGTAGTCTTATCCTAGTTAGTTATTTACCGATTTAGTAGGAGAACATAAAAAATGAAATACTTATACAACAACACGTGAGATCAATTAATTGAAGAAAAAAATGATATAATTTCATACTTTCTGAGTCATAACTTAAAAAATAAATAAATCATAACCAAACACCACATGAGGCACAACCAAAGATCTTATAAGTCTTAACTAAAATAATATCATAATTAACGAAGATAATTCATCATAACTAAAGAAAAAAAAAATGACATAACTAATGATGCATATGATAAATGGATGTGTATGGTAGATGTTTAAGGTTTAAATATTAATTAACATGATTCACCACAAAGATAGCCACTATGCAATGTTTAAGGTTTAAATATTAATTTCCCCAAAAATTTGTCCACCTAATTAATCAATGAATTCTTAAACCCTTAATCAGTGAATTCTTAAATTAAGAAAAATTTGTCCACTTAATTTATATCTCTATATCTAAATATTCCACAGTTTAGACACATAATGGTCCAAAAATACAATGTGTTTTGCAGTTTTTCTAGTGAATAAGTCTAATAAAAGTATAATAAATTGTATTTGGATTTTAAATTTATACTTTTATTAGAAAATTTGCAGTTTTTTCTAGTAATCTTGTGCCAATGTAACTATTTGCACAAAACTAGCACATTTGATGGATCAAACCACATAGCTATTGCTCATAAATGAACTATTGCTGATACTAAAGCCTTAACCCAATACTGATATTTAAAACTATGACTACTAGTAATGCAACTGATGTTGTCTATATATATGTTCATTGATTGTTACAATGCTGCTTTGCATCATATGACTACTTTTCTAGTTTTTCTTCAAACTAATAATTTAATAAAAGGATTCACGATTCAATAAGTGGTTTGACAACAATCCAGCTAGCCATCATATGACAGCACCAATATTAACACCACCAACAACAAAGTTTTATAAAAGCTACTAATTTTTTATCTACTCTAATTCAAAAATCTGCAGCTTTTTTTTTGCCCCCCTAAAACAAATTAATGTCGCCACTGATTTATGTTGCTGATTGGGAAAACAACAGGGGCTTGGCAATTAGTAATTGGTAAGTGGCATGGCAAGGTGGCTTCCATTGGATACCTAATAATTTTTCCTACCCCACAAATTTGTCCCATTCTCTATATATGTAACATCTTAATAATTTCATTTAATGTAATTTTTATTAGGTACTATCAACTCTTTGGAGACACACTCATTCTGAGATTAGTCGAGATACGTGTAAACTAATCTAAACACTCAGTCATTAAAAAAAAAAAAAAATCATGTAATAGGATATATCTAAGCCTCATCAATGGGCTAGCAATTCCTAAAAATTAAGGTTCAAGACCAGCCTACAAGTTGATCTTTCCTTACATTTCCATAACTTAAGCTATATTCACGAACCTAAAAATATGAGTTTATAGTTTCAGGTTCAGCTTGGCCTATATAGTATAATTTGAACTTTAATTTCGACTTTTTTATTAAATTTAATTTTTTTTTATAATTATAATACAAAATTTTGAAGTTCATCACAACATTTAAAATTATATATTGAATCAAGAATAAAAAAACAAAAAAAGAACTTTGTTTATTAAAATACGACGATTATATTATATGCATCTTTAGATGTATCTATATATATTTATATATAATTTACATATTTATATATATATATATATATTTATAGATAATTTACATATTTATATATATATATATATATAGATGTTACAGATTGATACAGAAATGATCAATATACAGATATGTATGTATATATACAGAGAGAGAGAGAGAGAGAGAGAGAGAGAGAGAGCATACGCACAGAGAAGAGTTGTCGTCCCGCATGGCATTACTGTCCTCCTCGCCGTGACACCACCACACCAGATTCGCCGTTCATGCGTTCCCGTTAAACCGTGGGGATTTGGGTGAACTCGAGCAGCAAGATGAATAGGCAAGAGCGGGACAAATTTTTTTTTTTCATTTTTTGCGACGGTAGGTTTCACATCGTCGCAAATGGTGACTATTTGTTCATAAAACGACGCCGTTTAAATTAGACTTTTTTGCGACGGACATTTGCCGTCGCAATATGTAAACTATTTGTCTGAAAACATTTTTTTGGCGACGGTAAAACGCAGCCGTCGCTAATAATGATGCATTTACTCCCTACCCGCGCATTTTTATTGCCGACGGGGATGATGCCGTCGCTAAAGCCACCATTTGCGACGGTTATAAGCTGCCGTCGCAAAAAATGATTTTTTGCAACGGGACAAGCACCGTCGCTAATGCTTCCATGTTTTTTGCCCCCTTTTCTTGTAGTGGCATGCAGTTGCGGTGAGTACAATAATATATATATGTATATATATATGTTTAGTAGCTAGTTTGACATTGGCTAAAATAGTCAAAAAAATTTTTTTGTTGAGACTTTTTTAGCTTCATTTGGTTTGGCTTTTTTGACTTTTGTGAGAAAAAAAGTATAATGATTATGGGTAAAAATAGTATTTTTTCTTATTGGCTTATATAATTTATTTTGTCTTTTTGTGCTTTTTTAGTTCCAAAATCTTAGCCAAACGAGGACTCATTTTATTATTATTTTTATTTATTTATTTATTTTTAGTGCAAATTACACAAATAGTCCCTACAGTTTGGGGCTTGTGTCACTTGGGTCCCTAACTTTTCAATTGTGACACATTTGACCCTGAATTTTGAATCTTGTTTCAAATAAGGACAATTGAATATATAATTAGATTTTTCAAGGGTAAAATTGTCAATTTGATAAAATATAAACAAATTTGACAAAAATAAATGTCAAGCAAATATTTTTGAATTTTTAAAAATTATTTCTACCCACTAAAAATAAAATTATGTAAAATTGATAAATCTTTTAGACATTTATTTATTTTTTTACCAAATTAATTTTTATTATGTGTTTGGATGATGATCATGTAAAATTAATTTAAAAAAATTAATCATGTAATTTTTATTAATTTTAAATAATTTTATCATCGGTGGATAAAAATAATTTTAAAAATATTAAAGATATTTTTTTGACATTTATTTTTGTCAAATTAGTTTATATTGTATCAAATTGACGATTTTACCCTTAAAAAATCTAATAATATTTTCAATTGCCCTTATTTGGAACAAAATTCAAACTTCAGGGTCAAATGTGTCACAATTAAAAAGTCAGGGACCAAAGTGACACAAGTCCTAAACTATAGGGACTATTAGTGTAATTAACCCTTATTTTTACTTTGACTCTTTATATTTTAAGTTTTTTTCAGTTTACTCTTATAGTTAAATTATGTTTAAAACTAGATAAAAAATATCACGTCAATTGTCACATAGTATAAAAAATAAATTATCATATTTGGGTTTGGGTTTGGGTTAAAAGAGTGGATTATATATTGTTACCCAAAAGACAACCCAAGATGGAGTAAATTGAATTTCTAATTAAATTGTTAAATTAAAAGTATTAAACCAACATATAAACAAATAAATTTGTGCAACAATATACAAAAGTAAAATGAGCAAAGGGATAAGAAAGCAAACACATACTTCTCAAGATTCTCCTTCAGATTTCTCCACTATTAATCAAAGAAAAATGTTTCAGACTACTAATTCAACACCACTAATACATCACTATTGATGTGGCACCATATAGACCCTATCACTAATGTGATAGTTTGGCCTTTGTTTGTTTGTTTTTTTTTTCTTTTCTTGCATTGCCGGCTCTAGTGCTACCATTTTAGTGGTCTGTATCACCACTGTTAATCAAATAGTGTTACACCAACTAGTTTTAAATTCAATACTAGTCACATCTAAGCAAGTGATCACCCCCGACCACTCCCGACCACTCCAACGACTAGTTTAAAAGTGTTTTGGAAAATTGGTAGAAAACTAGTTTTTTGGCCTTTTGATTTTTTTAGTGACTTTTTTGGCAAAAAAACTGGCTTTGTTGGTGACTCTTTTGTGAGAACTTGATAAAAAGCCAAAAAGTTGACTTTTTACTAAGTTCCCAAATTGCTCCTTAGTCACGCCTAACCCAAATAATTTTATTTTAAAAAATCACTCACGAAAATATCTTCATTTATAAGAATAGAGTACGGACTAGAAAATTGTTGTACAACTACGCTCCAATGCTCAACAAATTTCTCTTAAAAAATATTACATAATGAAGCACAATAATATTTTTTTAGAGCAAATAAATATCACAAACTTTTTCTCGGCATTCTTTTTCTTATCAAAAGATATAGCCGTTGAACCTCTTTCCTTCCTTATTCCTGCTTCCATTTGAATTTACTAACTATTGCACTCTTCCATTCTTGACAAAAATAAAAATAAATAAATAAATAATACAACACAATGCCAGGTTTACCACACAAAAAATAAAGGAAAGGAAAAATAAGATGGAAATGAATTTGAAATGATGTACAACCCACCACGTGGTTTTGTCCCAAAAAAGGGAAGTATTGCAAAAAAAGGAAACCACCACGTGGTTTTGTCCCAAAAAAAAAGGAAAAGAAAGGAAAGGAAAGGAAAAAGAGAAATGTTAGGGATCATGAAATTTTTTTCATGAAAATGATCATGAAAAATTTGTGATATTGCACAACACCCCACGGAAAGGAAAAATAATTACTCTGTTTGATTAAAGTTTTTAAAATTTATTTTTTTTAAAATTTCGTCTGTGTTTGATTTAACTTTTTAGAATTAATTTTATTTTTATATTTTAATGCTATGTTTGGTTGAAATTTTTAAATCATAATTTTAAATTAATTTTAAAACATATTTTGAAAATATGTTTGGTAAACCAAACAGTTTTTAAATTTTTGATTTACCCAGTCGTCCACTCGGACATCCCCGGATGTCCGGCCGATTGATCGAAACCGTAATATTTTTTTTTTTCAATTGCCAATCGCCACCTATTATTTGAGGAAAAAAAATATATGTTTTTGACATTTTTTGAACATAAAAATTATTATTTTTAATTGAATTTTAAAAAGAATTTGATTATGAGTTTTGAATAGAATTTTCAGTAGAGTTTTGAGTTGTGTGTTTGGTTATGAGTTATAAGTTTTTCAATTAAGTTTTGAAAACTCTTTTCAAAATTCATAATCAAACAACTTTTCTCACTTTATATATCACATAAAAAATTCAAAACTCTTTTCAAATCATAATTCCTAAACTCACAAACTCATAATACAACTCTATTTTTCTGAAAAACAAACCAACAGTTTTAAAATTCATTTTTCATATTTTTTTGTTTTCACTGAACTTTTTTAATATTTTAAGTAATTTTTTTTTAATTTTTAGACATATTTAACATAAATACACTTAAAATTATAATATTTGTGAATTTTTTTTAAAAAAAATTCACTAAATATTAAAAATATAAAAATTCAGTACATTTTTTTTATATTTATTAATTTTTTAAAATATTTTTTTCATAAATATTTTACTATTCAGATACATCTAAGTAAGGTATATCTAAAATAATACAACAATTATTTAAAATTTTAAAAATACTCACTAAAAATAAAAAAAAATTCAATTTTTCAAAAATTAAATTAAAAAAATTAAAATCAAACCCACTAAATACTAAGATGGAAATGAATTTGAAATGATGTAGAAGCCACCACGTGGTTTTGTCGATATTTTCCTTTTATTATTATTATATTTTATATAAATATATATAAAAGATGTATAGTAGACTTAAATATTTTTCAATCGGTGCAACTTGTATTAATATGATAAAATTCATTTTCATATTTTGTGTTAAATTGTTGTAAACTATGTATATTAAAAAATTATAATTTATCTTATAATATTTTAGACATTATGAAAATCAAACCATAAGATTAATATATATAATAAATTATTTTTATGCACATGATTATCAATGTATTATTTTTTGTCTAATTTTAGAAATAAATTAACTTTTGAAGTAAATTAAGAAAATTTTGAAACACAAAGGACCAAAATGAACAAAAAAAAAAAAAAAGATAAAAAATAAAAATTAAGGGCCAATAAATTATTAGGTTGACGTCAATAAATTATTATAATAACTTTAGTTAGATCCGTGAATATTTGTGTGGTAAAGTATACAACACAATACTAATAAATTATATGTATGGAGATTGGGGATGCTGCTGTGACGGGTGCGCAGCAACATCTGTTATGCAGTTAAATGGGCTCATTTTGGGATTTATTTTAGTAATTCGGACCGTTCACATTATAGAATACATCAAGTAGAACATGTCTGTAAAAAATTAGGTTAATCGGATATCGTTTACCTATTCATCCACTCACATTTCTATCTACAAAAATAAATAATAATTGTGATTTAAAGTATTAAAATGAATACAAATGCAAGTGAATGAATAGGTAAATAATATCCAATAACTTGATTTTTTGTATACATATTTTACTTGATATATTTTA
The DNA here is from genome assembly GCA_025200525.1 of Camellia lanceoleosa. Lineage (NCBI taxonomy): Eukaryota > Viridiplantae > Streptophyta > Magnoliopsida > Ericales > Theaceae > Camellia > Camellia lanceoleosa. Next base: position 112,969,706 of record CM045770.1, on the reverse strand, counting down.
AAATATGAACAGTTCGAATTATCAAAATAAGTTCCGAAATGAGCCTATTTCGCCGCACAGGGGTGCGCAGCAGTATCCCCAAATTCATATGGGTATGTGTGTTAGGTTTAATGTCAAAAAAATTATTATAATAACTTTAGTTAATGGTTGTGATAAAGTATACAATACTAATCAAGCTCTACAATCTCAATGTAAATATGTTTCACGGTTAATGATTTTTAAAAACTTACGACTGCAATGTCCAATTTATAATACTTATCATTGGATATATACTCTGCATACAACTACATGACATTTACCAATTTTTTCCCAATGTTATCAGTGCAATTACTAATTAAAAACAATAAGAAAAATTCTAGGTTCTATGATCAATTTCTGTACAAATTGAAAAACTGATTACAAACACTTGCTTGCTTGCAGAGGTTTTTAATACTTTCAGGGACAAGTTTGGGAACTTCAAGAAGTCTTTATGTGAGGATACAAAGGGACTTCTTTCATTGTATGAAGCTTCATATCTTTTAATGGAGGATGAAAGTATATTGGAAGAAGCTAGAGATTTCAAAGCTAAACATCTCAAAGAATGGCTCAAGAAGGAGAGCATAGATCCAAATCTTGGCATGCTTGTGAGTCATGCTTTGGAGCTCCCATTACATTGGGCAACGCCAAGAATGGAGGCAAGGTGGTTCATTGACGCATATGAGAGGAGATTGGACATGAATGCCAAGTTCCTTGAGTTTGCCAAATTGGATTTCAACATCTTACAAGCAATTCACCAAGAAGACCTAAAGCATGCATCAAGGTAAAAGATCACTTCCATGAAATAGAATTAATCCATAGGAAAATGCTATTCTACTAGAATATTTATATAGAATTTTGCACCAGAATGATGTGGTAGTTTCATTTGTATTATGCCCTATTTGGACTGAGCAACTTTAATACCTAGAAAGTACTTCAAGTTACCTAAGTCTTTGATTTCAAACTCATTAGCCAAATACTTCTTTAATCGAGGAACCTCCTCAACATCATCCCCTATGAGTACAATATCATCCACATAAAAAATATAAGAGCTGTTGTCTTACCATGTGAGTAGTGTTTCACGAACAAAGTATGATCAAGTCTCTTCCACCCATTACTAAGGAAAGTAAAATACTGGAGGATAGTCATCTCATCCTGGACAAACCGGTCAATTGAGCGTCGCAACTCAAAAGTCTGGGAAAAATTGTCTTTGCAGGAATATGTAGTGGCCACAGCCTCCCAAATATCCTGTGTTGTGTCCATAGCCAGGTATCCCTCACCAATCTCCAGAACCATGGAATATATCAACCAGTCCATGATGAGAGAATTGGCAATCTCCCACTGATCATAACCCGGATCGGTGGGACTGGGGGCCTGAACGCGCCCATCAACATATCCCAGCTTCCCTTTACTCTTCAAAAATATAGTCAAACTCTACGACCACGCAAGATAATTCTGACCATTAAAGAGAAAAGTGGTGATTTTTTGGCCAGGGTTGAGAGAATCAGTCATAGTAATAGGCAAACTAGGACACCCGCCCTGAGAAGCATGTGAAGTAGTAGACTCACTAGTCAATTCTGTCATGAATATGCTACTAAGGAACCCTCACAACAAACACTGGTCTAATCACAAACCCAGAAGATGGGAAAACATACCAAACAGAACAAAAACAAAAGAATTTAAGAGAGCATTTTTTTTTTGGAAGAAGACAGAAAATAAAAAAAATAAAGCAGAAAGAAGACAAATTACATGAGATCACTGAATAAGGACTTTAACTCAGACCCAAGACAGAGCTGACATGGTCGACTCACGAGAGAGAGTGGACTGAACCAAAGAGAATAAAGAATTGACTTGAACCAGAGAGCCGACTGAACCAGAGAGTTCCTGAGTGGCTGTCGGCAGCCTGAGGAGGGAGGAAAACCCTCCCGACTGAACCTCCAAGCCTACCGATAGACCTGGATTGGAAAGAGGGGGGCTCCGACGAGCCCTAGGGTGCTAGCGAAGCCCTAGGAGGCTGCGGCTAGGTCTGCCGAAGTCCTAGAAGGATGCGGCAAGGCCTGTCGAGGCCCTAGGAGACTGTGATTGGTCTTGCCGGAACCCTAGGGGAATGGCGTTTGGTGTAGTGGTGTAGTGGTGGTGTGATGGTGTCTATAGGGTTGTGATTTCTAGGGTGTTAGAGTGGCTTTGATACCATGTTATTTTTTAGAAGAGAAAAGTTAGAGGTATGAGTGGTATCTCATCCCCTTTTATATTAAATCATCACCATAATTACAAGAGTGCCATAAGACATAAAATAAGAATACTGAATATTCATCAGAATAAAATAGGAAATATTCTAACACATTCTAACAGTTGTATGGTAAAGGACATAACATGTATATGATATTATTTAGGGGCAGAAACAAATATCAGAGTTTTTATAAGGGTGTGGCAGTCTTTTCCATTTGGGATAGAGATTACTTAGACTACCAAGAAAGTATGAATCAATCTTTGTAAACGATTCTAATTGTTATATATTGCAACATTTTAGTAAATATAATTATAACATCTCTCTTTAATCTTTTAAATAGCCAAATAGAATTGTTTATGATTGAGGTTCAAAGGTCGATTGGTTTAGAGAGTGCTTGATGGTCAGGATGTCTGAGCTTTTACATTGAAAGGTATTTGGTTTACAAAGCTCCTCTTAAGGAAGCTTTTCTCACCAAGTGACTGACTAGTGTTGCGTGTTTAGGAAGCCTGAAGATAATATGTTACCCATTTGCTGTTCCATTGTCAGGTAGCAAATATGTGGTGCCTCTTGTTATATTTGTTTGGTGTACTTTGGTTCATATTGAGTTCGGTAGGTGATTTGTTGTGTTGCCAGGGTGAATGTGTGTGGAAGATTGCTAATATGTTGTAGTATTTTGTCCCTTCATATGTTATGCGGAGCATCTAAGTAAAGGTTAATGTGGTCCTTTGATGGTGTGGAGCTTCCATCTCATGAATTGAAGTTGGTGTGCTCTTTGCTTTATTGGTCTCTGAAGTTGTCTTTAATGTCTATTGGATTCTCTTGTGGAGTTTTTGGGTCATGTGTTTTTGTCCCATTGAGTTTTGTAGGCTTTCTTTTATACTAGTGCAAATGATTATGGGTTGTACCGTATTTGGGGAAAAAAAAAGAGAAAGTAAAAGCGGCTAGTTATCAAAAAGAAAAAGGAAAAAGCAAAGAAAAGAGGCAAATGAAGTTCTTAAATGGGGTACTACTTGCTTAGAATTATTTGGATAGTTTTATTTTTCCCTTTTTTCAACTTTTTACTCAAGAATCTTTGTGGGAAAAGGGGTGAGACAAAACCCAATGAATAGTGATATATCAAAGCTATTTTATGACAAATTATACCTCCGTTTTAGATATTTATAAACAAACAAAAAGCTTAGAAACTTAACTTACATTTGAAGCATAACATATCATTTGCACTTTCATTTCCAAATATGGTGATAATGTCCATCCGTGGGGTGCTAAACAAAACATAACCGGGTCAACTCTAATTATGTCAAAATCACAATCTAGTGGCAAGAGCTCTTGAAATCTAAGCAAAACTATTAGTATGTTTAACGTCCTCTAATAATGCTTGGGACCGAATTCATAGATGGCATCTTTGTAGTATAAAATATACTGAACATAAGATCTCCTTGAATAGCTATCACTTTCTATATGAAGTATCATAGATTCGAGTTCTAAAAAGCTTTAATAAAAGTAGAACCAAGAAATATCACCACTCATCTCTAACTCCACAAAAGTGTGTTAATCCACAAGTAAATCAACACTACATAAGCATAACAAACAATGTATATTGGTATACAAATCAGAACATAAGAAATTAGGACTACTCTTCTTCATGGGTTATAGGTCTTATACAAGTGTGAATTGATTCTTTAATTGATTCTCCCTTGTTCGAATAAAGATCTTAGTTAGAATTGATTTCATACTGATTAATGAGTCGTGTGACACTAACTTTTTCACTTGTACACCTCTCCCTTCCACCCTCCCGTAGATAGTGGTGGCCCTTTTCAAGCAAAACTCTAATCAATTCTTCTATATGTGAAACAGGGACATAATGGTCTGGAATCGATTATTAATCTATTGTTAGACAATGGAATAGTATGGTATGGAATCGATTCCCTAATCAATTCTCTTGTTTTTGAATTAGGGACAGAATGATTTGGAATCGATTCCTTAATCTATTAGGCACTTGAATGTTAAATTTTTTGGTTTATTCAACTTTAATCTTGTTCTAAGGTCACAAAATCCTCAATACACGAGACTCAAGATTCAAGGAAGGATGTGATGAGGGTAAAAAGAATCACTTAGTTAAGTGGTTTCTCTCCCTAAGGAGAAAGGGGGTCTTGCTATCGGGAATATTGTTACTAGGAACACTGCACTCTTGAGCAAATGGTTGTGAAAATTCTCTAGTGAAAGTGAGTCACTATGGTGTTCCATCATTAAAAGTAAGTATGGAGTTCAGGACAATGGCAGAGATTCTAATGTGGTTAGTAGAGGCAATTGTCGGTCTCGTTGGAAGTCCATCTCTCGTTTACATCCTATAGTGTCTCCTTTCTTGTCTTTGAGAGTGGGTAATGGGGTTTGTATTCGGTTTTGGGAAGATATGTCGTTGGGGGTTACCTCTTTTCCATTGCTTTACATATTGGTCCGTTATCGGAATGTGTCAATTGCGTAGGTGTCATGCTCTAATGTGGCACCAATCTCTTGGAACTTCAACTTTCTTAGGAATTTAAGCGATATGGAGTCTCATGAGTTGGCATCTTTGTTGTAATTGATTGAGGGGATTTCTTTATCTTCATTTTCTGATAGAAGGGTTTGGAGTATCACTCCCTCGGGGGTATTCTCGTGTAAGTCTTTGTTTGATACACTCATTGATAAATCTTCTGTCCAGTTGTTTCCTCCATTAGGGAAAATGTGTGATTCCCCACAAGTAAATCAATCGATGGGAATAAAAACTAATGCGGAAAAATTAAATCAAAAGCAATACAAGAATTTTTACGTGGTTCCCTCAATGTGAGGTACGTCCACGGGATCGAAATCCGATTTCACTATCAACCAAAAAGTTTTCAAATGATTACAAACGAGACACAAATAGTCTCACAAAACCACCCTTAGGTGAATTCCAAATAATCACAAATAAACAAGAGAAAAGACCTCACCAAATAGATAAATCAAAATCTTCAGAACCAGAGTTGTAGAAGATTCAGAATAATAGACCAAATCAGCTTCACCAACCAACCGAATAAGCACACTGATAATGCTTCAAAGAACCGAAAAACGAAGCAAAGAGACCTTTCGAAGATCAGCCGAAAAGCAGTACTAACTCACCCAATTGAATTAATCAATGTTGGCAGCCGCACAACACCTTTTCCTTGGGAAAAACAATACCAAACATATGTATTGTGAATCTAGGATTTTTTTATCAAAACCTTAGTTGTTTCCAAATTGAATTAGGTCTCCACAAATATAATATATAAAAATATATTATACCTAAACTAAGCCAAATTAAAATTCTTTTAATAAACTAATTGGGTCCCACACTCTAATAAGGAGGTATACCCAACAATTCTCCCCCTACCGACTTAGGTGGAGATATTAACCATACCCGCCAAAGTTCGACACTTTAAATGTTTATCCCTCGACAAAGTCTTAGTCAACATATCCGAAATATTATCATCCATGTGAACCTTTTTGAGTTGTAACAGTTTCGAATCTAACACATCACGAATCCAATGGTATCTCACATCAATGTGTTTCGATTTCGAATGAAAAGTAGAATTTTTACTCAAGTGAATAGCACTTTGACTATCACAATAAAGCACATACTTTTCTTGCTTCAAACTCAACTCTTGCAAAAATTTCTTCAACCATAACTCTTTTTTGCAAGCTTCCGTAATGGCAATAAATTCAGCTTCGGTAGTTGAGAGAACAACACATTTTTGTAATTTAGATTGCCATGCCACAGCTCCCCTTGCAAAAGTCATCAAATACCCCGAAGTAGATTTCCTAGAATCAACATCACCGGCCATGTCAGAATCTGTGAACCCATCAAGCATCGGCTTACCATCCCCAAAACACAAACATACCTTCGAAGTCCCTCGAAGATACCTTAGAATCCATTTTACTACTGCCCAATGTTCTTTACCCGGATTAGAGAGAAACCGACTCACCACACCAACGGCGTGATAATTATCTGGCCTTGTACAAACCATGGCGTACATCAAAGAACCAACTGCTGAAGCATAAGGAACTTTGAACATCTCTTCTTTATCTTTCTCACTTGTAGGACATTGATTCGAACTAAGCCTGAAGTGACCTGCAAGTGGACAACCAACCGGCTTTGCTTTATCCATGTTGAATCTCTCAAGAACCTTCTCAATGTAGCTTTCTTGAGACAACCAAATCAGTCCCTCTTTGTGATCACGAACAATTTTCATACCAAGAATTTGTTTTACCGGCCCCAAATCTTTCATAGCAAAAGACTTGCTCAACTCCAATTTCAACCTGTTTATCATGGTAGAATCTTGACCAACAATTAACATGTCATCAACATAAAGCAAAAGAATAATAAATTTGCCATTCGGGAAATTTTTAACAAACACACAATGGTCCGAAGTGGTTTTAGAAAAATCATTATTCATCATGAAAGAATCAAATTTTTTGAACCATTGCCACGGGGCTTGCTTGAGACCATACAAACTTTTCTTCAATTTGCAAACAAATTTCTCTTTCCCTTTCTCCACAAAACCTTCCGGTTGCTCCATGTAAATTTCTTCTTCAAGATCACCATGAAGAAATGCGGTCTTCACATCAAGTTGCTCAACTTCAAGGTTCATACTTGTAGCCATGCCAAGTACAACCCGAATAGAAGACATCTTTACAACTGGTGAGAAAATCTTATCAAAATCAATACCTTTCTTTTGTCCAAAGCCTTTCACAACAAGACGTGCCTTGTGCCTCAGATCTTGCCATCATTCTTCAATTTGAAAACCCACTTATTTTTCAAAATTTTCCTTCCTTTAGGCAACTTCACTAAATCATAAGTCTGGTTTTCAAGCAAGGAATTCATCTCCTCGCCCATGGCCTTTTTCCAATCACCTTTCTTTGCATGCTCAATTGCTTCTTGGTAGCTCTCAAGCTCCCCTTGATCGGAAATCAACACAAATTCATTGGGAGAATACTTTCTTGAAGGTTGTCGGTCCCTTGTAGATTTTCTCAACTCAAGTTGTGGTGGCGGTTCTTGAGTTGGATGCTCTTCCTCAATTTCTGGCTCAACTTCATTAGGATTAGCATCATCCTCTACATCTTCAATGGGTGGCTGTACATCTCCCCCATTTTCATCATCCACTGAAGATGAAGGAGATGGATCCATGTCAATGAGATCACTAGTTTTTGGCTCCGGTTGATTACATTTGCCAAAGTCCTCAATTGTTTGGTCTTCAAGAAACACAACATTATGGCTTCGAATGATTTTCTTGTCGACCGGATCCCACAATCTATACCCGAATTCATCACGCCCATAGCCAAGAAAAATACATTGTCTTGACTTGTTATCAAGCTTGGACCTCTCATCTTTTGGAATGTGAACAAAAGCTCGGCAACCAAACACTCTCAAGTGCTCATAAGACACATCTTTACCGATCCAAACTCTTTAAGGAACATCACAATTCAAAGGATAGGAAGGAGACAAATTGATCACGTCAACCGCTGTCTTCAATGCCTCACCCCAAAAGGATCTTGGCAATTTAGCTTGTGAAAGCAAACACCTTGTTCTTTTCCACAATGGTGCGGTTTATCCTCTCGGCAACTCCATTTTGTTGAGGAGTCTTCTTAACTGTCTTTTGATGCCGAATACCTTGGTCATGATAATACTCATCAAATGGCCCAATGTATTCACCACCATTGTCCGATCGGATGCATTTCAATTTTCGCTTTCTTTTCAACCATGGCCTGAAAATGCTTAAATACTTCTAGAACTTGATCTTTAGTTTTTAGTAGAAAAGTCCAAACTTTCCTTGAATAATCATCAATGAAAGTAACAAAATAAAGTGCACCACCATGTGTTCTAACTTTTAAAGGACCACAAACATCCGAATGAATCAACTCCAAAACATTTTCTTTTCTAGAGGCAACATTTTTATGAAAAGAAACTCTATGTTGTTTACCCACCAAACAATGAACACAAGTTTTAAGATGTGTACCTTTTAAACTGGGTAGAAGCTCTTTCTTGAACAAAACTTGTAGCCCCTTTTCACTCATATGGCCAAGCCGCTTGTGCCACAATTCGGTAGAAGTATCATCTTCAAGTGCATTGACAACACCTTTACAAATTTTTCCTTGCATCGAATAAAGTGTGTGAGTCTTCTTGCACTTAGCCACCACCAAAGAACCCTTTGTGAGCTTCCATATTCCATCACCAAATTTGTTGTTGAAGCCTTCATCATCTAGCTTCCTAGTAGAGATCAAATTGAGGCGAATGTCGGGAACATGCCTCACATCTTTAAGCAACAACTTGCAGCCCAAATTTTTTTCCAAGCAAACATCACCCATGCTGATAATCTTGGACAAACCTTCATTACCCATTCGAACAGAACCGTAATCTCCTTTGGTGTAGATAGTGAAGAAATCAACTCGAGAAGTCACATGAAAAGAAGCACCGGAATCAATCACTCAATTGCTCTATTGGCCCACAAAATTGATACAATTATCTTCACAAACGACCATGAGATCATTGGTAGTAACTGCCGTTGTGTCTTCTTGCTTCTTATCCACACTTTTGTCACGCCTTTTCTCCTTGTTCTTGAGCTTTCGGCATTCCCGCTTCATGTGCCCTTTCTCATGGCAATAGTAACACTCAATGTCTTTCTTTTAAAAAGAACCATCTTTTGATTTGTCACGGCTTTGATTACGACCATGAGGAGTCTTACTCCTCCCCCTTGTTTTGCTTCGACCTCTCACAACAAATGCTTCCGAATGAGAGGAACCCGCTGATTTTCTTCTAGTTTTTTCATTCAACAAGCTACTAGTGACTTGGCCCATTGTGACAACTCCATCAGGTGCCGAATTACTAACCATCACAACCAAAGTCTCCCAAGTTTCGGGCAAAGAATTAAGTAGCATCAAAGCCTGTAACTCATCATCAAAAATAATTTTCACAGAAGCAAGTTGGTTAACAATACTCTTTATTTTATTTAGATGTTCCGGAATAGGGTTGCCCTCTTTATATTGTAAATTAACCAACTTACGAAACAGAAAATCTTTATTTGTGGCTGATTTTCTATCATAAAGGCCTTCTAATTTTTTCCATAAATCATGTGCTGAAGTTTCAGTAGCAACATGATGAAATACACTGTTATCAATCCATTGACGGATAACACCAACGGTTTTTCGATTAAGCCTCTTATACTCATCATCTTTCATACCTTCGGGTTTGCCACTATTACCCTCAATGGGTCCATACAAATCTTTACAAAATAATAGGTCCTCCATTTTAGTTTTCCAAGTTATCCAATTGCTTCCATTGAAGCTAGACATACGACCCGCATTCCCCTCCATTGATTTACACAAATAAATAAACCCCAATAAACCGTAAGCTCTGATACCAGTTATTAGGGAAAATATGTGATTTCCCACAAGTAAATCAATTAATGGGAATAAAAATTAATGCGAAAAAATTAAATCAAAAGCAACACAAGAATTTTTACGTGGTTCCCTCAATGTGAGGTACGTCTATGGGATCGAAATCCGATTCCACTATCAACCAAAAGGTTTCCAAACGATTACAAATGAGACACAAATAATCTCACAAAACCACCCTTAGGTGAATTTCAAATAATCACAAATAAATAAGAAGAAAGACCTCACCAAATAGATAAACCAAAATCTTCAGAATCAGAGTTGTAGAAGATCCAAAATAATAGACCAAATCAGCTTCACCAACCAACCGAATAAGCACACTGATAATGCTTCAACGAACCGAAAAACGAAGCAAAGAGAACTTTCGAAGATCAGCCGAAAAGCAGCACTAACTCACCCAATTGAATTAATCAATGTTGGCAGCCGCACAACACCTTTTCCTTGGGAAAAACAATACCAAACATATGTATTGTAAATCTAGGGTTTTTTTTACCAAAACCTTAGTTGTTTCCAAATTGAATTGGGTCTCCACAAATATAATATATAAAAATATATTATACTTAAATCAAGCCAAATTAAAATTCTTTTAATAAATTAATTGGGTCCCACACTCCAATAAGGAGGTATACCCAACATCCCCTTCACAAGAAAATTTGGAAAGTGGTTGTTTCCCATAAATTGAAGTTTTTCATGTGATCCTTAGCTCAAGGAGGTGTCATGACCTATGATCTCTTCCAAAGGAGAAGGCCTAATCATTTTCTTTGTTCTCAATGGTGTGTGATGTGCACGAGTAGTTTGGAATCGGCGGATCATTTATTTCTCCATTGTCTGGTGGCTCTTTTACTATGGCAGCGTCTTTTCAATTTGTGTGATGATCAGTGGATTTCTCTGAAGGAATGTACACTTATGCTTCTTGTTAGGTTTGCAGGATTTGAAGGTAGCTACAGTATTGTTTGTGCTACTTTTTGGTCCTTATGGCTGGAGAGGAATGCAAGGATCTTTGAAGGAAAGGAGTCGAGTGATGAATCTTATGGGACAAGGGGAGATATTTAGCTTCGCTTTGGGCTTTTGTGTCTAGACCTTTTAAAGGAGTTCCCTTTTTAGGGATTGGGCTGCTGTTTGTCATTCCTAGTTTTTGGTTTTCCTATTTATTTTTGGTTGTTGTTGTTGTTTAGGAACTTCTTACTTGAGTACTCCTTGTCCTCTTTCTCTTTTCTTGCTTATGTTTAATAATATTCTTCGCCGCTTAAAAAAAAAAAATGATTCAAGGATCTCAAAAGGTAGGAGGACACCATAGTACTCACCAAATGTTTCAAAATTTGGAATTTCTCCCAAAAGAGTAAATCAACCCAAGCACTGTCTCTAATTCTGTTTCTTTTAATTAGTGATCTAAATTCATTCCAGTGATGAGATTAACAGATTAAAGAGGTGTAGTGAGGTCTACAGTGGTGATTCTTACTTCAATTGTGAGTTTGAGGGCTTCCACTATGATTTCCCTTTTGCTTTTCCTTTCCCCCCCCCTCTCACTTTTCCTTCAATTTCTTATCTCTCTCCCCCTTTTTAGAATTCTTATGCATCTTAGAGGTGCTAGGTTGTCTCTGCACCTCTTTTGTATTTTTGTGTTAATTAAATATATATATGTAATATGCACCTCAATTAGGAGAACAGATGTGCAAGCATTTTTTTTTTTTTGTGTGATAGTACTGTACTTACTGTTTTGGATTTTCACTATTAAAAACTCAGATTTTTCCCAAGAGTTCCTTTTAGGTTGGATTTCTTTGCTTGGGTAGCATGATGAACCGTGGTTACAGGGTGTCTAGTAGATGTTTGTGTTAACTTATAAGTCAATCATTTGCTTCCTTCATTGCTAAGTAGCAAATGAGCTTCAGGATTTGCTTTTCTCCACCTTTGGGGTTGAGTGGGTGATGTCAAGATCGGTCAAGGTTGTTGGGGGCACTGTTATAGGAGGAAGACTAAGAAGAAGGCATGGATGGTGGCTCACTTATGTTTGATGTGGATCTTGTGGAGAGAGACTGGGAGACAAATAAGTGCACTTTTGAAATGGAATTGATGACTTATAAGCTGAAAATGGATCTCCTGCATACTTTCGGTGTAAAGGATCTTTTTCTGAATCCTCTTTTCTTCTTGTTGATTTCATAGCCTAACTACATTTCTCTGTAGAGCTCTTTTGATGCTTTTTGTGTATGTTCGCACCCTTGGGGTGTTTTTGATATAGTCATATACCACACATTTTGAATTTATTTATCGGAAAGAAGAAATCTTTTATAAGATTGGAAACCAAACTCAAAACAGATAATTTTATAGTTCTTATCTTACTATACAGAAGAATAAAAGTTATTTTTATTGATTATCTGATTAATTATATTTCCTTTGATTCTTGCAGCTCACAGGAGCGTATTTTGCATTCCTGGAGGTTCTTCTGAATAGCCATGTCACTTTTGTTTTGAATCTGGATACAAGCACTTTTAGGTATATTGTAGGATCTCTTGAATCAGGCCTCAGAGGACTAGATGCAAATATCATATCACAGGTTTGTTTGTTATCTCTCTTGACATTTTGTCCTTTTTTTTTTCGTGCTGGACAAAACTAAAATATTATATATATATATATATATTTCCTTCTCTCTAGGTTCTTTAAATCAGAGTGTTTACTTAGGCACTTCATTCTTAATTTTCTTAACATACACAATCATTCTTGTAATGGTATGATACAAGAGTACTGCAGCTCCCTTGAGATGTTTTTCTGTTAAATAATCCTTTGAATTTGTTATTGTAGACACCCCATTTTTGACCAACCTTAAGACTCAGACGTCACCGATTGAGCGCTCGGTGATGTTGCATATTGTGCTCGTTCAGAAGTCTCAGAGTTGCAGCCGAGCGCCCTGCCTCTAGACTTCCGAACTCTCTTCTGTGCCTTGGTTCGGGACCGCCCAACCATCTCCGATTTCTCCGGTTTTCGGCGGGGACCTCTGTTTTATCATACTGAGGAACACTGGGGTCTCAGATACCCACTTCGTGGCCAAATGCCACTTTCGATGCCTGCAGCCTATTTTCGGGACCCCGAACTGCGTGATTTGGGCCCCGAGCATTCATTTTGCATCGGTTTTTGTTCAATTTTGGCAGGTACCTCTGTTTTAGCATCAGGAAGATCACTGGAGGGTGGGAGGCCAGCAATTGTTCCAGAAAACCAGTTTCGCTCCTCCGGCGCCCGTTTTGCTCACTTCCGGGCCAGTGTTGGACACCCTAGTGATATTTTCTTCGAGCTGGGACTACATATTTGTGATGAGGGCACATGGGAGGACCCTAAAAAGTACTGGTCGGCCAGTAATTGTTACTTTCATTTTTGAGTCTCTCCTTCAAGTTCAATGTTGTGACTCCTGTTTCAGAGTTGCCAAATTCCAACCTTGGAACCTTGTTCTACACACCTGGGAGGACACCAAAACATGGTGTTCGGCCAGCAATTCTTCACTTCTTTTTTTGGCCATGGCCGGCCAGGGGAGTGGCTGGTCGATTAGTTGGGGTGGCCGGCCGGCCACCTTCAAGAAATCCACTGGCCACCACTGCTTTTGAACCCTTTGCTTGTCCACTGCTTCAAAATATCCTGCCCTCCGGATATTTTGGGAGGAAAGCTTGGATGCATTTCCCTCCCCTTTTACACCCTTTTTGGTCCTCTTAAAGGGCTGGACAGCTCCTTTGTTGAGGTTACAAAAATTTCATCTCAAGAGCCTCTCTTCCAAACCCTCCATTTCCATAGCCAAAAACCCTAAAAAGCTTCAAGTTTCTAGCTCCTCTCTTCATCAACCCTAAGCACCACCATCACCACCTCCATTTCAGCAGCAAAGGAGTGATTTTCAAAGGCTAAGGATCAACAAATTGAAGCCAAGAAGCCACCAAAGTTAGATCTTCAAGGGTAAGACTCTATTTCCTTTTTTGAGCACAATTTTGAGTCAATTCTTTATCCTATTTGCTTTGTATTTTGGGCTCCGACCCCTACTGGTTTTAGGCTTATTTTGAGCCCCTCTACAACTTTGTAGAAGGGCTCAGCTCTGTTTGGTGTCTCCATGATGCACCTCTTTCAATACCACTCTTTAGGCCAATAAATTGCATGCTTTGTTTGGCTTTTGAGTGATCCATTTTCGAGCCTGATATATACTTTGAGTGGGCCTATTTTGAACCCTTCTTCAACTTTGAAGAAGGTCTCAATCATGTTTGGCCTCTCTATCATGCACTTTCTTTGTAATCCTCCATATTTTCCGTAAAATTGCATGATTTATTTGGCCTATTTGTGATCTGATTTGGAGCATCTCATGAACTAATATTATGCTTATTTTGAGCCCCTCTTCAACATTGAAGAAGGGCTCAACCTGGTTTTCATGCTCTACATGCCACTTGCTTTGAATTCATGTTCTACTCCTATTTGGCATGCCCCTTTGAGCTTATTTGGCTTCTGTTTTGAGTCTTCATCAGGCCTGGAAAGAGCCTTGTTTTGTCCTTCTAATAATTTTTTGTTAAGGGTTTTAGGCCATTTGGTGCATGCTTTTGGTACTTCATGTAATACCATCTTTGATTCCGTAAAATTGCATGCTTTGTTAGGCTTTCTTGGCTTCTGTTTTCAGCCTTCATCAGGCTTAGAAAGTGTCTTAAAATGACCCATTATTCATGTTTTGTTAAGGGTCCAAGGTTGTTTGATGCATGGTTTTGGTACCTCATGTTATAGCCTTTGTTGGCTCATTATTTTGCATGCTATGTTTAGCATATCTAAATACTGAATTGGGGGATGTCATCTCTTGTAAATGTGCATATTTTTGGCCCCTCTTTAATTTTTTAGAACTGTGTTTTTCAGTTTGAGCATTGTATATACCACTTGCTTTGTAATTCTCCTCTTTTCCCCCATTTTTGCAAGCTATTTTTGCCATACTTGTGATCATTGTTTGGCCATACTTTGTACTGAAAAAATGCTAGTTTAGGGCTGCCTTGCTACTGTTTTACATGTTATGTCCATATTATGCATGTTTAGTAGGGTCAGAGGTCGCTTCGGTGCATAACATTGCATTTCGGGCATCAGGTGTAATTTTGTCATAATTCGGGGGCTATTTGTGCATCATTTTAGCTACTGAAATTTGCATTTTTCATATGCCATATGCCACGTTTCATTTGCATGCCATTTCATGCCTGTATGTCGCTGCCTCGGTTTGCGTGCCGTGTGCGCGCATTTCGAGGCAGCTTGTTTTCATCTTTCGGCAGCTTATGTGAGTGTGGCTGAGGTCCTCTCATGTTAGTGTAAGCCCAATTTGTTATTTCATGCCTATATGTCACCGCCTCGGTTTACGTGCCCGCGGGCATGCATTCCGAGGCACTTCTTTTTTATCCGACGGCAGCCTATGTGAGTGTGGCTGAGGCCCTCTCACGTTGGCGTAAGCCCATCATTGCATAGCCCATCATTGCATTCCGTATGCCATTTCCTCGGCTTGTGTGCCCGTGGACACGCATTTCGAGGCATTTCATTTTAGTCTCATTGTATATCATATTTCATGCCATTTTCTCGGTTTGCGTGCCCGTGGGCACGCATTTCGAGGCATCTCGTTCTCATAGCATTGTGTATGTTAGGATTGTATTTTAGTTGCATTCATGCATATCATGCATATTGCATCGTGTTCGGGATAGGAGTTAGCCCGGGCACGGGAAACGAGGCACGTTTCGTACTCCGAGTGACGGAACGGGTCTCAATTCCCAAGTCACCGACACTCCGGATTACTCATGATGGAGTTAGGTTTTGTTGTAGCATTCATCTGCATTCATCTGCATTCATCCTATATTGAGTTGTGCAATCCGATTCCTCGGCCATCATGCATCGAGATGCGTGATTGGTGGCACGAGGATCGAGGCATGCATATATTTGTCAAATACATTGCTATGCCCCTTTCCTGCTCTCTGTCGCAGCAAAATGAAGAATCAGCAACTTTTCGGAGCCTGGCACGCATTTCGAGAAACATTGTAAACAGAGGCTAATCGGGACATCCCAGTGGATTTCCGCACAAAGCAGCTCCACATGCATCATTTCATTATCCGGAGCGGAGTCAAGGCAGTCCCTGGCTTGCATGCCAGTTTACAGCTTTCTTAGTTAATGTGTTAATTAATTAGAAATCTGTATATTTATTCGGATTGTATTATTCTTTCATTCGGGACTGTATTATTTATTCGGACCCTCTATGCGAGGGCATAATTGTAATAAGTGTGGGTGAGTGTGATGTATGTCTTCCAACCCCCATTTCTTTCTCCCTTTTATTTACCCGCTTACGATGATTAGATATAGGGCATATTTCAATTAGCATAACAGTATGACAGTATGTCTGCATCATTCATCTGTTTTGCACGCACCGGGCTCGGCGCATCATACAAACTGCATTTGTATTTCAATTCCAAATTGAATACATGTTAGTTGTAGCATTCCACATGCCATGTTTAGGACAGCCGAGCCTGCTATAGTTTGCATCTTTGCATGTGTTGCATTAGGCATCGCTGTATACTTAGGATCATGCATGATTTCTAATCAGGTTCTGTTTTGGCTTGAGTACTCGGTGAGTTTTATGCTTTAGCATCCTTGCATGCGTGTGAGTGTCTGCCATGATAGCATGCTTGCCATGAGGCTAAATGCTTATGTGATATAACTGCCTTGAATGCCTGTGGGTGGAGGTTGAGTTATCTGAATTGGGACAATTCATCAAATGTCTGTTTTAAGCCCACTAGATAGTGGCAAAATCATATTTTTCTAAGCCCACCTGAGGGTCGCAAATCCGCGTCTTAGCCTACTTGCGGGTAGCACCATCAAACCATTTTCAAACAAACAAACATGAGATGTTCTGGCCCAATTCAGCGATTCATTTATACTTGTATGTCAGGCGCATCACATAGTAACATAGGCTAATAATGGAAATAAGAACTCACAATGTTTTCAAAAAACGGATAGTATGGTTGGTAGAGGCGGGTCTTTGACCGGTCGAGCGGGGGTGCTCACGATGTGACCTTCCCCAATCGTACCCAAGTTCCCAAGCCAACTTTGGTGATGACGGATACGTGGCCTTTTGGCACCGAGTCAGGGTTTCCTAAATTTCCCATTTTAAAATATTTAAGTGGCGACTCCGTTATCCGCAAAGCACCCATGTTTGGCACTTCTTTCAAAAAATCTGTTTTTCTCAAATACGATTTGCCAGATTTGGACTCTTTGGTTCAAGATTTGGAACCGCGACAAAATCGAGTCCGAATCAGAACGAGGTCCTCGCGGCTTGTTACGCTTCGCGCATCGCTGGGATTTAGAGAACTTGACTCGAACTCGTGATATCCGGTTTTGACTACGCTTGTGTTTTTTTGCATTGCATTTGCATTGGTGCGCTTAGGACACCGTGGTTTGCCATATGTCATTCGAACGATTTGCGGAGGCTTGTCTTGTCAAGTCATGTCCATAAGGTCGATCGGCTGGGCTTTGACAAAGATGGGAACACAAACCCCGGTTTTTACCGGGCACCCTTTTGACCATTCGACCTAGTGCATATTCGGAATCCATAGTGACTATTCCAGACTAGGACAAAGTTGCTTACCCGCTTATAGGTTGTTTGAAGCCGCCATGTAGTAAAACCCTAGTTCGACAAAATAGGACAGGGAAACCTAACCCCAACATAGGGGTGTTTTCAGCTCTCACTTATCTCGCTATGTGCTTGTTAGAGGCCTCCACAGGAATGCATGTATCGTGTTATGAGTTTGAAGATCGAACTGGGCATCGCTTTATGAGTTTGGGCATCAGTTCGGGCATCATTCGGTGTCCGAGAATCGCTTGTCTCATGGATATCGATTCAGCTTAGGGAACAAAGGATACAGAAGGATCGATGGTTGAGGACGATGTATTTCCAAATTTTATCCAACTGCGTGTTGTATGCCCGATCGTGTTGTGTGTATTTAAATTAAGCGTTATCCGCCTGCTTTTTCCGTCATTTATTTTTTTTGCTTTATTATCTTTTTTTTTCTAGGGCGCTTTGTAGCACGATTGCTTCCGAGCCACCGATACTCCCCAATTTGGACACGAGGTCGCCGACCAACCGATCCGAGGATCTAGTTGACGACATCCAAAGGTTCCACTCTTACCTCGATCACCGAAGAAGGCCGAGAAGGCACAAGGTGTCGAGCACGGATCACCGAACAAATAGCCTACTCTAGTGTCGATACCGGGTTGAGATTCCTGTTCGCTATAGAGATACACTTGCCGGTTATTCAGATGGAACAAGAATCCAACAATGGAGGCGATGATGCGCAGATGAATGAGAGCATGAAACAAATGCAAGATGATGCTATCCGCCAGCGGAATTTTCTAAACAAAGAAGTCATCATGGCCCAAAGCTCGAGCCGATCACCGACATAACAGCAGAATGCCGATCGCTTCACACCAGTCCCTCCTCCACTAGGGGCGATCAGTTCTCCTCCACCCGGCCCCATTACTCGAAAGCAGATATTCATCGCCGTAATGCTCCTCCAAATCCCCTGCATACCCGTAACACCGAATACCCTCCCAAATCCACGTAACGCCTCGCCAAACTTCCAAAACACCCAAGAGGACACGGGTCTTCCAATCTGGCTCGCTCCGCTTCGCCAAGAATCGTCCCAAAAATATTACACCCAATCACCCGGACTCTCCATTCGAAGTTCGAGGTAGACCAGATACAAATTGAGCAAGTTGGAAAAGCTCTTCAAGAAATCACAGGTGAAGGCCATCCCAGATATTGAAGACGGCTACACCGATGTGGCCGTAACATTGTTTGACAGATTTAAGATGCCCCAGATCGATCACTTTGATGGATCCGGACCCCATGGTTCATCTACGGCCGCCAGACATCTTATGCCAATGGGCCTAACCGCACTACGAAACTCTCACCGCTTGGCCGAACCTCGTCAGAGTGGCCAACCGGTATGCAAAGTTGGATAATGATGTCAAGAGGAACTGGGATGAGTTGGCTGAAGCCTTCGTTGCACAATATTCATATAATACTCAGATCGAGATTACAACACGTGATCTCGAGACAACAAGGCAGGAACAGAAAGAGACTTTCTCTGATTTTGTCACTCGGTGGAGAGCAAAGGCATCGATGATGACCTTAAGGCCAACTGATAAAGATCAAATCCGGATGATTGTGCGCAATCTCCAACCAAGGCTTATGCAGAAGATGATTGTAGTTCCCTTCCCCACCTTCGCAGACTTACATGATATGGGGGTGCAAATTGAGGATGCTATGAAGCAAGGGTTGATTGACCAGGACCGGGATCAGCCCCGAAGAACATTCAACCGTAATAACAATGCGGGCCCGAGTGGCTCTGTCAATACAAGAGCTTCAGAGGTCGGTATGGTCACCACCACTCTCCCTCCCCAACCAAGGCCCGCAGCGGCCACACCTTTTTCTGATGCATCTGGGAGCAGTAACCAAGCTTCAAGATACCAATCTAGGGGTCAACGAACCTTCTCCCCACTACATATGCCTTTGTCCAAAGTCCTCGGGGTTCTAGTCAAAAAGGGGCATCTGAAACCCTTGGAACCGAGGCCCCCTCCAAATCCACTCCCCCCTTCCAATAACCCAGCCAAATATTGCAAATACCACTAGCAGCATGGTCATGATACCGACCAATGTTACAAAGTCACGCCATGAGATTCAAGACCTCATTGACAAAAACATCATTCTACCTCCCGAGAGACCCAACGTCACAACTAACCCACTCCCAGCACATAACCAAGATCCACCCAAAAGAATCAATCTCATCCAAACTGGGGACGTGTCTTACGACCCTAGTATCTACATTACTCCCTCCCACCTACCCAAGCCGAAGGTGATCCTTCCTGATAGCACTGACTTGTGCATGATGGACACCTCCACAACCCAACCTGAGCCAAAGGTGGTGACCACCGAAATGGAACGGGCAAAGCTTCCGAGAAGAGCAAACCGTTGAGTCTGGGTGGAGCCCGAGAATTTAGGCAGAGCTTATGATCCGAGTGGATATATCTTGTCAATGAGCCAGCCTAAGCTGAGTGTGGGGCCGCCGGAAGAGGCTGAATTGTGTATGATCCGGGGGGACAAACTTGAATCAGTGGGGGATGATCTGACAACGATGGAAGAGGACTTCGCCAACCTCCAGTTTTTCAACGACCAAGAATCAGGGGATGCATCAATCAACTGGTTCGAATACGAGGAGGCAGAAGTCGTCGGGTGGTTGGATGATTAGCTAGATATTGTACCATTTGTGGCCGGAAGGGCCGAGGGTCAGATTGAATTGCCGGAGAGCGCCGGTACGAAGAATTTCGCTCAGGAGCAAGACACTTTGAAAACCGAACAATTAACGCTGGAGGAACAAGAAAAGAAATGGGATTCTGAGAGGATCCGAAAAGCAAAGAACCATGAGGAAGTTGAAAGTGCTGTAAGCACGAAAACTGAACATGCTGTGAGCATGTGGGAGGAAAATGCTGAGAGCGCAAACAAGCCCGAACCAGACAGGTGCTTGTTAAATGCTAATGGAATGTGGTGGGAAGATGACGACTTGTATCTCGCCCACACGCATAAAGATCGGGTGGCCAACCAGACAAAGACTGGTATCTCAAGAGGTGGACCATATGACAAGAAGTGGGTGGTATTTCAAGCCCCCACACCTTGATCAACCCGAAGCATCGGGGAAAGATAAAGAGGTGGAAAAACAGAGAGAGAAGCAAGTTGAAGAAGAGGTCAGATCAAGCAAAGAAAGAAAATACAAGCAGACATCTCCATCTGGGGACTGCTTATGGCTTCAAGGGTGCATAGACAGGCTGTCCTATCTGCTATGGACAAGGCCAAACTCTCCATCGAAACTACACCAGAGCAACTGGTTGGGCTGGTTTTTCCGGGAGGAGGTTCCCCGGCATTGACCTTTTCAGACAAGGAGCTGCCGCCTGAGGGCGTGGATCATAACAGACCTCTCTACATCTCTGTAGAATGCAAGGACAAATGGATTCCGGTGGTACTTGTTGATACCGGGTTCGCTATCAATGCCTGCCCAGCCAAAACGGCGTATGCAATCGGGTTGAAGCCCGTAGACTTCACACCGACCACTCAAGTAATCAGAGCCTACGACAATACAAGTAGGGATGTCCTAGGGACAGTAAAAATCCAAACCAAGATTGGGCCTGGACAACACGAGGTAGATTTTCACGTCTTGGAGGTCCTCATCCTTAACATGTTTTGGGGCCACCGTTGCATCGTGAAGGCCGTCTCATCTACTCTACATCAAATGGTGAAATACCCCTATGAAAAGGGAATAGCCATTGTTTTTGGGAATTCATCAATCCATCCTCCTCCGGAGATATCTACGCCAGTCTTGGAGATTGAACACGGCATGGAAGACATGTTCATATCAGGATTTACTTTGGCTGAGGCCCGGGTGGTGCAAAACATTATGGCTATAAATGAAGGTGTGTACGTCAGTGCTCAATCCGTCTACCTCATGAACAAGCTACAACATATCCCCGGGATGGGATTGGGAAGAAGCGGCAGGAAAGGAGTCGCAGCGTTGGCCGAAGTGCCACATAACCCGCATACCTTTGGACTGGGCTATCTGCCCACCAAAGAGGACTGGGTGAGGAGAGGAAAAGAAATGGCCGGCAGAGCCAAAGTGAAGCAGGCTGGGAAGCTTTTTGATCTAATGCACAGGCCCATCTAGGGTACGAACGGACGCTTTGTCCGGAGGGGAAGACTTTCCATTTTGCGCTTCCAGAGCCATGGTTCAACGCGAGAGAGGAAGCGCTGCATGTGTTCAAATCTTCTTCGACCTGCAACTATCCGGGGATGATGTTGCCACAGAGCAGACAGACCCAACAACTGAGGTTGAGCAGAATAAGACAGTGGATCCTGAGAGCACAGAATTGGAAATGGGGGTAGCACTGGGATGTCTCCTCTCTGATCCTCTGATCGACTAAGATTGCTTGGGGAATAACTTCATGGTTTCCATGATTGGGGATAAAACGGCATGAGCGAGACCACCGCCTATCTTGGATGCATCAATCGCATCTCTCTCACTTGGCAAGACGAGGAGGAATTTTTGTCCAAGAAGACTGGTCAGTCTCGAGCCGAATCGATTCCACCGAGTCTTGTGAGTCGAATCGATTCCACTCGATTGAGTCCGAGTCTGCACTCTGGGGTGTCAACCCGATGCCACAAATCCTGTCTAGGTCAGTTTTTTCCTTTTCATTTGAGTCTTGTAACCGATGAATTGATGATTTGGATGTGCCTAATGAGAATGAACCGCCTGGGTTTCCGAGTACTTTTCTGCGGCCCCTAATTTATTGCATTAATCAGACTTTCAAAATTTTGATCAAAACGACGAGGACGAAATTCCTCCGGTTTTACAACGCCTAATTGAGCAAGAGCAAGAGAGATTTGTTAAGCCATTAATGGATGAAATCATTTCCGGAACATTGGTATCGAGGAGGACCCGGCCGGTCCAGATCGGGTCCACGTTGTCTTCGGAGGAACGCGAGCGCTTAGTCGCTTATTAAAAGATTTCAAAGATGTTTTCGTGGTCCCACGAAGACATGCCCGAATCGATCCCGAGATTGTACAAAGATCGATCCCCTTGACCCCGAGGCCCGACCGCTGCCAAGCTCAAGGATCCGCCGGATTGGGCTCTAAGATTAAGGAAGAGGTCACTACAAATTGACGCAGTTTCCTGCTAGTATCTAAATATCCGACTTGGTTGGCTAACATTGTTCCGTGCCAAAGAAAGATGGCGGATTCGTGTGTGTAGACTTTAGGATTTGAACAGAGCTAGTCCGACGACGTACTTTCCCTACCGCACATCGATGAGTTAGTGGACTTCACAAAGCAGGCATGCATTGCTCTCATTCATGGATGGCTTCTCAGGGTACAACCAGATAGTGATGGCGCCAGAAGATAGAGAAAAGACTGCATTCACCACCCTGTGGGGAACATACTGCTACCGGGTAATGCCGTTTGGGTTAAAGAACGCCGGGCTACTTTATCAACGAGCCGCGACCACAATACTACATGATATGATCCACAAAGAGGTTGAGGTGTACGTGGACGACATGATTGTCAAGTCTAAGGAAAGAGAGGGCCACTACACCGCCTTGCACAAGTTTTTCCAAAGGATCAGGGAATTCCGGTTGCTGCTTAACCCTCAGAAATGTACATTTGGTGTTACAGGAAAATGCCGGGTTTCGACATAAAGGCATCGAGGTCGACCCTTCCAAAATCAAGGCCATCTTAGAAATGCCACCACCGAGGACTGAAAAGGAGGTGCGAGGCTTTCTGGGTAAAGTGCAATTCATAAGACGGTTTATTTCAAAACTAACCTTGACTTGTGAACCACTTTTTGGCCTCCTCAAGAAAGGAAAGAAGTTCCAATGGGACGGCCGATGTCAAGCTGCATTTGAATAGATTAAAGAATATCTACAGAACCCACCCGTTTTATCACCACCAGAACCGGGAAAACCGTTGATTTTGTATCTGTCAGTGACTGAGACTACAATGGGCTGCATGCTTGCACAAGAATCAGAAGATAAGGTGGAGAGAGCCATCTATTATTTAAGCAAGAAGATGCTGGAATACGAGACCCGATATACACCGCTCGAAAAAGCTTGCTTAGCTCTGGTATGGGCTATCGAAGTCGCGCACTACCGTTAGCTCACTGTAATGTTGGTTTCACGACTAGATCCCATCAAATATCTTTTTCGAGAAACCAAAGCCACGGTAGGCTAGCTTGTTGGTTGTTGTTGCTCTCCGAATTTGTTCTCACAAATGTGACGCGAAGTCGCTGAAAGGAAGAGCAAAGGGCAGAGTTCCTGTCCGACCACCCGTTGAGGGGATGAAGCAGTTGAGTTCCTATTCCCGGATGAATCAATTCAGCATATCGACGAGGAAACTTGGACATTGTACTTTGACGGAGCGCCAAATCAGCATGGGTATGGGATAGGAGTGTTGCTGATAGCACCCGACAATTCCCGTATCCCTCTAGCCTTCAAACTCCGTTACAAAGTCTCAAATAATGAAGGAATCACGGTTGCATTGTCGGTTTGGAAGCGTTTCTAGAATCGGGGCAGGATGGCTGGATGTCATTGGGGATTCGAACCTTGTTGTGTCTCAAGCTAAAGGAGACTGGAAAGTTAAAGAGGAAAATATGATGATGTATCACCAAACCTTGGATTTGCTGATTCCTCTGTTTGAAAAGCTAAGTTTTACTCATCTACTAAGAGAGAACAACAAGTTCGTAGATTCGCTAGCAACTCTATCATCTATGATAGACATCCCGTGTGGAGTCCGGATGCGTCCAGTCATCATCGATCAGAAATTTGTACCTGCCTATGAGTCGATTGCAGCCATAGATGAAGTTCAGGACGAACACCCCTGGTATTACGACATCTGGAACTTTTTGGAGAAAGAAACATACCCGCCAGGGGTAAATGCCAAAGACAAGAGAGCAATCAGGAGAATGTCAGTTCAGTTCATCATCTACGGAGGTAAACTATATAAACGAGGTCATCTAGGAATGCATAAACTGGGCGTTGATGCAGAAGAGTCAAAGCGCCTGATGGAAGCCGTCCACAGGGGTGAATGTGGTGCACACATGAATGGAGTGATGTTGGCACGGAAGATCCTTAGACAAGGTTATTACTGGTCCACTATGGAGGAGGATTGTATTGGTTTCGTCCATGATGCCAATAAATGTCAAATTCATGCAAATCGCATGAACATTCCGCCACAAAGTGCATAACATGACTTCGCCATGGCCATTTTCGTCTGGGGAATTGATGTAACGGAGCCGTTATCAAGGGATCGAATGGGCATGAGTTCATCTTGGTAGCGATAGATTATTTCACAAAGTGGGTTGAGGCCCAATCTACGCAGTTGAAAGCTTCACACGTTGTAAAATTCATCGTAAACAACATCATCTCGCGCCACGGGTCCCAAATGAAATAGTTTCGCATAATGGTTCCCACTTCAAGAAGGAGGTGATTGATTTGTTGGAGAAATACAATGTGGCTTTTCATAAGTCGCCTACTTACCGCCGCAAAACCAACGGAGCAGCTTGAGGCCGCCAACAAGAACATCAAGCGATACTAGAGAAGATGGTGGAAACTTATCGATCGCCAGATAAGCCGCTTGCTCTGGGGCTACAGACTTCGATCGAACTTCTCTCGAGCGACCAGACTCATTGGTCTATGGGCTGGAGGCCGCTTGCCTATTGAGATTGAGGTCCCGTCATTACGAGTATTGGCCGAAAGTGCCGATAGCCAAGCGGATTGGCAGTAATGTATTTGAGGAACTCATGCTTTTCGATGAAAGAAGGCTGAAAGCACTGTACCACATCCAAGGTTATCAACGTAGAATCGCCTGGGCTTTCAACAAGAAGGTTAAGTCCAGGAACTTGAAAGAAGGAGATTTAGTACTCAAGGACAACCGAGCTCCCATCCACGACCCAAGAGGCAAGTTCAGACCCAATTGGACTGGTCCTTACATCATCAAGACAATCTGGTCAGGTGGAGCTGTGGTTCTGATGGATCTAGATGGCTTAGAGTTTTCCCAACCGATCAATATGGACAAGTTGAAGAAATACTACCCCTGAGAGGCTCGCTAGGCCGAAAACCCGAAAGGGCGACCTAGGCAAAACTCAGAGCATAGAAAAATTTGAAATTATAAAAACTGAGCTCGCAAGGTTGAAAACCCGCAAAGGGCGGCCTTGGCAAAAGTTAGAGCGCAAAAGGAGAGTAAAAATACCCGAGCGAACCTAAGCCTGAACTACGTAAGACTTGATTCCCATCTTTGGGATACGTAGGTAGCTTCATCTTGAAGTTCAGTCATAATCTTTTCCCCGATCAACTTTATCCATTCTGATCATCTCAGTCATCTCTATTCATCAGCATTTATTGTGATCTCCGGTACAGTGTTATTCAGACTAGGGGCAACTTTCCGTTGCTATGAATTGCCAAGGCACTTTTCAAACGAGGGGCAACTTTCCAGTTGCTAGGATTCGGGGTTGTGCATCTCAGTGACAGATCTCAGGCGTGTCCAGTTCTGATTCATATCGAAAATAGTTTTGAAAAGTTTTAATAAAAGTTGACTTTGTTCAAATTAATCTTTTCACAACTAAGACCATTTTTGGACCAAAAGTGGAGAATTTTCAGTACCACGACCTTCAATTTCATTGATTTCAAAACAGAGTTCTTTTGCTCTTGCATACAATTGAAGTTGCTTTTTATTACATTCATAACGAAAACTTGAAAGTACTAATAAAGCAATAAATTTGGGGCATAGTCAAGTTAGGTGTCCCTACGCCCCCTTCTAGAGCTAGTTGAAGCCTCTGATGCCAACCTAGGCCCAACCTGTGCTTCTTCGTTGAGCCAATCCCAAAGACTCGCCGATAAAGTGCAACTAAAATAGGAGCAGGGGAAGCTCTCTAACTCTCCATGTCGGCCTCGTCGAGCCACCAGGCGCCGAATCGAAATGTAGCCGATACTCTATCCTCCGGTGGGCAAGTCCGATCACGGCCAAACCGGGCGCAGAATACGGAATGGGAAATAGAACACAAGTGAGTCAAGCCGATCAATAATCCCGACCGCCGGACATGCTATAGCTTATTGCCGGGAGATTTAGCCAAGGACAACGCCACGCAATGCGACCCGCTGACAAGTTGCACATCCATACAAACCACCAACTCTCATCAGGAGCATTCACTAGGCGTTGCGAAGAAGTAGCCACGGCCGAGTAAGGTGACAAGAGTCCACAACTTGCAATTTATCCATCAACCATATCTCGGAAGGGATGAAAATGAGAGAATAAAGAATAGAGATGTGCGATGAGAGAAAAGTAAGATGAGGGTTTTGTGAGAAAACCGAGCCCGAGGGCCGAGTGGTGTGAGTGAATATACATGTGAGCTTGGGTGGGAAACATTACCGCACAAAGAGTGGACTCCTCAAGAACCCGGTTGTCTCCGGCGTAGAAAGCATCCAAGCCCATCGTTGTCTCACCAATGTCATGGCGATACATTTCTTCCCATCCTCAAGCCTTGAGCGACTTCAATCAACGGATGCTATTCTCCGGAGCCCGAGACAAACAGAAATGAGATAGTAAGCACAAGCAGAGGGCGTCGCCGAAGCCTTGCTAATAGTGGTTGATGCGTCACCGCATCGAGAATCGGTAAATCGCTCGGGATATCCAACATGCCATCACCAATCGAGATCTAGCATCATGCATTAAGACCGCACATCCGCCTAAGGTTTGGGCATAGCTAAAATTGAGTCAGAATTTCTCGCCGCCAGACTCCATCAAGATTTGAAAATCTTCAAAAGTAGGGCATACCTCTTGCCCGCCAAAGCTAAAGACGTAAGGCCACCAAGTTCCAAAACCTTGCCATGCATAGAGGAAAGGAAGATGCAAGGAGTCCCACCTAGCGTGAATAGTGCATTCAAGCCAAAACCCGGAAGTTCAACTTCTCCGAGCCATCTAAAGAAGAAATCCAAGATGTGAGATTTTCGTGAGAAATGCCCATTTTTGCGAGGAAAGGTGATGAAATGAATGAGTTCCAAGGGTGGGGCTTTTATAGAGGGCAAAACACTATTCAAAGGACACGTGTCAAATTTCGGAGGTTGCGGAGAGGTGGCCGGCCATCTATCCTAGTAGGCCGCCACCCTCTAGGCTCCAAATGCAAAATGTTTTCTACCTCGTTGGTCCTATTTTGCCCGCCGAGGGAAGCTTGAGGCACTTTCATGCATCGGGAATGTCGAAGGCCTCCATTTCTATCGCTTCGGATACATTCCATTATCCATTGTCCGTCCGGCACGCTTTTGTTGTGTTTTGCTTATCGAGTAGTTGTTTTGTTTATCGAGTTGTAAGTTTTGTCGAGCCGTGATTTTGTGTTTTGAATTGTTACTTTTTGGTTATACAATTTTGTTAAGTCTTGTCTATTGAGTCGTTAACATTGTTGTACTTTTGTTTAACGAGTTGTAAACTTGCTAAGATTCTGTTATTGCTTAGTGAGTCGAGTTGTTTTGATTTGTTGCGTGTTCATTACGACCGGTAAATACATGAGGCACATTTTCATTCGATTCCATTTTGTGCAAAATGATGCGATACGATGCTAAGAGTTTCAAATACAAACATCTTTTCAAAAGTCGTTTCATTCCATCATGTTTTTACAAAAAATAAAGGTACAAGTTTTACGAAAATAAAAGCGCCTAACAATGCTAAAGTGCTACAAACTACTAGCCAAAAAGTAAAATAAAGCAGAAATAACATCAAGATCCTCGGAACGGGAATAAGGAGGCCCTCTCATCCTCTTTATGGACAACCTCGCACCATCATCACCATCCAGATCGAGCTGTCATCCTCCTGGATCCCTCACCTCGCCTCCGCTCCCGAACCAAGACCGAGCCTCCTCCCCAGAGATGTCTTCGACACGGTCTGACCTCCTCCTCCTCATCCTCGACAATGGGTGCCTCAAGGCTCATGAGGCGACCTCTCCCTCGAGCTCCTCGTGAAGGCTGGATGGCCCAACTCCTCGGGGCCCAAGACTGAGTAGGTCTAACACCTCGACCTCTCTAAGAAGGCCCGTGGCCCACCGTGTCGAAGCATATACGGGAGGCATCTGAAAATGAAAAGTGCAATACATCAGTTCAAACATAAAAAGCAGGTGCAAATACAATACGTGAGTGGGGTGTGTGCCGGATGTGTTCTACACAGCCTATCAGTGCAGCAGAATGCTCAAAACTAGCATGTTAACAGAACTATGATAAATGAAAGAGAGATGAAGGGTACCTGGAAGCCCATGATGGACATCTGTGCCTCTCTACGCAGGACCATCCCCTCAAGTGAGGCCACCACCCCGAGCATCTGGTCTATGTACTCCCGAGGTGGCTGCAGACACA
Source organism: Camellia lanceoleosa (assembly GCA_025200525.1). NCBI lineage: Eukaryota > Viridiplantae > Streptophyta > Magnoliopsida > Ericales > Theaceae > Camellia > Camellia lanceoleosa. The sequence continues at coordinate 112,941,058 of CM045770.1, read as the reverse complement.
AGCTCAACTCATCAATAAATAAGCAACTGCCAAAATGTCTGTGTGATAAATGAAAAATGGTAGAACATACCGGTGGTGAGTCAGGATCACTGACATATCTGTGACCAGGCATCGGAGGCTCTATAGGGATCGAAATCGGAGAAGTAGTCCCATACTGCCAACTCGTCAACTCAGTCGGCATATTTGGTCATCCAGGATGATCGAGAGTCGGAGGGATCGGAGGAATCGAACTGCCTCTACCTCTAGATGCACCAGCCCTGCTAGAAGAGGGGATGTCTGCAGCACGGGCACGACTCGAAGATGGTGCGCCAAGGCCTCGCAGGGAGCCCGTACTCCCGTCAAGGGGGGCATCAGATATATGCGGCGATAGGTGGCGTAGTTCCCCTCAATGAGATGTAATAAAGCATCGGTGCCCTGCATATCTCTAGTGACCTCCTTAGTAGATAGCCTGTCGGCAGTCCACATAGTGGCTGGAGGCACAGCAGGAGGGTCCTGAGAATCATACCCCCACACCTGACGCTGAAAGCGTTCCTCAGAACCAAGCTCGCCGGGTCCTCGGCAGAACCTATATCGAACTGGTCGACCTCCGGTATCGATTCTCGAGATCGGCGCCAAAGACTGCCCAGGGTTGCCAGGTGATCTGCGGATAACCAAGTACAAATCAATCAAATCAAGAAATACAAAGCAGATCAAAGATGAAAATGAAAGGCCCGAGAGTTCAAATACTCTGTCAAGACGGTCAAGTACTGCCGCAGAGAAGAGAGTCTCGAGGCCTCGATAGGTGCTCGCCCTCAAACATCAATGAAAACGGAGTCATAGGAGGTCCCGCCACCTCCATCTCCGGCTAAAAGGGAAAATATGCATATACCCATAGCCGAGAAAAGCAGTGAATGTGAATACAAAGTGCTAAAGGCGTAATACGTAATGCAAAGTGCGCTGTGTGCAAAGTGAATAAGTAATGAGGAGCAAAATGTAAATCAAGAGGACTGAATGTACCTCCCAAGCTCTCCAAGAGTCAGCCGAGTAAGTCCTCACAGGTAGAGATCAACCATGTAACAATAAAGGGTAGCAGCGCCGCCTAATCATACCGATTGACTGTGATAGGTCTACTAGGGCACTCAAGAGATACGGCACCATGTTCCTCTATCGAAAACAGAGTGGTGCCAAAGAGGAACATGAGGAAACCACAGTATATCTTGCCGACCTCTTGGAGACTCAGTTCCATCCAGGGTCACGAAAATGGGAAGAGAACCAAGTATACCGAACCTCCCGAAGCTCTTTTCACAGCGGAGTGCCCTCAATAGATGCATCCAAGCAGCCTCCCACTGACCCATATCTGCGTCAGGGAATGGGTCCACCGCCTATGTCTAGGCGGTGAGTACAAATGAAGTCCAAGGGGGTCATGGTCATATCCCTGGCCGCAAAAATGGAAAGAATTGATGGTGTCCCACCATCTCTCCGCCAGAGCAAAGAAACAATGTCCTATCGATAAGACAAAGGAGATAACCCCGCAGAATGGTCGAATCTCGCAAAGTCAACGGTCTCGGACACCGGAGCCAAAGATACCACTCCCTGCGAAGGAGCCATACCTCAGACGGTAAGAGAACCAACCTGCATTCAAAACGAATACATGTGTTCAGTACACAATAAAAACGACCTATGTACAAATCAGTGGGCTGTGTGTTCACTTCAAACCTGGGTCATGGTTCAAAGAATCAGTTTGGCTCTGGTGTTCTACTCTTAATCAATGGGTGTGTTCACTTCAAATCTGGGCTGCGTGTTGATGAATCGAGTTTGGGACTGTGTGTTCTACTCTTAATCGATTGGGCGTGTGTTCACTTCAAATCTGGGTCATGCGTGTTGAAGAAATCGAGTTTAGGGCCATGTGTTCTACTCTTGTCGATTGTGTGTTCGCTTCAAATCTGAAATGCGTGTTGAAGAATCGAGTTTGGGGCTGTGTGTTCTACTCTTAATCGATGGGGTGTGTGTTCACTTCAAATCTGAAGCGTGTTCGATGAATCGAGTTTGGGCTGTGTTCTACTCTTAATCGATTAAATGTGTGTTCACTTCAAATCTGGGTGCGTGTTCAAGAATCCGAGTTTGGGACTGTGTGTTCTACTCTTAATCAGTGGGCTGTGTGTTCACTTCAAATCTGGGCTGCGTGTTCAGTGAATCCGAGTTTGGGACTGTGTGTTCTACTCTTAATCAGTGGGCTGTGTGTTCGCTTCAAATCTGAGCTGCGTGTTCAGTAAATCAGAGTTTGGGACTGTGTGTTCTACTCTTAATCGATTGGCCGTGTGTTCGCTTCAAACTGGGTGCGTGTTCAAGAATCGAGTTTAAATTTGTGTGTTCTACTCTTAATCAAATTTGTGTGTTCACTTCAAATCTGGTGCGTCATGGTTCAAGAATCGAGTTTGGGTATGTGTTCTACTCTTAATCGATGGGCTGTATGTTCACTTCAAATCTGGTCGTGTTCAAGAATCGAGTTTAGGGTCAGGTGTTCTACTCTTAATCGATTAGGCCGTGTGTTCACTTCAAATCCAGTGCGTGTTCAGTAAATCAGAGTTTAGGGCTGTGTGTTCTACTCTTAATCAGTGGGCTGTGTGTTCACTTCAAATTTGGGCTGCGTGTTCAGTAAATCAGAGTTTAGGGCTGTGTGTTCTACTCTTAATCAGTGGGCTGTGTGTTCGCTTCAAATCTGGGCTGCGTGTTCAGAAAATCTGAGTTTGGGACTGTGTGTTCTACTCTTAGTCAGTATGTGCTGTGTGCTCATTTTCAACTTCGGGCTGTGTGTTCGGTGAATCAATGTTTGAGCCGTGTGTTCAATTCCTAACTAATGTGTACTGTGCGTTCACAATCAGTCAATGAGCTGTGTTCATGAAATTCAAGTGGCTAAGTCACATGCTCAGGATGCAAGTACTATGTCATAAGCTAAACTGTGTGTCTAAGCATGGCAAAGGTACAAAATGCACGAAAGATACAGAAAATAAAGTAAAATACCTCTGCATCGTGGGAGAGGTGCTGCTCCGGCTCTCGCAGAAGAAGATCCCCTGGTACCCGATCGTTGAACTCGGTGAAATGACGGAAAACGGCTTCATGAAGCCTATGTATTCGATCGGAACAAAAGGGCGAACCCTCGAGGGCAATGTCATAATATCAAAATCATCTCCGGCGCCGGGAAAACCTCCACCGTGAGGGAAATGACCCGCCATGTCAAGAAATCTGCAAAGAGAAGCAAAAATGAGCAAAATGAGCCAAAATTGGAAAAAGTCAACAAAAGTCAACTCTCGGGAAATGAAAAGTCAACAAAAGTCAACTCCCGGAAAAATCTTCCAAATAATGAGACAAACTTACCTCAAGTGGTGACAATGAGAAGAGAAGCCCCGGAATCAAAATTTAGTCGGCTGAAAGTGCTTATATTTGGAAGATTTGAAAACAACTTGCGTAGAAGGCCGGAGGACGCGTATAAAATGCAAATTTGAAGGAGAAAATGGTTTAGGGAGCAAGAGAAGAAGATTTCACGGCTGTGGGTGTGATTTCGGAGTGAGTGGGCAAGTGTATATATAGGAATCTCCAAAATGACCAAAATGCCCCTGCTTTTGGCAGGTGGCTGGCCGGCCATTTGCTTTTCCTCCCCTGGCCGATGGCCTCTCCTAGGGCAATGAGCTGGCCGACCATGGTCCCCACCCCCTCCCCTACCTCTCTGCAAATTTTGAGGAAAATCGGAGTTCCCGGGACCTGAAAAAGTTCAAGAAAAGTGCACTTTCTGGCGCCGAATTGCTCCACCGGAACTTCAATTGCAATTTCTGACATGTGTCTCATCATTATTCATCAAAATCAGAGTGTATCCTTTTTAAACATGTTGTGACCTCTCCGGGAGGTGAATCAGAGGCTGCGATCGAGTTGTCGCCCGAAATCTGGCGTTCCCAGCTCGTTGTTGCGCAACAAACGGGCACCCTGATTTGTGCTCGTTTTGCATTATTTGGCTCATAATTTGCATTCTCATGAATGTTTTGCATTGTCATGCTTGATTTCTTGGTGTACAATACTTCTATGCTTGAGCACGTGTTGTCACGCATTATCTTTTCTCGCATTGTGATGCATCCACTCGCCGACACTGCGTGTGTCAAACTTTCAGAATCACAGGAATCACATTGAATATATGTTGTTGGCATATTGTTCTTGTTGAATTTCTCTATTTTGCAGGCACGATATTGTATGTACGGTTCATTTGAGGCTGGTGCGACCAGACGAATCGCGCAGGTATCGTATCTTCTCCGTGTGAGACGCGACGAGAATTGAATAATTCTCCGCATTCCTAACTGCATGAAATGTAGTCGTTGCTTTGCATTCTTGCTTAAAACTGTTGCATCTATTTGTCAATACTTGCTTCATTACAGCTTGCTGCACTTGCATAATCACCTGGCTCCGTGCCTATCATTTGCATTTTGCCCCCTTTTGCCTGAAGGCACGCCTGCGGGCACACATCTCTGTTTATCTTGTATGATTGTCTAAGTCTTCGGCCTTGTCAAAAATGGGTCGTCTCTAGGCTTTGACATTCACTCTCGTCACTTCTTGACTTCCGAGTTCTGTCAAAAAGGGGCAACTGTAGACACCCCATTTTTGACCAACCTTAAGACTCAGACGTCACCGATTGAGCGCTCGGTGATGTTGCATATTGTGCTCGTTCAGAAGTCTCAGAGTTGCGGCCGAGCGCCCTGCCTCCGGACTTCCGAACTCTCTTCTGTGCCTTGTCTCGGTTTGCGAACCAGACTCGGTTTTCTCTATTTTCTTTCCTGAGGGGAGGGAGTGGTCCTGTAGGCTATCTCTCAGTGGCCGTGAGCTACTTTTCGTGGCCGTAGGCCACTTTGCCCATTTCGGAACCCGGTTTCTGGTTTTCGGAGCCGTCAGGCCGTGTGCCTCGGTTCGGGACCGCCCAACCATCTCCGATTTCTCCGGTTTTCGGCGGGGACCTCTGTTTTATCATACTGAGGAACACTGGGGTCTCAGATACCCACTTCGTGGCCGAATGCCACTTTCGGTGCCTGCAGCCTATTTTCGGGACCCCGAACTGCGTGATTTGGGCCCCGAGCATTCATTTTGCATCGGTTTTTGTTCAATTTTGGCAGGTACCTCTGTTTTAGCATCAGGAAGATCACTGGAGGGTGGGAGGCCAGCAATTGTTCCAGAAAACCAGTTTCGCTCCTCCGGCGCCCGTTTTGCTCACTTCCGGGCCAGTGTTGAACACCCTAGTGATATTTTCTTCGAGCCGGGACTACATATTTGTGATGAGGGCACATGGGAGGACCCTAAAGACTGCTCGTCGGCCAGTAATTGTTACTTTCATTTTTGAGCCTCTCCTTCAAGTTCAATGTTGTGACTCTGTTTCAGAGTTGCCAAATTCCAACCTTGGAACCTTGTTCTACACACTGGAGGACACCAAAACATGGTGGTTGGCAGCAATTCTTCACTTCTTTTTTGGCCATGGCCGGCAGGAGTGGTGGCCGATCAGGTTGGGGTGGCCTACCTTCAAGAAATCCAGTGGCGGCCACTTCGCTTTTGAACCCTTTACAGCTGTCCAGCTGCTTTTCAAAATATCCCTGTCCTCCGGGGGATATTTTGGGAGGGAAAGCTTGGATGCATTTCCCTCCCCTTTTACACCCTTTTTGGTCCTCTTAAAGGGATAGACAGCTCCTTTGTTGAGGTTACAAAAATTTGATCTCAAGAGCCTCTCTTCCAAACCCTCCATTTCCATAGCCAAAAACCCTAAAAGGCTTCAAGTTTCTAGCTCCTCTCTTCATCAACCCTAAGCACCACCATCACCACCTCCATTTCAGCAGCAAAGGAGTGATTTTCAAAGGCTAAGGATCAACAAATTGAAGCCAAGAAGCCACCAAAGTTAGATCTTCAAGGGTAAGACTCTATTTCCTTTTTTGAGCACAATTTTGAGTCAATTCTTTACCCTATTTGATTTTTGTTTTGGGCTCCGACCCCTACTGGTTTTAGGCTTATTTTGATCCCCTCTACAACTTTGTAGAAGGGCTCAGCTCTGTTTGGTGTCTCCATGATGCACCTCTTTCAATACCACTCTTTAGGCCAATAAATTGCATGCTTTGTTTGGCTTTTGAGTGATCCATTTTCGAGCCTGATATATACTGTGAGTGGGCCTATTTTGAACCCTTCTTCAACTTTTAAGAAGGGCTCAATCATGTTTGGCCTCTCTATCATGCACTTTCTTTGTAATCCTCCATATTTTCCGTAAAATTGCATGATTTATTTGGCCTATTTGTGATCTGATTTGGAGCATCTCATGAACTAATATTATGCTTATTTTGAGCCCCTCTTCAACATTGAAGAAGGGCTCAACCTGGTTTTCATGCTCTACATGCCACTTGCTTTGAATTCATGTTCTACTCCTATTTGGCATGCCCCTTTGAGCTTATTTGGCTTCTGTTTTGAGTCTTCATCAGGCCTGGAAAGAGCCTTGTTTTGTCCTTCTAATAATTTTTTGTTAAGGGTTTTAGGCCATTTGGTGCATGCTTTTGGTACTTCATGTAATACCATCTTTGATTCCGTAAAATTGCATGCTTTGTTAGGCTTTCTTGGCTTCTGTTTTCAGCCTTCATCAGGCTTAGAAAGTGTCTTAAAATGACCCATTATTCATGTTTTGTTAAGGGTCCAAGGTTGTTTGATGCATGGTTTTGGTACCTCATGTTATAGCCTTTGTTGGCTCATTATTTTGCATGCTATGTTTAGCCTATCTACATACTGAATTTGGGGATGTCATCTCTTGTAAATGTGCATATTTTTTGCCCCTCTTTAATTTTGTAGAACTGTGTTTTTCAGTTTGAGCATTGTATATACCACTTGTTTTGTAATTCTCCTCTTTTCCCCCATTTTTGCAAGCTATTTTTGCCATACTTGTGATCATTGTTTGGCCATACTTTGTACTGAAAAAATGCTAGTTTAGGGGCTGCCTTGCTACTGTTTTACATGTTATGTCCATATTATGCATGTTTAGTAGGGTCAGAGGCGTTTGGTGCATAACATTGCATTTCGCATCGGTGTAATTTTGTCATAATCGGGGCTATTTGTGCATCATTTTAGCTACTGAAATTTGCATTTTTCATATGCCATATGCCACGTTTCATTTGCATGCCATTTCATGCCTGTATGTCGCTGCCTCGGTTTGCGTGCCGTGTGCGCGCATTTCGAGGCAGCTTGTTTTCATCTTTCGGCAGCTTATGTGAGTGTGGCTGAGATCCTCTCATGTTAGTGTAAGCCCAATTTGTTATTTCATGCCTGTATGTCACCGCCTCAGTTTACGTGCCCGTGGGATGCATTCCGAGGCACTTCTTTTTTATCCGACGGCAGCCTATGTGAGTGTGGCTGAGGCCCTCTCACGTTGGCGTAAGCCCATCATTGCATTCCATATGCCATTTCCTCGGTTTGTGTGCCCGTGGGCACGCATTTCGAGGCATTTCATTTTAGTCTCATTGTATATCATATTTCATGCCATTTTCTCGGTTTGCGTGCCCGTGGGCACGCATTTCGAGACTTCTCGTTCTCATAGCATTGTGTATGTTAGGATTGTATTTTAGTTGCATTCATGCATATCATGCATATTGCATCGTGTTCGGGATAGGAGTTAGCCCGGGCACGGGAAACGAGGCACGTTTCGTACTCCGAGTGATGGAACGGGTCTCAATTCCCAAGTCACCGACACTCCGGATTACCCATGATGGAGTTAGGTTTTGTTGTAGCATTCATCTGCATTCATCCTATATTGAGTTGTGCAATCCGATTCCTCGGCCATCATACATCGAGATGCGTGATTGGTAGCACGAGGATCGAGGCATGCATATATTTGTGAAATACATTGCTATGCCCCTTTCCTGCTCTCTGTCGCAGTAAAATGAAGAATCAGCAACTTTTCGAAGCCTGGCACGCATTTTGAGAAACATTGTAAACAGAGGCTAATCGGGACATCCTAGTGGATTTCCGCGCAAAGCAGCTCCACATGCATCATTTCATTATCCGGAGCGGAGTCAAGGCAGTCCCTGGCTTGCATGCCAATTTACAGCTTTCTTAGTTAATGTGTTAATTAATTAGAAATCTGTATATTTATTCGGACTGTATTATTCTTTCATTCGGGACTGTATTATTTATTCGGACCCTCTGCGCGAGGGCATAATTGTAATAAGTGTGGGTGAGTGTGATGTATGTCTTCCAACCCCCATTTCTTTCTCCCTTTTATTTACCCGCTTACGATGATTAGATATAGGGCATATTTCAATTAGCATAACAGTATGACAGTATGTCTGCATCATTCATCTGTTTTGCACGCACCGGGCTCGGCGCATCATACAAACTGCATTTGTATTTCAATTCCAAATTGAATACATGTTAGTTGTAGCATTCCACATGCCATGTTTAGGACAGCCGAGCCTGCTATAGTTTGCATCTTTGCATGTGTTGCATTAGGCATCGCTGTATACTTAGGATCATGCATGATTTCTAATCAGGTTCCTGTTTTGGCTTGGAGTACTCGGTGAGTTTTATGCTTTAGCATCCTTGCATGCGTGTGAGTGTCTGCCATGATAGCATGCTTGCCATGAGGCTAAATGCTTATGTGATATAACTGCCTTGAATGCCTGTGGGTGGAGGTTGAGTTATCTGAATTGGGACAATTCATCAAATGTCTGTTTTAAGCCCACTAGATAGTGGCAAAATCATATTTTTCTAAGTCCACCTGAGGGTGGCAAATCCGCGTCTTAGCCTACTTGCGGGTAGCACCATCAAACCATTTTCAAACAAACAAACATGAGATGTTCAGTTCCAATTCAGGCGATTCAGTCTATACTTGTATCTTTGTGCATCACATAGTAACCTAGGCTAATAACGAATAAGAACTCACAATGTTTTCAAAAACAGATATCATGGTTAGTAGAGGCGGTCTTTGATCAAGGCGAAGTGCTCACGATGTGACCTTCCCCAATCGTACCCAAGTTCCAGAGCCAACTTTGGTGATGACGGATACGTGGCCTTTTGGCACCGAGTCAGGGTTTCCTAAATTTCCCATTTTAAAATATTTAGGTGGCGACTCTGTTATCTGGCAAAGCAGTCCATGTTTGGCACTTCTTTCAAAAAATATGTTTTTCTCAAAAACGATTTGCCAGATTTGGACTCTTTGGTTCAAGATTTGGAACCGCGACAAAATCGAGTCCGAACTGTAACGAGGTCCCTCGCGGGCTTGTTACAGTTATGTCAGTGTGCATCTGTAGTTGATAATTTGGCTACTTATTATTTCAATCACATAACGGTTGGAGAGTCCCCCACTACACCAACTGCTCTTAATCTTGCTCGGCATGTTGCAGATTGCCTTGGTGTGTTTCCTGAAGTAAGTTGCTTTTTCTTTTTCTTCTTTTTTTATAAGTAGTGAACTGATTTCTCTTCATTTGAAATGCATATTATCAGCTTAAATATTCTAATGACAATTGAGAACCATAGGATTTGGTTTCTCATAATGCCGACAGTGAATGGTGTCATATCAAATATAATTATGATAAATGATAATAAATTGGAGGTGATGCAATATTGTTTGCATTGGTGACATTTTATTTATAATTTTCAATACCTTTGTATAATGTGCTTGGCTCACTTTATGCGAGATGATCCTTTGTGATATGAGAAATTGTTCTTATATTTTTTTCTCTTTTTCTTGGCACAATAATTTTCAGAACAATATCATGAGGGATTACACACATCATTTTGACCTTTGGTAGAATGCATTACATGGGCATTCTTTATGGAGGAACGATATTTTATGGTTTTTAAATGTAACAAAAAACCATTATTCATCTCATCTGATCACACAAATTTCATTCATAAATGTGTGATTTGGATCCAAATTTCCTTTGATACATCTCATCTGATCACACAAAAATTTAGAAGCACTTCATTTTGTTCACTGATGAGTGAAAAATTGTATGTGTTTTGCTTTTAATATTTTTTGTTCTTCTTTGTTAATATTCACGCCATATTTATCTAAATTCTTGATATACATACCATCTCTCTCTCTCTCTCTCTCTCTCCTTTTTGTTATTGCTGATTATTTATTTTGTTACTTAACTAGATATTGAAAACCCTCTTTGAGATTGTCCTATTTGAGGACTGTGGCAACCAGTGGAGCCTTAGCAGACCAATGTTGAGCTTGATACTTATAAGTGAAGAGGTAATAGTTGAAACTGCAAATTTTCAATTCCGTTCTTGTTTTGTAGTCTTCCTGTTTCGCAGTTCTTTTGTATGGCAAGTACAAACTAAACAGTAGTCTTAAAAGGGGTTGGAATCTAAAACAGATGTTTTGAATTATATTTGCCAACTTGAAAATGTAAACATGTCTTTTTTAGCAACACATTCAACCAATAGGAACATAAAGAATTATAGGAATAACCAATAGAACTTTGAATGGACTACATTAGTTCTATCTTAAGAGGAACACGAAGTGCGTGCTACTTTGCTTTAGTTCCTTCATGTGTATGGCCTAGCAATAAATATAAATAAATAAATAAAACAAAATTCCTACTATAATGAGTGTGGCTATCAAAGTTCCCAGAAGTTTTTCCCTATTATAGAGTTGAGTTCAAGAGGCCATATCCTTTTTTGGGATCTGTTGATTGGTTGGATTATCCAAAGACCTAAAAGTTGATGTCGACTTGTATTTAAGTCATGAACCGCTGAGTTGTATGACCCAGATTGAATCCGGCCGTAAGCGAGGATACAACCAAATAAATGAGACTTCTATTTAGGTGGAGAGCAAATACTATCCGAGAGCGAGTCATTTCATACTGAATTGAAATTTGTACTTTGTCTCATATGAAGAACCCTATTCGTGAATTGAAACTTCCATTCTATTTGTGCTTTTCAAATTAACTTGTATGACCATGATATCTTGCGATGTTGACAAATTTGAAAGCGCAGATTTTGGCTTCACAAGTAAGTTTGATGTCCTCTATTTGATTGCTATCGATTAACATTTGTTGCATGTTGTCTAGGAATTTGTTTATGAAGTGTTTTTCTTTCTTCCATTGGGCTGTGCTTTGTAAGGTGTTAGGTGCTCACGTTGTAGGTGAAACCAATTAGGTCTCGCTTATGAACTAAAGACTACTAGCCAAGCGGTCATCTTGTTTCTCCGGCATGCTACTTTCTAAATTTAAATATTGCTTCTGCTAGATAGTTTTATAGAATAAAGCATAAACAAAGTAAGGATTTTATTTAAAATATTTGTTGGATAGCTTATAAAAGATGATAGGATTTACCAATCCTTTAATTGTGTATTTTATGATTTTGTCCTTAGTCGTAGTTTGATTTGGCTAACACTTATTTGGGACAATTGGTGATCTAACATGGTGTCGAGCTCTAAGGTTCCAAGAGATCCTAGGTTCAAGTCTTGTCGCCACCGTTATCTGTCATTGTGCTCTTTGTTTTGTCTGTCTCCATGCACCTTTTTCTCCTTTGTTTGTCTCTCTATGTGTGAGACGGGGTTGCATGTGAAGAGTCATAGCTTGATACACATTGTTAGGCCTATTTCAGAAGAACTTAAACTTTTGGAATAATTGGTGACTTAAACATGGTATCGATTAAACTAACACCATGCAATGTAGGTAACCGTATAATTTCCTAGAACTGAATCTGGTGAGAACTTTGAAAATCTATTGAAACTTACTTGGGGTTTAAAAAAAAATCAGTAGTGAAACTTGTGTCTAAAACATTCCACTATGACATACCCACAATTATTGGGTTTTAACTATTTCTTTGTTGGGAATTTTGACTTGTGAAAAGTGTAAATTGTAAAGTGAAGTCACTCCTTTGGATAATTATTAACAGCAGATGTAACTTAGACTTCAGTATCTATAATTATTGCAAGATAATTATTGTATCTATCATTGTTACGACCATGGATCAACAACAGCGTCTTTCATTGTGCTTTGACCAACTTATGGCAGACATCTCTCAAAGCTTGGAAACAAAGAACAGGGACAAATTCACCCAGAACGACCAGATTCGTGAACGACTTCAGTACTAGATAATATTCAACTCTGCTCACTGCATTCAAGTACTTTAAAAATAATATAAAAAAAAAAACCTATGTATATAACACCTTCCCCCTACCCCTACCTATCCAACCAAAAGAGAAGAGAAGGAACGAGTAGAAAATTCTGTATTGCAAAGGTTTATTTTGAGAATTGAGTTGTCTGCTCATGTGGGGGTTTTAACATGAAGTTTTGGGGATGTTTTGATATATTTTTACGTGATAGTCGTTGGGGTAGGAAGATAGAAATTGGTTGTGGAATGGTTTTCCATTTCAGATGATTGTAGTTTTTTTGCATATGTTATGCTTGACATGATCGATCTTTTTCGGAAGAAACAATGAAAAAATTGTAAATGAGATGCCATAGTTTTTGGTTGCGAGTTGAAATCTCTCTCTCTCTCTCTCTCTTTGTTTTCATTTCTTTTGTTAAATTTTTAGGTTTCTTAAATTTGGTTGAGGTGGCAGCGGTGGTGGTGTTTGGTGGTGGTGCAGTGGTGATAGTTGCAGTGGTGTTTTGTGGTTCTGGTGGTGAAATTTCTTTCTTCAAAACTTTTAATGTTCACAACTTTGTATACATATATTTGTTTTGGACCTCCCCCCATAAAATTTATTTTATGTATTTTTTTTTTTCGAGATACAGACATTGCAAACTGTCCTAGGTGATTTGGGCATATGGTTTTTTCTCTTTTTAACAGTGAAGTTTCTTCGCTATATGATTGTTTGGCTTCTCTTTGGCGGCTTCTATTTTAGCACATTACTTTCTATTAGTTAATTCAAAAATTTTAGTTTGGATACCAACTTTTGAACAAAATTATAGGGTTTGGAAATTGACTTTTAAATAAAAATTTGTAGTTCAGAAATTAACTTTTGAACCAAAGGTAAGTTGAAGTATAAGTCTTCTTTTGAAAATGGATTTTGGGCCTTACAGTTTTGTTCAAAAGTTGATTTTCGAAGTAAAACAAAGGATGAAAACTAAGAGAAAGTGGTGTTTAAAAATAGAAATTGCAAAAGTTAATATAGATTCAAATGTGAAGAATCAAAATTCAAACCAATGGATATTTGAATGGCATAAATGATGTGTACTGTAATTTTCTAAATCGAAGATCCTAATGTGACACCCATCCCACACGTAAAATCTCACCTCACATAAATTTCTTATAAATATCTGTGTTTGAGGGGGAGATTTTTGAAGTTTTGTTGTTTGATAACATGATATTCTTTTCAGATTTTCATATTGTCACAAATTTCAGACTATCATATACTGTTGTGGCATTAATATTTGTTTTGCAGATCATGACCTTTGTTGGTTGAAATAGATTTGGGTGATTAAGATTTTCTTTTTTATATGTGCATTGTCACAAAATTGCCAAATGAGGAGATTGTTAAGTTTTGTAATTGGCAATCCCGTTAGAAAAAAACTCTATTCAGTTGTATTTTTATTCACTCTACTACATTTGTGAGTTATGAGAGTTTAGATGCGAATCCAACCTGAGGTGTGCCTGTGTCGAGGGGTTTGTGTTGACATTCAATATCTTGACTTGAGTATTCCTTGTTTGTCATTTCGTTGAGTAAGTACGAGGATCGAGCTGTCCGGTCAACTTAGTGAGCTCCAGGAGGCAAAGGACTCTGTGAGTCCGGCGGCGCCACGTGGTCAGGCGGCGCCCTAAAGCCAAGAACGAAGTCAAAGTTGATTAACAGCTCGAGTGGTCTTTCTTGTGCTCGGGAGGTGAAGGTCTATCCAATATCTCTCTGCTTGAATTTTGAATTTCTAGGAAACATGTTTTACTGCTCGAGCAATAGATGTTGCACTCGAGCGGTCTTTGCGGCTTTGTTTAATATAAAGTGCACTGTTTGTTATTTTTAGGGTTAATCCTTTCAGATTCTCAAAGATGAGTAAAATACAAAAGTGTTCTATATTAGAGGGTATTTATATTTGAGTTTCCTTGATGTATAGAAGATAATTGATTGATCAACGAACTATTTATTGACAAACATCAAAGGTTGATTTTATTTTTTTATTCACAAAAAGAGAAGAGGTGTTCATCGGTGGATTCTGGAAAACTTAGGCCTGAAGCTTTGGTGGATTCTAGGGTGGCTCATCGTCGTGGATTTGACATTGGCGTAGTGGATTCAATGTTGGGCAAAACAATTCTGAGGTCAAGACGGTGGTAGAAGAGGCACATTGGGTTTGGTTCAATTCGGACATGAATTTGCTAGGTAATTGAGGGTTCTCGTATGTAATTCCTTTTTGTCTTCTTAATGGATTCTTTTTTAGTTTTGGCCCGTGATTTTTTATCATAATTAGAGGAGTCCAATTGTGATTTTTTTCACATTAAATCGTTGTGCCAATTTATTATTGAATGTATGATTGGGATTGCTATTCATTATTTAAAATTGAATTATAATCACATATCAATATCGAGAGAGTGGGGAGGGGGTTAGATTTTTCAAAAATAAAGGCAAAAGCCACATAAGCAAGGATAGGATGATATAGTAACCAATAGTATGCGATAAATAAGCAACACATAGCAATATGCAAACCAACAAGAATCTAACTCCCTCTCAAAACAATTAACATAAGTCTATGCTCAACAAGCTCCCCCTCAACAAATAACCTCCTTATCAAAGGACAACAAGATCCAAAAATAAATAAATAAATAAATGGAAGAAAAAAATTCATATATGGTGGAGCAAATAAGAAATTTCATATTTGTACCTCAAAACACACAAGAATATCCAAGAGACACAATTACTTGACAACATAATGTGCACAATCTCTAGATGCAACATGTGAAAAGCATAGATCTCATGAGAAAAAGGTGTGTGTTTATTGGAGTTTGATAAACACTAGATTCAAATCCTAGTAGTGATCTGATGGCTAGATCTCTGGCAAGAGAATCTGCGAATGACTGAGAAAGGTCAAATCTCTAGTTATCAAGGAGTATTTGTTGAGTGAAAGCGAATGCTCTCCCTTAAATAATGCAACATATTCTTGGGCACTCACCGGCGACTTTCATGCTCAAGAGTATGGAAACTAAACCAAAGAAGGATGTACAAGATAGTGAAGCCCGGTTAGTGACTTTGAGGTAGCCTTTTCTTCATGACATGAGAGATAAACACAGAGGGGTAAGTAGTGGCGGCGCAAAAAGATGGTAGGGGGTTAAGAGACTCAACATTACCCAAGATATGCTAGCACTGGTCAATTTCTCAAGAAAAACACGAGAAACACTGTTAGAAGTCCATAGAGAACTTTGATCACTTATGTAGAAGATGCCGGTATTTGCTAATCCAAGAATGTGTACAGAATGGGACATACTAATCAAAATATACACAATCCGAAATGAGTAATAATCACATCTAGCACACACTCATTAACAAGTAATGGATATTCTCATTAATTCCAATATACGCAAAGAAGTTCTAAAAAATTTCAAGCTTGTAAAACCATATAAAGAAAATCTCTCTAGATTTTTTTATAAACAAAGCAAGAAAGAAATGAACAAATACACATAAATGACCCAAAAATAAGGAAGACAAATAGAAACTCAAACAAGAAAGAATAAATACATAAATGAACAAATTAACCCAAGTTAGACTTTCTTACCCAAACTGCTTTAGTATGAACATGTTGGGCGAATTACGGTTCATGGGTGGTGTTTCGATGTTGTGGTTTCCTTCCCCTTCGATGGGAACCTATCTCGACTTGGTTTCCAACCTCCTATTCCTAGGTCTAGGAAAACATAACCTTGTTTCATGTTTGATCTCAAGCAATTTAAAACAATGAGGTCTAATGTGACCTTTAGGACCACAATGATGACAAATAGAAATGAATTTACTCTTGGCTACACAGTTATGAGACAAAGAAGAAGATGAAATGCTATTACCCCTTGCCATGAACTCTTGAGTGCTCTTATCCTCAAAAGTTGAGACTTTGGATGGTGAGACATGTCTTTTGATGATGCCAACTCCTCCTTTATCATTAGCCATGTATTGAGTACAATGAGCTGCATCCATACTTTGTGCACTTGAAGCTTTGACACTTTTAAGTTCCAACTCCAAGGAGATAATTTTCGCTTCAAGCTCTTTTCTGGACTTTGAACAAGTCTCTAACTCTCTTTCAAGATCACCATTTTCTCTTTCAACGCATCATGAGCATGAAGCAATTGATTTCTCTCTATTCCACTTATGGAAAGTTTGGCAATCAAAGACTCATTTGAGAGAACACTAACTTCCGCTTAAACTTCCATGAGCTCTTGCTCTACTTTCTCTTTCCGCTCTCTATTTAGCCTGAGCTTAGTGGACAACTTGATTTTCATATTTGTCAAGGTGAAACTTCACTTAACAACATCTCATATGCTTCACGAAGAGTTACACAATCTAATTCTTCTTCTGCACTTGAAGACTTACTACCATCATTTGAAGACCCTGAAGTAAAGCTTTCATTCTTACCCTTGTCCAAAGATGAATTTTTATTTGAAGAATCAACATTCGATCGATGAGGGATGGAGGTAATATGAGATTCGCCATTAGAACTTGCATCCTCATAGATAAACTTCAAAAAATCCCGTGCTTTTTTGGCTGTCTCACACTGAGAAATATGAGTTCGCTCACCTTCCTAGACAGTACCACGTATTACCTCTAATGCTCTTGAGTTGTATCCAAAGTGTTGCAACTCAAGTTCACTCCATTGCTCTTGAGGCTTCAAATTTCTCAAGCTTGTTACCAAGTCAAGTTCATATGTCATCTCAAACCCTTTCTCTACGATCCTTCATAGGCTTGCATTAAATACCAATAAATACACCCTCATTCGAGCACTCCAGTACGGTTATTTAGCTTCGTCAAAGTAAGAAATGGTGGAAACATTCTGACCATGAGCATACTCAACTTGCCCCTCGGTATAAACCATCCGTCTCTCAGCCATGAAAACCGCCATGAAAGTAAGAAATTGTTCATACCCCTCTTTGCCTTGAACCTCGTTGTCACTTTTATCCTTATTTGATTATGATTCATCATCCTAAGTGATAGCATAGGCTTTCTTCTTCTTCAACTAGTTAGGACATTTTTGAGCAAAGTGACCAAAACCTTGGCATTCATAGTGTTGGACTTTTCAAGGATTCCCTTATATTTTCCTTTCTTCTTCTCCATTGTAGGAACAATTTTTAGTTTATTTTTTTCCTTTGAATTTGTGAGTTGATTCTATAAGATTAAGTTTCATTTTTTGAAAAGACTTCTTGATCTTTTTTACAAAAGCATCCGTAATCTTGGAATCAAACTCACAATCCTCATCAGAATGCTTTCCAACACTATGAGTACTACTAAAATCTGAAACATCATTTTCTTTATTTTTGAAATTCAAATGAGCCTCATAGGTTTGAAGATTTCCAACCAACTGATCCAGCTTGAGATTGTCAACATATTGAGCGTCCTCAATAGCCGCAACTTTTGGTTGGAACTGATCGGGTAAGGATCTCAAAATTTTTCAACAATCTTGGATTTCATTTTTTTTTCTGCCTAAATTGAAGTTGTAATTCACAACGTCACTCAACTTCGCATAATATTCATTAAAGCTTTCACTATTTTTCATCGAAGGGTTTTCAAAACTAGAAATGAGCCTTTGAAATTTTGAGCATTTAACTAAAAGAGTGCCCTTATGAATAGTTTCTAAGATATCCCATGCCATTTTTGAGACTTTAAAATTATAAATATGACTAAACTCTTTGGGTGTAATGGCGCAAACAAGGAATTGATAGCTTTACTATTCTAGCTACAATTTTGGTAATCGGTTGTGTTCCATTTGTCAATTGGTTTGGGGAATATTGCTCCATCAATGGTAATCGTAGGTTTGGTCCACTCTAACATGGCGGATTGCCAAACTTTTTTTTATCAATAGCTTTTAAAAATGCTCTCATTCGAGCTTTCCAAAAAGGATAATTGGATCCGTCAAGTAGGGGTGGTCGCACTGTAAAATTCCTTTCATGAATTGAATCCATTATCTCAAATCAAACAAGATCTCGCTCCTTATAGCTTTGAAAAATAAAGTTTGAGTGACCCCCTCTGATACCAATTGAAAAATCTAAACCCCCTCTCCCCTGAGATATTGATTTGTGATTATGATTCAATTTTAAACAATGAATAACAATCCCAATCAAACAATTAACAATAAATGGGCACAACGATTTAACTTGGAAAAAACCACAATTACTTCTCCAATTATGATAAAAAAAAAAACCACGAGCCAAAGCCATAAAATAATCTACTAAGAAGACAAAAAATATTACACATGAGAACCCTCAATAACCTAGTGAATCCACGCTTGAATTGAATCGAACCTAATGTGCCTCTTCCACCGCCATTTTCACCTCGAAATTGTTTTTCTTAACATTGAATCTATAACGATTTTGGTTTAGACCAGACCCATTTTCTTGCTTTTGAATCTGAGGACCCGTGTACCTAACTGTTGTTTATCTTATTTCTTTCTTATTGCTTATTGAGATTGGCTATTAGGAGTTTTGGTTACATTTGAAACATGTTGGAAAGTTAGTTTTTCCAAGAGTTGATTGCCCAGATTTTTGTTTCTTTGCTCAAGCGGTCTTTCTTATGCTCGAGCGATCTCTTACAGCTTGTAAAACTACTGAGAGTTGGGAATCTACGCTTGAGAGATTTTTCTTGAGCTCAAGTGGTATTTTACAGGTCTGCAGAACTACTATAAGGGGGTCGTTGTGCGCTCGAGCGGTGGTTTTGGTTGCTCGGGCGGTCTGTACGTATATCAGTTCGAGAAAAAGCCATTTTGAGTCACTTTTTCATCTCTCTCTCTCTCGCTAAATACTTCAAAACCCTAAAACCTTTACCTCATCTCTCTAGTTCTTGTACTCTAGCTCTAAATACTCTCAATCTATTGATTTCTTCACCTTAGTTCTTTGGAGTAAAAGATAGAGCACGTCGAGGGCTTCGTTCTAATTGGAGAAGTTTAGTGTTTTTGGCTCCATCAAGTTCTACCCATCGTTTCTTCTTGTCTTCTACTTTGACGTAGGAATTTCTTTGACTCTTTTATATGATTTTTAGCTTAATTATTTGCTCTTTGAAAATGGTTATTAATATGGGGATTTTTTTAGAAAACCTAGGGTTTCAATTTGAAATCAAAAGAGGGATTTTCCGAATGGACTCTTGAAAATAGTTGTGGGAATATGGTTATGGTTGAGATGAGCTAAAATGGTGGATATCTTATCTTAAAATCAACTTTATAAGAAAATGGGATTTTGCCCTAAATTTGGGATATTTGGATTTGTGAAAGGAAATGGAAAATGATGTTGGGTATTGTGAAATTGGAACAATGTTTATGTTGATGATGATGGTGGAGTTAGATATGTAGTATACTCCCATTGTAATTGATGAAATTGTATATTTTGATTGGAAATTATCTATTGACTAGAAATATTTATTTTGGACTATCGGTGGAGGATAGTTTTGATTGTTGTAGTCATTGCATGAGGATTAGGTTAAATTGAAACTAATTTTTCATACATTGTGCATTAAGCATCATTTCATATTAAATATTGTAAATGTATTGATTTTGAGAAAAATTGGTGAATACCTTGGTGATGGGGTGTGGTTGTTGTTATGATGTTGGCTTGTGTGTCCTTAGTAAAAGTCCAGAAACCCGCATGGTTAGGTGCCGATCATTTCGGTTAGTACCGGTAAAATGGCTTTGGTAATGCTTGTATAATCCACTAGCAGACACACACCTAGAGATTCCCAGTGTGTTGTATCCACTACCCTATTTTCTATTATAAAAGGATTATTTTCATGAATTGATTTATAATCTGGCATTGCATTGTTTTGAGATGGAAAAAGAGAAATGCTTGACAAAAGGCATGCATGTGCATTTCACCTTATAATTTTGCTAAGATTCATATACTATGTTAGAGCATCTCTACTAGGCCTTGGCTCACCCTATATGGAAAACAACTTTCAGTTGCTGATTATATGCCTCCACCAAGGACATAGCTTGGGAAAACTTGGAGCTTAAGGCTTCATTTTTAGTTTCTTGATGTAATTATTTTTGTTTAAGCCTAGAGCTTTATTTGTATTGAGTTTAAACTTATTTTGTTATAACCAAGCATCATCTTGGAAAGTTGTAGCCATTAAGGCATTTCATTACTTGGTTCTATTTCTCTTTTTATTCTTGTATCCATGACATATGCCATAGATTTAGAATCTAAGATTGGTGAATGTATATTGCATATGTCATCTTTGTAATGATCAAAGATATAATGAATATAAGTTATGACATTGTTAATCAATTGTAGCAATGTTATGAGATGGATTAATGCTAATTATTTTGGGGTGTTACAAAATTCACAATGCCAATGTCGAATCCACGATGATGAACCAATCCGGAATCTACCAAAATTTTAGGCCTAAGTTCCTCGGAATCCACCGATGAACACCTATCTTTTTGTGAATGAAAGAAAAAAATCAACCCTTGATATTTTGTCAATATATAGCTCGTTGATCAATCCATCACCTTCTATACATCAAGGAAATTCAAATAGAAACATCCTCCAATATAGAACACATTGTATTTTACTCCTCTATAAGAATCTGGATGGGTCAAATACTAAAAATAACAAACAGCGCACTTTATACTAAATAGAGCCATGAAGACTATTCGAGCACACACTTTACCATTTGAGCGGTGTGACTAAAGGTGATACTCACATATGGGCCAACCGCTCGAACACAACATCTACTGCTCGAACAGTAAAATATGTTTCCTAGAAGTTCAGAATGCGGGTAGAAATACTGGATTTTTCACTTCACTGCTCAAGAGCAAGAAAGACCGCTCGAGAGCAAGAAAGACCGCTCGAGTAGTTAATCAACTTTGACTGCCCCTCGACACCACTTGGGCGTTGCCCTGAACCCGCTAGGGGCACTATCCCTTGGACCCTTGCCAGCTGACTGGGTAGCTTGATCCCTATACTTAGTCAGCAAAATGGAAAACAAGAAATGCTCAAGTCAAGAGACTAAATGTCAGCATAAACTTTTCTGCACAGGCACACCTCGGGTTGGATTTGTATCTAAACTCTCATAACTCACAAATACAATTGAGCGAATAAAATACAACTAAATGGAGTTTTGACTAATGGGATTGCCAATTACAAAACTTAACAACATAGAACCTTTACCCACTGAAGCATGCAATATAATGCAACAAGATGTAAGCTCTTAATAAAAAAAGAGTAATATTTGAGCTATTTTTGGACTCTATAGTAAAATTGGGGCTTATATATATATATATATTGGGGAATTACAGTACAGTGAGATAGAGAAAAAAAATTACAAAAATATGTTCGTGTATTTTTGTGTTTTTTTATTCTACTATATAGTGATTTTCCTTTATATATATATATATATATATGTATGTATTTTATTTCCAAAGTTTCTTTTCTTCCCATAAGCAATGTTTCGTCATCCATTGTGCATCAATCACAATCAAGGTGATTGCTTGGAGAAGTCTTTGGTGGTAAGGAATAATTTGAAGTTGAGGGCAATGAATGTGTTTCAAAGGTGGGAGTTCTACAAAGATTAATGATCTCATTTGTAGTTATCACTCAGTAGAGAGGTGCTGGGTTTCGCTTTGGTGATTTCGGTGCTTCTCCAACAACTTTTTGGCGACCTTTTGACAAGATGTAAAAATACTTTCAAAGTGTAGATTTAAGTTTTTTATGCCTAGGAAGAGGGGTTTTAGAGCTTCTATCTCGATTTTTAGAATTGATTTTTGAATTTTTAACACCCACAATGGTCCCCTATTCTTTTAATCTTCCTCTCTTATTGTTATGTTGTGGGTGTTCTTCTTCTTTAACTTTGGCTTCTGTCGGTGATTGGTGTACAATGCAACAACGGTGGAGTTGAGCGTGAATGCAGAGACAACAACGACTCTATTCTGAGGCTAAGCTTTATTTAGATGTAGATCTTGTTTTCCAAACCACATTTATGAGAAGATTAGTGATTTTCCTAGACTGCTACTAGTTTTTTGATGGATTTTGTAATTTGTTGTTGTAGTTTTAATAGGGTTTCTTGTGTGGTCGCCTATTGTTTTATTTTTTATTATTATGTATGATGTTAACTTTCATTTTAATATAACTACTTTATAACTTTTCTCAGAAAAAAAAAATTCTTATTTGTACTTAGTTTGTTCAATTCATTATTTTCTTTCATAGCTTTGTCCATATGTGATCAACTAATCCTTAATTTTGATGCATATGGTACCTTTGTTATAATGTATGTTATAGCTCTATCATATTTGGTCCATATATATTCAAGCCATTATTAGTTTGATTGTGTATGAGTTTGCACAAAAATGGCTAACACTGAAAGATTTGGTGGATTGCAGCATGTCAAGGCAAAGTATGCCTATGTGAGTAAAAATGTGTGTGAAAATATTTGACTTCTAAAACAGGAGATTGTGTAAGGTCCAAGGGGATAAAAACTTCCTGGTTCTTGTTTTGCATCAATGAAGAGGACTTAATATCTTCTAAGGCCTCGTTTAGGAACCTACTATTTTAGTAACTTTTTGGCTTTTTACGAAAAGATGTTTAAAAAAGTAGAGATAATGATGTGACAACTTATAGTAACTTTTTGACTTTTTGGCTAAAATGTATAGTTGACAAAAGAGGCCTAAGAGTTTGAAAAACTAGGAAGAAGGATGAGCAGAAGGAAATAAACCAAAAAACACCAACTTTATATATTCAAATGGATTGAACATACAAAAGTGCAAGAACAGTTTAAAGAACATAAAATTGAGTTAAAAATGGAATGTAAGCACAACTTACACTCAAAACAATGCCAATAATAGCCAAAAAACAATTAATTTGACACAGATGTCAAGAATTAGGACTAAATTAAGGGAAAGATGTATTTCAAGAGCTAAACTATGTTCAACTAGGGCTAAAAACCATTGATGCTTTGTAATATGTTGATTTGATTGATTGGTTGAGTAGGCTTTGTTCCATCTTCAAGTGAGCTATTTATAGTTGCTATGTCCTCATGAGAATCACGAACTGTGTCTTGGAAATTAGTAACTTCCTCCTAGATGATCTTCACTAACTCTAGATAGTAGGTTGCTGGATTGCCTCATGAACAACCATCTGTCCCATCATCATCCTTCTTCTTAGCAAACTATTAGAGTGTTCCCCAAGGATAAGGCTAACTAAATCCTCCTTTCAATCTTAGCTGTTGGGTGAAAGGGTTGGGCCTTTGGATGAGTGACAATGTCCCACATTGGTCAAAGTAACGCCTTAAATAAAGGAGCCGTTAGAGAGTTTAAATTATGACCGTTGGATGGCTTGGGTACTGGTTGCCTCCGCATTTGGATTAATTCCATGTGTCTAACTCGATACATTTACCCAATAATATATATTTAAAAGATCTCCATGTGATCTTGTTCCTACTATCTAGGGATTTGATCAAATCAAACCATGATTACACTTTAGCTATCGAATCCCCACAAATCAGTCATCATTTTGAAATGCTAAAGCTACCTGCTTTTAGTCACCAATAGTACACGCGGCAACCTCTAAATGTCAATGGAAGATCCAATTAAGAAAAAAATGAATGCAAAGAAATTAAAGAAAATATATAACTGTACTTGATCCATGAAACTTGTATCTTATCACTACTCCTACCCCTTCGAAACACAATAAACTTAAAGTACAAATTAAATTAAATTTTGGTTTGACAGAGTTTGATGAGGAAAGGAATCTTTAATCAGACAACTATTTATAAATACAGTACTGCTTCGCATGACTCCATAATCCTCTCCCATGTGTTGGACTTTGATATGTGCTTTCCTCATTCTATTTGAAATCAAATTTCCTTAACAACTACTCTTCTTTTCCATGTATCTTAGCACTAAAATACTTTTTCATAATCAACCACATTTATTCTTGGGTTTAGTTGGGGTGACATCTATTTTGAGAATGATTTGATTGCCATGTGTCGTATTTTTATTGGATAATTTAATTAGGCGCCAACATATCCCCACATCAGCAAAATTAAAGATTGGTTATACTATGGAATAACTACAACTCTTCATCTTCTTCACAAACTTTGCTAGTTTTTTTGAAACTTTGGTAGATTCTTTCATCCTCCATCTGTATCCTTTATCTCTACCAATTGTACTTTTTCTTATCTTCCATCAATGGCTAAATGCTTCATGGATGAAGTAATTGAAATAGTTGAAAGCATTCCACAAAAAGGCAAAGCCCTTTATCAGGACTGGCCCTGAGTTTTCAAGGATCTAAGGCGAAACCAAAAAAATGAGCCTATATTAAAAAAAAAATAAAAAAAAAACACCTAATTTGGTATCACTACCGGCGATTGATACTAAAATAAATATCAACATGTATTCATTCTAGAGTAAAAAAAATTATCATTCAATCCACAAATCACAATCCACTAATTATTTCATATCTGATAGTAAAGAAAATATAAAAAACAATTTAATGAAATAAAATTAGGGCAAAAAAATTAGGAAAAAATTATTTATTCCACTAAAATCTGATAAATAAAGAAGGTAAAAAAAAATTAGGATAAATTTATTATTCTACTAAAATCTGATAAAGAAAGAAAGTAGAAAAAAATTAGGACAAATTTATTTATTTTATTAAAATTTGATAATAAGAGTGAGGAAATGAAGGAGAGAGAGAGAGAGAGAGAGAGGAGACTTATTGTGTGTGAGAGAGAGTGAGTCGTAGCTGTTGATGATTTCCAATCAATTTCTGCCACTGCTCAGTGCTCTACTTATGCTTGGTATGCTTCCTTTCCTTCGTCACTTTGTGTGTGTGTGTGTGTGTGTGTGTGTGTGTGTGTGTGAGAGAGAGATTGAGAGCATGTATGTATTAATCTTCTCCCTGGGCTATCAACACTTTTTGTAGATATTTTAATTTTAATTTTAATTGGGCCAAATCACACTTATAAATAAATATGGTTCAATAGAATATTTTTGGGCTCTTTGAATTGGCTTAACAAAAATAATTTGGGCCAATTAAAATTTATAATATACTATAATACTTTACTAAATTTGGGCCTAAGACACAGGCCTCAGTGACCTTAGCCCAGGGCCGGTATTGCCCTTGATTGGGGAGTGGAAAGCAATCCCTCGTCCTAATTAAATCCCTAGCTTTCAACCTCTAGGTACAAATTTTCCCTAACCCTATTTGTTGGGATGATAACGTGAGTGGGGAGTAGTATTAAAAATAACACCTCACAATTAATTTGAAGAACAAATACGTAGATACTAGAGTTGTAGTTTCGAATATGCTGAAATAGCATAACATATAAATGAAAAAAATATGTTGCCATAAAAAAATGGCCTAAAATATTAATTTTTTCTTAATTTCTAAACATTTCATTATCAAAACATACAATAAATGCTTTAAAACTTATTTAAGAAAAATATTTTTAAAATGTGAATCAAAGTAGATTAAATAGAACAATGGTTTTATGTCTGTTGGACTTGTAACTAATCAAATCACCAAGCAAAAATTTGCAAGACAGATTTTAAAAAAGAATTTTGCTAGCAAAGCCTGTATGGATGAATCATGATAACAAAAGGAAACATTATGAATTTTGAAATAAAAAATTGACATAGAGAATGGAATAATTAACCTCCGCACTTGATGGATCAAAAAAAAGAGTTTAGAAACCTCTTCTACAATTAAAAAATCATTTTATAATCCTAAATTAGGACTAGAAAGCGAAAAAACTTTTAAAATATTTTTTTTATTTGTATTGCAAAATGATAAAGAAAAAGTCTACGCAAAATTATCAGTATGATCACTGATTATGCAAGGTTTCTAGAAAAAAGAACTAAAACATAATGATGATGAAGTAATGAAGGAAAGGAAGAAAAGAATGGACACTTGGTCCATAAATTAAAATTTGAATTTTTATTCTCCATAGGTAATAGGTATAGCGTTGAAATATTATGTTCATAGGGATAAGTTTCTGCAAAATGACCAGAATACCCACCATACATATAAAACATACAGTCAATCTGTTCAAAAACAAATATCTCTCTCTCTCTCTCTCTCTTCTCATCTACGGTTTTTACAACCTTCTAAACCCTCTCTTTCGCCAGACCAAACCCTAACACTATGTTTGGATTGAGTGATTTGGAGAGAAAAAAAAAAGAAAGAAATGGAGATATATGTATTTCTCTTACTTAAGAGAAACAAAGAGAAATCCATTTCTCTTATAACCCTCATTTTCAATCTTCCTAAAAGTAGAGAGATTGGAAGAGAAAAGAAACCAAAAGATTCTTATATTTTCATAATATCAATTTTGTCACTGTAAAAAAAAAAATAATAAAATAATTGACGAAATATAAAAATGTTATTTTGGTAATATAACATAAAACAATTTCTTTTCTTTTATTTTCTCTTATGAAATCTAACCAAACAATAAAAAGAGAAATCATAATCATTTCTTTCCTTTTATTTGTTATTTATCTAAATAAAAAAGAGAGAAATCACAATTATTTATTTATTTTCTTTTCTCTTATAATTTAAGGAATTATTTTTTCCCTTTTCTTTCCTAAGTCGCCAAACATAGTGGCAGTTCCCCTAGCGCCTCTCTTCCACTGCCTCCATCTCATTCCTCAAGTCTGGCGATGATTGTCACACCCTAAACTCGGGTATGACCGGCCGTGGCCCACAGGGCCTTAGCCCAAGGCACACGTAAGCCTAAAACACGAATCCATAATCACATTGAACAACTAAACAATAGTCCAATAATAAATAACCAAAACTCAATCCAGACATGCCACAATTGTAAACGGCAAAATCAATCGTAATCAAACCCATCCAAACTTATGGGATATAAACAACCCACATATCAAAAATAATCCTAAATGAATTTTAAAAATAAATAAATAAATACAAATATGCACAAACTCGACTAGCAACCTAAAACAAATTAAATAAATGCCCTAGAGGTCCATGAAATAGAGTCCCCGCTATGCCATGAGTCCACTCTAAGTCCTTCTAACACCTGGAAATGGTAAACAACTAAGTCAGCTGATAGCTCAGTGAGTAGCAACATGGATAGTAAATACAGTTTTGAAAACAGGGATAAATTCCAAAATAAGATATATATCACAGAAACTAGATTGGCATACAATTTGGTAAATACAATCTGTTTCAAAGAAGGTTCCACAGTTCAACACTTAAAATACTCATGTCTCGCAAGAACATGATAAACAACATTTTCCACTTAAAACAGATTATAACATAAACACCAATAATTTTCTGGATACCAATAAAAACAATAATATGCCACACATTTCTCAGGCTATAAGCCCCGTTGGATCCAATACCGAACTAAGAGTCATCCTCAGGGTGGCACCTGGGCCTTTTCTCAAAAACGATCCGATTGAAGGTCACCTAGTTGTTTTTAAAGGTCTTTTCCTTACAATCGTTGAGCACTAGAGTCATCACGGCCCAACCCGGATCTGTTCCCTAGTGGCCAGAGTCACCACACACAGTGGAATAATTTCCCTGGACTAAATACACACATGGTCCGAATAATCAATACACATCAGTTTCGTAAAACATGGTAGTTCATCATTATAAACATGAGACCAAAACAAATAGTTTACAGTATGTCAAGTTCACACATGTTTCAAAAATAATTTGATTCCATTGATAACATAATAATTTATCAAAACAGTTTAGTCTTAAAACAACAATTTAATTTTCCAACAGTTTAGGGTAGGGGAACATTTATAAAAATACGTAGCATGAAACTACTCACCTGAAATGAAATAATATAATCCTTGAATCGAATAGAGTGTAAAAGTCCAATTAGTGCCCTTAACCAAGTATAAAAACTACACGTCACAACTAATTTAAAAACACTAAAAACAATAGGAACTAAGTAACCTCAACTAAAGCGCATTAACCCGGCTCAACCCAATTCACCGTTACTCTTAAATATTACCTAAGTTCATGTTTTTCAAGGTTTAAAATCACCCAAGACATGGGTTCCGGTCAAAACTTAATTAATTGCAACCTTAAGATAAAACAGAATTTCAAACAAGCCTTCCCAACCTATTCGCTAACTTTGAAAATTACAAAAACCACTCCACGCTATTCAAAAAATTCCAATAACCTCCAGATATGATCTAATATATCCTAAGTTTCAAACCCAATTGGTTTCACTTGATTTGCTTATCAAAATAATTATCTACAATTTATTATATCCAAACAGGTTGTTTTCTGCAGCACTTTAAAGAAATTAACGGTTCTCTTAATATACACGAGCAATCAATGCAAGGACAAAAATGTACGAAACTAGACTCGTAACCAGTTCTAATGACACTAATTTGATAATTTTTGGATTTATACCCAAAGAGAACAACACTCCCGAATTTACTGTTTCGGACTGGTTTCCTGGACAGATTTGAATACCTCAATTTATATGGATTTTGACTCCCAAAAATTATGAAAAAATTCAGATATGTAATTCAATATGTAATTAATCTACTGTAAAAATTTCAGATTAAAATTCATCCGTTTGATATGGTTTCTTGATTTTTAAAGTTTGTGATTCTGTGCAGAAATTTTTAACTAAGAATAACACCCAATCTTTACACATAAATTTAGCTCCTCAAGTTTCTCAATAGGATATCTATATACAAAATACATAAACCTACAACCTCTCCATCAATAAACTAAATAATCATAGAGTAAGGATAAAGAACAAAACCTTAAGGAAGAAGAAAGATAAATACTTACTACACACCCAAAAATCATTCCTTCTTTGCAATTCTTCTTCTTCTTCTTCTTCTTCTTCTTCTTCTTCTCTCAATTCCTTCCCCTGGCTGCCGCTATATTGTTTTGTAAACTAATAAGAGAATTAGGGTTTTGTAGGTTTTGTATATATTTTATTTTATATTAGTTGTGGGTCAAATAAATGGATAAATATACAAAATATATATATATAAGTTAGATGTAACTCAAATGGTAAGAACCTTATTTATTCATTTTGTGGTCTAGAGTTCAAGTCACACCCTCTTCTCTTTTTTTTTTCTTTTTTTTTTTAATAATAAATTTTGCCTCCAAACTAAAGACTTTCACCATAATTTATTTTCGGATTTAAAATTAATTAAAAGACCTTCTAAATATGTAATTTGCACTTTAAGATTCACCATCAAAATATTTGAGATTTGTAAAATTATTATTATCTAATTATTTATTTAATTTTTATATTCAGGTTCTCACAATGATGACAATGACCAGTTCTACTTCGATCATGATCACTCGACAATTCGATGAGTGACTTAGTATTTCATCCTCAGCCTTTCGTCGGCCAGATCTCCTCGTCATTACACTCCTTCACCATATCTGAACCACATCACACCTCCATCACCGAGTCAGATTTGTGATGCAAAGAGAGAGAAAGAGAGCGAGGAAGTTTGTCCCGCCGTCATCATCGACGAACTCCACCATCCAATGAGCATTCTTGGAGGAGTCGTTATGGTCTTGAGTGACAGAGTCTTTGTCGCTGTCGTCTCATGGTGGTTGTGGAGGCGTGCTGCCTTGGCATTGTAGAAGAGATCTGTGTTCTCATTCATGCTTGAACAGATCGAATGCCGATTTCTTCACGGCA
This sequence comes from Camellia lanceoleosa, assembly GCA_025200525.1. Classification (NCBI taxonomy): domain Eukaryota; kingdom Viridiplantae; phylum Streptophyta; class Magnoliopsida; order Ericales; family Theaceae; genus Camellia; species Camellia lanceoleosa. The sequence goes on along the minus strand of CM045770.1, from coordinate 112,911,297 downwards.
ATACAGATCGGAGGCCGTTGATGTAAATCTAAGATCGTGAGAAAGAAAAATAAGCTTATTGGCTCAGGAACCCTAAGCTTGCGCCGAACTCCTCAAGATCGGGATCGTCTTCTTCAAGTTCGTGGAGGAGATGGAACCCTTTTATCTGTTCAAATGTTCAATTTTTTTGTTGGTTTGGAAGTCCAGGAATTCATTCACATTTTGAAGAAAAACAGACTTTTGGGAAATTTGTTATTTTATGGGATTTCGATGAGAGAGTGATAATTATGGGGTCCTCTTTTAGCTTTCAAACCACACCAAGCAAAGCATCTATGAGGAGTCCATAAAATCTTTTGATAAAGTTGTTGTTCCCCAGTTTGGTGTTTTCTCTATTACCTCTAAACTTTAAGCCTTTGCTAGTGAAAATTTCCCTCTTGGAGAAATGGGGGTTGTTAATGATTGTTTCTCTCTCTATTTAATTATAATTTTGTGGCTAGAGAACATAATTTTGTTATTACTTAACAAAGGAGTTCAGATTGTGTGATTCTATTACAGTAATGTACTTATTTTGTATTTCGTTTTCACTTTTTTTGTTGTTGTTGTTGTATGTCATTCATACTTTGGGCATGTTATGACCTAAGGAGGGCGTGCCGTTGCAAGAGAGAATTCAACATGTTAACTCAACAGATAATTTTCATTGTTGTCAACAACTATTTTTTTTTGGACATATGTTTATATATATATATATGAGTGTGTGTATAAGAGCTTCATACAGATATACATATATATATATGTGTGTGTGTGTGTGTGTGTGTGTGTGTGTGTGAAAATTTGAATAGATAAGGTAAACAAAAATTGAACAGATAGAAAGGATTGAACATATAAATTTTTTGAACAAATAGATTTAAACAGATAAGAGAAAAAATTGAACATATAATTAGATCTAGATAGATATTTGAACAAATAAGGAATTTTAGCGGATAGATATTCCAACATGTTGATACAAATTTGATAGATAGTCAAAAAAATTAAAATAGATTGCCAAAAAAAATTAAACATATAAAATATTTGAATAGATACTAAAAGTGATATTTATTCATAAATCTGTTTTCACTTATTCACCTACTTATGTTTCAATAAGTCTTATGGGTGACATAGTTACCAAAATACCTCTAATAATATACACATTGATAGTATGAATGTTCTATGATGTGAACATTCATAGTGTCAATGTGAATATTCATACTATTAATATAAGCATTCACACGTCAATATACCAAAGGGAACGGAAGCAGGAAGTAGCCCTAATAAGAAGGGAACGGAAGCAGGAAGTAGCACTACTACTAATAATTAATAATAATAAACAGAAAACAGAAAACAGTTTAATAATAACTTCAAATAAACATTAATAAAACTTACAATTGTTTACTGGAATGAAGCAAGCAGTTCTTCAAAATAATAATTTGTAAACTGAAAACAATTTTCAAAAATATAAAATTACAGAGAAAGCTATTTTCTTGAGGAAGGAATGCTCTCAATTTTTCTAACTATAGCGACCCCGGTCTTTTCCCATTCGATGTTGTATCCGGACTTAGGCTTCGTAGATTCTATCCTTGTGTAATGGTTGTTGACATCCTTTAATTCTATTTGGTCGAGTTTTAGGATGTGTTGGGCGTGTTTCGAACGGTTGGGTTGAGCCTTAGCCTAGATGTTGATTGCCCAGTTTTTAGCCTTTCCGCTCGAGCGGACATTCCTGCGCTCGAGTGGGGTTTACACTCTTCCTGCATTTTTGGTCCCTGCAAAACTTCTGCAGGTGAGAGTTCTACGCTCGAGCGGGTTGAGCTCGAGCGGTATTGTTGTCGCTCGAGCGGGTAGTGTCTTCTCCGCGTGGGTTCTGGAATGGGGGAATCTACGCTCGAGCGGTTATCATTGCGCTCGAGCGGACCTTGTTTTTGTTCTTTACGCTCGAGCGGTGTGTTGTACGCTCGAGCGGGCCTGTCAAGTTTAAATACGCAGCAGCGTGTTTTAAAACAGTTTTTCAGCCCCTTTCAGTTTATAAAACCCTAGGTTACGAGTTCTCTCTCTCCTAACTCATCTTCTCTCCTAGGTTTCATCTATTTAGAGTGAGTATCTAACCTAGTTCCTTCATTAAAAAGGTAGAGTGGGTCGAGGACTTTCATTTAATCTGAACAAACTTGAATTTGGAGCACTTTGGAATTTGGCTATCATCTTCGTCTTCTTCTTTTGGGTTCTTTGCTTCGATGTAGGGATTTCCTACTCCATTTATACGTTTTAATCCTAAGTGGTGGTATTTTGGTATGTGGGGGTAGTTTGGTAATTTTGGGAGAAACCTTAGGGTTTGTCATAGATTAATTTATATAATTAATTTAAGGGAAGATTGTGATATTGGGTTTAATTCATGAGATTGGGGAATTTAGTGGTTTAATGATGTATTTGGTTAGTTTAAATACTTACCTTTGAAAATGTTGAAATTACATTTGTTGTTATATTTATTTCTTGTTTAGAAATAATTGTTTTGGGCTATCGGTGGAGGATAGCCATGATTGTTGTAGACATTACATGTGGATTAGGCAAAATTGAAACTAATCATTTGGTTAAGTTGTTGAGTATAAAAGTTGGATTAATACATTAAATTCATGTATTGATTTATTATGTATATGACTTTATGTTTATATGCATTACTTGTGTATGGGAGGAGATAGAGGATGTACTCCACGGTTTAGGGGAAGATGGGGGATGTACCTCTAAACCGGTTAATGATTATGGGAAGATAGGGGATGAACCCAGGGTTGCTGTTTATATGCGCGCCTATAGCAGAGATATAGCTCATATGCTTATCTATTTGTTGTTGATATGATACATCAACACTATGTTTATCAGTTGGGAAGTATGGAAGTGGATTTGATTGAGTTTGTTATAACATCAGTACGTGTGTTTATTTTGTTATAAGAAAGGTTTAACTTGATTTGTTAACCATGTTGAGTTGTTTGGCCAGGTTCTGAGCCATAGTTGGAAGGTGAGTTATGCCATAGACAAAGTGTCATAGGCAATGTAGACATTTGTGTCATGAAATTGTAAAATGGATTATTTTGTGTTAATCATGTATCAGATGCTACTGCTTTAGTTAATTCTTATGCTTGGTTTAGTATTTTTCTACTGGGCTGTGGCTCACCCTATATGGGAACTTCATTTTCAGGTTCAGGTGGTTCATTACCTCCAAGGACTTAGCTTGTGAGGATTTGGACTCGAAGACTTGCTTTTATTTATTTGTTTTTATTTATTTGTTTTTATTTGATACATGTAAACATTCAAGCCTAGGGCTTTATCTATATTGAGTTAGACTCTTATTTCTTTGTGTCCAAGTGTTGGCTTGGCAAGATGTAAGCCCGTAGGGCATTTATTTTGATGTTACATGTAATGCTTTATATAGTAATACTCTGATGGATGATAGGATGTTTCGTTTTCTATTATTAATGCATGTTAATCTTATATATGATGGGTTTTATTTTGAGGGCGTTACACTAACTCTGCCTTATTCTTGACTGAATAGGCCCTTTTATAATCAAAAGAGACCACTGTCAGCCTTGAGAGTGAATACTGTGAGCCTTGTGAGTGAATAATCTTGACTTGAAAGGAGCATCAGGAGCACATGAGAGTTGTCTGCTGCTTTCGGTAAGTGACTAAAGCTTTTAATGTGCTGAATTTGTCTGTGGGATGAATCATGATGAATGATGAATAGTAATGTTGACTTTTTGATGAACAGTGAATAGTAAAGTTGACTTTTTTACTATTTATTGCTTGGAGGCATGTGACTGAGGGAATCAATATAGATATATATATCAGCAGCTTTTCTCAAAAGATGAGTATTGATTGAAGCTGATAATTATAGCTATATAAAATCCAATGACTGAATTAAGCATATAGGTCCTGAGCATCTTGAAACTTGGGTCCATATGGATTTTGAGTAGTTAAACCTTCAAAAGAGTTTGAACTGTCTGAACCATCTTCTGAACTGTTGTTATCCGAGTCTGACTTGGCTTGGGCCATGAGGAGGCGAGCCATTTGGAGGAGTTCATCCTTAGATGACTTAGACTTGGGCTTAACCTTTGATTTGGACTTATCCTTTGACTTGGGCTGGTCAGTACTGGGCTTTACTGACTTGGATTTAATCTTTGATTTGGATGACTTTGGCTTGGAAGAACTGGATGTTGGACTTCCAAATTGACTGGAGGAAGTTGGCTTTCTTGTGTTAATGGAGTAATTGGGTTCTGCTGAGCTTTAATCATGGCAGGTGTAAAGGCATGAATGTTGATTGAAAATTCAGTTTGAACAATTTCAACAATGCGTGGAATCTTGAAATTATCCCACCATTTAACCATGTGTTATCGGTAAATAACATCATCAGAAGTACCATATTGCCATTTGAATATCCAAGGGATTTTGTATTTGGATATAAAAATAAGCAATGTAGGGAATTTCCTTTTGCTGTGGAGTGAATGAGAAAACAGTGAAGAAATAGTTGACTTGATCCATAATTATGGATGGGAAGATCTTTGGGATGGTGCTATACTGAGTCCACCATCGTAGAAACCAAGTAGGTAATTCAGATTTGAATTTTTGATCAAACTGAAGAAACCAGGAGTGACTATTTGACTCATTTTGATACAAGAGAACTTTGAACCAAGCATCAATGTAATCATAATAACTGTATCGAATTGAATGACCAGGCAGATCTCGTAGTTGATAAGGAGAACCCCAATCAACTAGAGAAAACAAAGTTGTGAATATAGAGTGAATGGTACACAATTTTACTTGTGTAAGTGCGATCATAAATGGGTTTAATCACAATTGACTGATGGTTGAACAGGATGTCTTTATAGAAAGTAATTATTTTTTCTGGATGGAGAGGAATAAAATGTCATCTAGGAGGGAAATAAGATTTAACCAGATCATGAACAGTATGACTCTTTGGGTGACTAGGTTCTTTGAAAAAGAGATTAGTAGTGGTGGATTTAACATAATTAGATCAGGTTGATTTAATAGGGTTAGGAGGGTATGGAGTAACGGCTTGACTAGATGAAGCAAAAGGATCAGTAGCCAAAGCAAATGTATAACTAGGTTTAGGAATGTTACCAAGAATTTGGTAACAGTTAACCAATTCAGCAGGATGGTATTTGGTGACTAACTCCAATGGAGGAGGAACAAACGGTTGACTAGATGGGACCAAGGCTTTAGAAGGAGGCCGTTGACAAGACATCTGTGAAATAGAGGAGATAAATTAGCATCCACTGAGGATATCTAATTGATCAGTATGTTCATGTAAATAGTTAATATAATGAGCAAGTTGTTGTTTCTGAGCTTTAATCCGATGAAATTGTATGTACGGGGCTCTTTTAGTAGCTAAATGGGTTGATTTGAGAAAGGCAAGGCGACGAGCAGTATGCTTAATCAGGGATTTGTAATGTTTAATTTTTTGTTTATGGGATGAAATAGAGTGAATAGGCATGATTATCCACCCTATAAAAATTCTCTGGTAAGAAAATCAGGAATAGAATTTTGACAACTAGGAATATATTCAATGTCAAAATCAAAAATACTTAATATAGATTGCCATCGGGCAAAATTTTGCTTACTAGCAAGATTTTGAACATCTTTTTCTAAAATATTCTTAGCAAATTTACAATCAACACGAAGTAAAAATTTTTGATTTAAAATATCATCTTGAAATTTACTAATGCATAAAACAGTAGATAAAATTTCTTGTTTAATAGTACCATAATTCTTTTGTGCTTTATTCCAGACACCAGAATGATAACAAACAATTTGTTCAGATGACTGAGGAGTCAGTTTCTGGAGAAGGATGCCACCATAACCAATGTCAGAGGCATCAGTTTGAATAATTTTGAATGAATTTTTAGTAGGAATACCAAGACAAGGAAGAGACTTGACATATTGTTTGACTTGTTTAACAATAGCAGTATGAGTAGAAGACCAAGGAGGAGGATTGTCTTTTAATCGATCAAACAGAAGTTGACAAGTTTTCTAAGGTCTTTGTAAAATTCAGCAATATAATTCAGTGATCCTAAAAAACGTTGTAACTGGGTTTTATCTAAGATTTCATCAGGAAATTTAGAAGCAAATTCAATAGAGCAACTAATTGGTAGAATTGTATTCTGGTGAATATCATATCCTAAAATCTAACTTTAGTTTGGAACAATTTAATCTTAGGAGCATATATGACTAGACCATGACTTTTAATAGTATAAAAGAAAGCGGTAAGATGTTTCCAATGTTCACTAAGTGACTTTGAAAAAATGAGAATATCATCTATATAAACTACGGAAAAATGACTAAACGGATTGCAAATATCATTCATTATATTTTGAAATTCACTAGGTGCATTCTTTAATCCAAAAGGCATGACATTCCATTCATAGTGACCAAAGGGTGTAGTAAAAGCAGTTTTATATCTATCTTTAGGATGAATTTGTATTTGCCAAAAACCACTTTTTAAATCAAATTTACTAAAAATAACAGCTTGACTAAGTCTTTTGATTAAGTCTTTTTTATTAGGAATAGGATAGCGAATCCATTCTAAAACTTTATTTAATGGTTTATAATTAATGACTAAGCGAGGGACACCTCGTTCTAATTCAGCATTTTTATTAACACAAAAAGCAGGATAAGACCATGGTGATTTACTAGGACTAATAATTTGATTTTTTAATAGTTCATTGATTTCTTTTTTACACATTTCTACTAATTCATGATTCATTTGAATAGGTCGAGATTTAGTAGGAATTTATCTTTCATTAAAATTTTTAATGTATGGTAAAGTGATTACATGTTTTTTTCTATGCCAAAAGTCAGTTGGTAAAGTAGAACAAACAGTTGTTTCTAATTTTAATTTAAATTCTTCAATTTGAGATATAACAACATGATCAATTAATTGTTGTTCAATGCGTTTATAATTGACTTATTCTTTAAGAAAACGTAACTGACGAGTTAATCGATTAATAGATTGGGAAATAGAATAGTCTTTCAATTGATTTAATTCCAACACTTCAGGTGGTGATAAGAATTTAAAAGTAACTGTTTGTCCAAAAGCTTGTGTTGTTATTCATTCACTAGATGTAGTAAAAGGATATAATAAGAATATAAATGGTATTCCTAAAATAACTTTATCAGTCATATTTCTAACTAAAACACATGAGGTTTTGAAACAGACATTATGTTGACATATATGGACTTGGGGTAATTTATATTTAATACGCATTTTGTTGCCATTAGTAAAAGTTAATTTTTCATTTGTTTTTTCATAATATTTAGTAGAGATTAGTCCTTCTTGAATACAATTAAGATCAGCACTAGTATCAACAAGAGCAATAACGTCTAATTCAAAATTATTAATTACTAGTTTAATTTTAGAGTACCATTTTTGAATATGTATTTTATTGAGAAGATTTAATCTTTTGTTTTCATGATTGTGAGGTTGATGTGATCGATTATCAAATAAAAGATTATTAGGATTAGTATGTATAGATTCATTATCAGATTCTTGCGAGGAAATGGCATCATTAGCTTGGAAATTATCTAAACTTCTATTAATTTTTAAAATAGCAATCTCATCTTCTAATAATTTATCTTTATTTTGTAAATCTTTGATGGTTTGTTTAATCCGATTAATTTCATGTTGTAAATCCTGTAATGTAATTTCTTTTTGTTTAGTTTTAAATCTTTTTAAGGTTTTGGATACTAATAATTGGTTTATCAAACTTAGGTTTCTTATCATGATTGGTTAGTAATGATTTTAATTTATCAGTATATTTTTGTTTTAAGTCGGGATCTTCTAAACGACTAATTAATTCAATAAGAGCAGTTTCTTCTTGATTTTGTTTAGTAAGAATAGTGATTTGTTTAACTAGTTTACAACAAACATCATTACATCCTAATTCAATATTATTATCAGAAGTATCGCTAGGTAAATGGTAATCAGATGAAGTATCAGGATTATCAGAAGAGGAATTACTAACAGATTGGTTTAATTGAAACATTTCATATAATTGATTTTTTGATTCATCATTAATTTGTAGTTGATTAACTTTATCTTTTAATTTTTGTTGTTCTTTACATTTATTAGAATAATGACTTTTTTGACCACAATTATAACAAGTAACATCTTTATGAGATTTAGATTTTGGATGTGATTTCTAATATTTCTTTTTTGGTTTAGTATAGAATTTATCAGTGGATTTAGAAGGTGTATAATTCTTTTTATATTTATCAGAATATTTGTAGGATGACTTATGTTTAGAGTATTTATGATTTTTGCGGTGAGAGGGTGCTATAGGAGGTAAACCATATTGTTCACAGAAGTTACCTAATTTATATTTAGCCTTATGTTTATCTTTAGCAACTTTTTGACTAAGTTTAAGATCAATACACATTCATAGGCCTTCTTTTTGAATAGTACTAATTATATCACCGTAAGTTAAATTATCATATTCAATAACATCTATAGGTTGACTAAGTACATCTTTGATTTTATGAGCAAAAAAACTGGGTAGTCCATTTATAAATTTTTCTTTCCAAAAGGATTTAGTACAATCTTCTCTTAACATAACTCGAGAGGTAAAAACATCTTTATACCATCGAAAATCACGTAATGTAGGGCAAGTAAGATTACTAAGTTGATTATGTATGTGAGAATAAATATTAGTAGGGGTACCTATGAAATGTCTGACTATGGTACAGATTAATGTATTAACACTATCAGGTTTATAGTAACCAATAGTTTCATTAAAGATAGGTAAATCATTTTCATCTTTTTGATTAGCATGTAAAATAGATTCTCTTTGATCTTCAGTTAAGTATTTTTCCCACCAAGATTTGAGCATACCAGTAAAACCAAAAGTGATTAAAGAAGCAATTTCAGGTTGAGTGTAATCAGGTTAGTTACTAAAATAACTATTTGCAACCATAGATAAATGATTTAATTTTTGAAGTATTTGATCTTCACTAAGACCATCAATATTCCATTCATACAATTTTTTAGCAAATACAGAAAATTGATTATTAAGATTAGTTTCTTCATATTGGAGATCAGGAGGAGTAGGTCTAGAATACCAGTTTTTAGTAAGAGATGTAGGATTAGGCTTAGGATAATGAATTTTATTCAGATTAGAGGATTGAAATTGTTGAGCTAATTGATTAATTTCATCATCAGTTGTATCAGTTTCAGATTGATGAGAAACAGTATCGATACTAGGTTGTTGATTTAATACAGTAAGACCTTTTTCAGTAGAATGAGAGGTTCTCTCAGAAGTAGTTAATTTGGTAAGTAATTGTTCTATGGCTTTAACAGTAGTATTATCTTGAATAACTAAACTATTTCGTTTGGAACGATTACTAGGTAGATTAAGCAAAGATTGATCTAAGGATTGTTTAGTAGATGTATTGTTAGCCGAATAATCATCTAAATTGGTTTCTATTTTATCTAATTGTTTACCAATTATTTTTAAACATTGATTAGTATAATTATTTTGTTCAATAACTTTTTTAATGTCAGGATCAGTACCAAGCATCTTAAAAGGAGCGGCTGGGACATCAAATCCTTGGTGTTCAATAATTATATTAGCTAATGGAGGATGACTAGAAGTAACAGAAGTATTTGGAGAAGTTTTTCATTTATGTTTTGTGATTGTATTAACCTTTTTGTAATAGTTGTCTAAATATTCAAAGAAAGAAATTTCCATACTATATGCAATCATAAAATCATACAATTTTCTAGTAAGTTTAGATTGTTGAGTAGAATCATATTTAGCAAGATAAACATGTCTTTTAGTCCTATTTTCTTTAGATTTAAATTCAACATGTAATTTATCAAGATCAGGAGCAAAAAATTTACTAGTTGTCATTAATTGAGGATTGATTAGAGGTATTACTTCGAAATCAGTTTGAATAGGAGAATTATTTGATTGATATGTTCTTGAGAAATGTGTGTGAGTAGAAATAAACAGTTTACTAATTTGAGAAGTTGTAGAGTTATCAATGCCTTTTAATTTACTATGGGAGGGTTGACCAAGATTAATTTGACTATTTTTTCGGAATAAAGGAGTATTAAATATTTCATCTTCAGTTTCAACATCAGAAGGTATACTAGAAGTACTATGTCTAGAAGATTGATTACGATTAAATTTATCTGAATTTGAACCGTCAGTAAATTGTTGAATATCTTAGATATCTTGACTAGTGGATTGTTGTTGATTATGTTTGAAATTTTCATTGACCGTAACCCATTGATCAGGGAGAGTAATATCTTTCCATTCTATCATTTGAGGGATATTTATATTAGTATCATTGTTACTAGTTTGAATCAGTAATGTTTTATCCTTAGGACTTTTTTGTAAAGCTTAAACATTTAAATTGATTTTAATACATTTACAATGGACACGATAAATTAAAGCAATATTATGAGTTTTTTCTTTCATATTAGTAACCATTTAATTGAATATTTAAAGTTAATGCATCTAATATGTGTGGATCTTTAAGACTGAGTGTGAAATCAGGAAAACAATTAAAATGAACAGGTCCTTTGTGAAGACCAATTTCCACCATATCTATTAAACTATCATTATAATCAATAAAACGAGTATCTCTTAAACATAATAAAACAGAAGCATTTTTACCTTGTGGAGTTAATGGTTTGATTCCAACTTGAATTAATCCTAAATGAATAAAATTGTGACCAGTTTTTAAATGACGTTTAATAGTGTTAGCATCAAATAATCGACCCCTAATTAGTGTGAATATTCACATCACCAAGTTGCTAAGCATTTAAAAATGTTTGTAAGGTTAAAATTGTCTATAATATACCTTAAATATACGAATTATGATTTGGTGGTCAAATGTCCAAATAATAGGACTTATTGAGATACAAAAATATATTATGGACTAATTGGGCTACAAGTACTTGAAAAAAGATTAATAAATCCCCTATTAAAAAATTAAACAAATAATTAAAAATTAAACAGACATATTAAGGGTAAAATTGAAAACAAAATGTCCTCCAAAATAATAAATGGACTTCTCATCAAACTATTTTACAAATAGTGAACTCCTCACCAACAAAAAATATCCACTAAATCTAATGTCTTATACAATTGTTAGATTTGACTTTTCAACAATTTTCTCAAAAAGAATTTCTATAATTAAAAATATATATTTTTTTTCCAAAAGATCTTATTGAAAATTTTAAGAAGATTGCAAAGTTTGTATGTCATTTTTAGTCAATTCCCTAAATTGGGGTCATCAATGGCCAAGTCTTATGGTATTAGTGAATAAAATTAATATACAATGGATTGAATTTTAAATTGTTGAAACTGTGAAAATTGACAAAGATGAATTTCGAAGCTTAAATAAATTTCTAGCAATACTCAAATAAGCTATTGCAGTTATGAGAGCAAGTCCAAGAATTATTACAACACAATTGTGTCTATTATAGCTGAAAAAATTATATTCAATTTTATCAACCTAATTAAATTTAATTACTCTATCCTTCATCTTGTCCAAATTTAATCTCCTAGAAAAATGAAAAATAGTGAAATTTTTTTGACCCAATCGTTGAAAAAATTGATAGGCTCAAATTTTTCATAACATATTAGACAGTACAAAAATGTTTGGAACCCTCTCTTTTGGGGGTTCTATGACTCCCAATTTGATCTTGGCCCTTACTGTGTGTGTAGGGTCCACTCATATATGTGTGGACCTCACATTATGAGTAGTTGGAATGAGCGTACGGGTTGTGGGAGCCATATATGTGTGAAGGTCTCTATTACAAGAAAAATGTTTGAGGGCCACAAAAAAGTGTGGCTCAAATGGCTCAAAATTGCCAAAACGACGTCGTTTTGCGTCGTTTTACGCCCAAAACGATGTTGTTTTGGCAGTTTTTGCGTCGTTTTACGCCCAAAACGACGTCGTTTTGGCAGTTTTGAGCCATTTGAGCCACACTTTTTGTGGCCCTCTACCATTGCTCCTATTACAATTGTAAACAATATTCTTCAACATGATAAACAAATATGTTTCCAAAATGACATAATTTTAATCATAAATTATGAAAACCTCCAAATTGGTATATGACATAGTACAGGAAATGCTCCAAATGCTTGAAGAATAAATAATTAAAGTGCTATATTTCTCTTCTACTATTTGGGAACGGTATGAGATCAAGCGAGAGGCCCAAATTCATTAAAATTCAATGAACAAATGGACATTTGTATCTCTAAAAAATAGGATAGGAATCTTGCAAGTTAAAGACATAACAATGTGATTTACATGATAACTAAATCCAAAGTGATTGGAATACCCACTAACAATGGATCATACTCAGTAGAGATACCACTATATGTTTGTTTGTTGTATTTTAATTTCAATAATTCAAATTTATAAAAGATTTATTATCTTGTTGCAAGAACCTTAATTTATCTTTCATTTTTGTATATTTCAAATTCTAAGTTAAAATCTGCTATATGTCTATAAAAGAGTGTGAATTGCATTTGGTAAATGTAGACTTATAGAGAGAAGAAATGAGCAAAAGTAGTCATCTTCATCTTTCTTGTAATCTTGCAAGTATTTTGTAATTTTTCAAGTATTTAATAAAAATGTGTGGGTTTTTTTTTTTTTTTTTCATAAACTTTTATTTTTGTTGTTTTTAATATTCTAGAAGTTTGAGAGTAATGATAGAGCCTCCGTTTAGGAAGTGAGTTGGTTTTTTGACTTTTTAGCTTTTTTTGACTATTTTAGTCTGGGCTAAAAAGCTTAGTTTGGGAAGGACATTTTAACTTTTTGATTTTTTTATAAGAGAAGAGTGTAATGATTATGGATTGGATGTGATGTTTTGTTTGTTGTGGCTAAAATAGCCTATTTCGTCTTTTATGGCTAAAATAGCCAAAAAAGTTCTTACCAAACGGAACCAGAATTATTATTATTTGTTTACTATTTGCACGTTGAATTAATGTATTGATAATTTGCTTATTGATAGATTTAGTGTGAGGGGTTATGTTTACTGTTTACACTTTGAAAGACTTGAAAATTATTCGTAGAAGACAAAGAAGTTGGGTATGAAAAAAATTCGAATTTAAAGATGAGCTTCCTTATAAATCATAATATTTGTAGTTTTATAAATATGCTATATTGGAAGTCCTTATTTGCAAATATAATACTTGTGGTCCAACAAGTAGATTGCCCAATAGTGTAATAATTATTTCAAGTAAACATTTACTTACTTGCGTAAAATAGTAGAAAATGACGGTGATAATATGATGGAATCACTTTGGATTGGTTTGGAATCACTTTGGATTGGTTTGGAATGTGTGTTGGTTTTTTGGATTTTTAATTTTTTGACTATTTTAGTTTAAAATTAAAAAATCTCATTTAGAATAGATTTTTTGACTTTTTAAATTTTTATGAGAGAAAAAATAAAATAATTATGATTTGATATAATATTTTATCTTATTAATTTTTTAATTAATTTTATTTTTTGTAATTATTTTAGTAAAAAAAAATTTAAAATTTTTTCTTCTTAAAGGAGGGCATAGTCTATTAATGGACCATTATAATAATAATTTATAAGTGAAAAGGTGCTATTATTATGAAAATCCCAAAAAATCTAATAGTAGAAATGATGGTGATAATAATGGAATCACCCTAGTCTAATAATAGATCAGTATAATATCTATATTATATATTAAGTAAAAGGAAATTTTTAACCTCAAGTTTTGTGGGAGCTCCAATCTCTTAATCTAAATTTTTTAATTTTTTGATTTAAAAAAAAAATCTTAACATTTATTAACTTCTCCCAATTCCTAAGTCTTACCATCATAATAACACTTTAATGCATTAAGAACAAACATAAAAAAAATTCTTTGAAATCCAACACATATGAATTCTTTGAAAAGTCCCAACACATATGATTATTATTCCTCATAACAACACTTTAATGCATTAAGAACAAATATAAAAAAAAAATTTGAAAAGTCTAACACATATGATTATTATCAAAATATTAAACTTTAATATAATATAAAAAAGAAAAAAAAAAGCATTTAAAAAAAATTAAAAATCACAATTTATATATATAAATAATTATAAATATAATTTGTGCATAACACAGGTTATATGCTAGGTAGTTTATAAAAGAAAAGGTACTATTATAGTGTTAGTAGAAATAACAGTTTATAAGTGAAAAGGAACCGTTATTATGAAAATCCCAAAAAATCTATACAAATGATGGTGATAATAATAGAACCACTTTAGTCTAATAATGGACCAGTATAATATTAGTTTATAAGAGAAAAGGTACTATTATGGTGTTAGTAGAAATATTGGTGATAATTTGAATAAAAAAAAAAGTGATGATGCTAATAATAATGGAATCACTTTAGTCCAACAATGGACCAGTATAGTAATAGGTTATAAGAGAATGTACTATTATAATGTTGAGGCTCGAATGATTTGAATTTTTTTAAAAAAATTTATTTATTGGACTATGTTGGTTGTTTTTTTTTAGTAAGGTAGTTATGTGTAAGGATGTGTTAAAAAATTAGACATCTTGTACTTACTCAGCTTATGTGATTTGATAAGGTGAGTGAGTTGGGTTGAACTAATTAGATTATAAAATTAACTGATCAATTAGGAATAAAAATATAACAGAGACTTGTACAAAATTATATAAAATTAATAAATTTTAATCAGCAGCCTAACTGATTAGTCAATTTTATCACTCAACTAGTCCAACTCAGACTGAGTTAGTGCAAGATGTCCACTCTTCCAAAAAAAAAATAAAAAATAAAATTGGAGGCCCTATAGCACTGCCGTATTATTTTTGATGGGAAGGAAAGATTTCAAATCCAATAATGTTCTATTGTAGTATTTACAAAATAAAATAATGGAGCTTTATTATAGAAGGAAAGGATTTTTTTATGGGAAAGAAAGATTTCAAATCCAATAATCTTCTATGGTAGTATTTACAAAATAAAATAATGAAGCTTTATTATAAGTTATAAAAGGAAAGGTTGAAGGTTGATATTTTTTTTAAAATTTTCTACTAAGCCAATCCTGATCTTTAAAAAGAAATTTCAAAGAAAATATCAACCTTCAACTTTTCCTTTTATAACCTATTATAAAGCTCCATTATTTTATTTTGTAAATACTACAATAGAACATTATGATTTGAAATCTTTCCTTCCCATAAAAAAAAATCCTTTCATTTTATAATAAAGCTCAATTATTTTATTTTATAAATACTACAATAGAACATCATTGGATTTGAAATCTTTCCTTCCCATCAAAAATAATACGGCAATGCTAGTGCCTCGAATTTTGTTTTTTTTGGAAGTGGACATCTTGGACCAACTCTGTTTGAGTTGACCTGATTGAGTGATTAAATTGATTTATTAATTAAGTTTTTGATTAAAATTTATTAATTTCATATAATTTTGTAAAGTGTCATTATATTTTATTCTTAATGATTAGTCAATTTTATAATCCAATTAGTTCAACCTAACTCACTCATTTTATCAAACCACATAAGTTGAGTGTGTGTGAGATATCTAATTTTTTAACACATCGTTACACATAACTACCTTACCAAAAAAAAAAAACAACCAACATAGTTACATAGTCCCATAAATAAATTTTTAAAAAAAATTTCGAATCATACGATCCTCAACATTATAATAGTACATTTTCTCTTATAACCTATTACCATGGTCTATTATTAGACTAAAGTGATTCCATTATTATCATCATCATTTTTTTTTTTTTAATTCAAATTATCACCATCATTTCTACTAACACTGTAATGGTACCTTTTCTCTTATAAACTAAATAGGGCAAATTACATATACCTCCTTCGAGATTTAGTTAAATTACAGATATTTTTAAAGTTTTAAAAATTACAGATATCTCTCTGAGATTTATATTTTCGTAACAAATTGCCTCCTAAAATTTATATTTTCATAACAATTTACCTCCTAATTTGTTATGCAAATAATATCTTCATAGGAGTATCTATAATTTTTCAAACCTCAAAAAAATATTTGTAATTTTACTAAATTTCGAGAGGGTATATGTAATTTGTCCAACTAAATATTATACTGATCCATTATTAAAGTAAAGTGATTCTGTTATTATCACCATCATTTCTACTATTAGATTTTTTTTGAAATTTTCATAATAATAGTACCTTTTCACTTATAAACTATTATTATAATGGTCCATTAGTAGACTCTCGTTTGAGATGAAAAAATTTAAAGTTTTTTGATTAAAATAGTTTAAAAAAATAAAATTAATTAAAAAATTAATAAAACAAAATATTATATCTAAATTATAATCATTTTAACTTTTTTTTCACAAAAATTTAAAAAACTAAAAAATCTATCCTAAATAAAAAATTTTAATCCCAAACTAAAATAACAAAAAAATTAAAAATCCAAAAAACCAATCCATCCCAAACCAACCTAAAGTGATTCCATTATTGTCACCGTCATTTTCTACTATTTTACGCAAGTAAGTAAATGTTTACTTCAAATAATTATTACACTATTGGGCAATCTACTTGTTGGACCACAAGTATTATATTTGCAAATAAGGACTTTCAATATAGCATATTTATAAAACTACAAAAATTATAATTTACTTATAAGGAAGCTCATCTTTAAATTCGAATTATTTTTCATACCCAACTTCTTTGTCTTCTACGAATAATTTTCAAGTTTTTCAAAGTGTAAACAGTAAACATAACCCCTCACACTAAATCTATCAATAAGCAAATTATCAATACATTAATTCAACGTGCAAATAGTAAACAAATAATAATAATTCTATCATTACTCTCAAACTTCTAGAATATTAAAAACAACAAAAATAAAAGTTTATGAAAATAAAAAATTAAAAAAACCCACACACATTTTTATTGAATACTTGAAAATTACAAAATACTTGCAAGATTACAAGAAAGATAAAGATGGCTACTTTTGCTCATTTCTTCTCTCTATAAGACTACATTTACCAAATGCAATTCACACTCTTTTATAGACATATAACAGATTTTAACTTAGAATTTGAAATATCTGAGAACTGAAAGATAAATTAAGGTTCTTGCAACAAGATAATAAATCTTTTATAAATATGAATTATTGAAATTAAAAGACAACAAACAAACATAGTGGTATCTCTACTAAATATGATCCATTGTTAGTGTGTATTCCAATCACTTTAGTTTTAGTTATCATGTAAATAACATTGTTATGTCTTCAACTTGCAAGATTCCTATCCTATTTTTTAGAGATACAAATGTCCATCTTTTTCACTGAATTTTAATGAATTCGGGCCCCTCACTCCCAAATCGTAGAAGAGAAATCTAGCACTTCAATTATTTATTCTTCAAGCATTTGGAGCATTTCCTATACTTTGTCATATACCAGTTTGGAGGTTTTCATAATTTACGATTATAATTATATAATTTTGGTAGCATATTTGTTTATTATGTTGAAGAATACTGTCTAATATGTTATGAAAAATACGAGCCTATCTATTTTTTCAACAATTGGGTCATAAAATTTTCACTATTTTTCATTTTTCTCGGAGATTAAATTTGTACAAGATGAAGGATAGACTAATTAAATTTGAGTAGGTTGACAAAATTGAATATGATATTTTCAGCTATAATAGACACAATTTGTGTCGTAATAATTCTTGGACTTATAACTGCAATAGCTTATTTAATTATTGTTAGAAATTTATTTAAGCTTCGAAAATCATCTTTGTCGATCTTCACAGTTTCAACAATTTCAAATTCAATCCATTGTATATTAATTTTATTCACTAATACCACAAGACTCGGCCATTGATGACCCCAATTTAGGGAATTGACTAAAAATGACATACAGACTTGGCAATCTTCATAAAATTTTCAAGAAAAAAGATTCGGGCCCCCTTTGGGCGTCACTCCCACGACCCCCTTTGCTTTTAATTGGTCAATTTTTTTTTTTCTTCTCTCCCAATCCCCAACCCCCACGTGTGTGTGGGGGTGGGAGTTTTGAGGGGTTCTTAATCAGTCCTCAATTTTCAATAAGATCTTTTGGGAAAAAAATATTTTTATTTTTTTTAAATATAGAAATTCTTTTGGGGAAAATTGTTGAAAAGTCAAATCTAATAATTGTCTAAGACATTAGGTTTAGTGGATATTTTTTGTTGGTGAGAGATTCACCATTTGTGAAATAGTTTGATGAGAAGTTTATTTATTATTTTAGAAGACATTTTGTTTTCAATTTTATCCTTAATATATCTGTTGAATTTTTTAATTATGTGTTTAATTTTTTAATAGGAGATTTATTAGGAAATCTTTTTTCAAGTACTTATATTCCAATTAGTCTATAATATATTTTTGTATTCCAATAAGTCCTATTATTTGGACATTTGACCCACGAAATCCTAATTCGCATATTTAAGGTACATTATGGACAATTTTAACCTTACAAATATTTTTTGAATGCTTAGCAACTTGGTGATATAATCATTCATATTTGACAGTATGAATGTTTACGTTGATAGTGTGAACATTCACATTGACAATGTGAATGTTCACATCATGAAACATTCATATTGTCAATATAAATATTATTAGGGGTATTTTAGTAACTATGTCACCCATAAGACTTATTGAAATATAAGAAAATAATTTGGAGTAAGTGGAACATAAGTAGATGAAGAGAGATTTATGAATAAATATCACTTTTAAATATTTGTTCAAATATTTTATCTGCTTAATTTTTTTGACTATTTGTTTTAATTTTTTTTGACTATTTATCAAATTTGTATCAATATGTTGGAATATATATCCGTTGAGATTCCTTATCTGTTCAAATATCTATCTAGATTTAATTATCTATTCAATTTTTAAACTTATCTGTTTAAATCTATTTGTTCAAAAAATTTATCTGTTCAATTCTTTCTATCTGTTCAATTTTTTTTTTATCTTTATCTATTCAAATTCTCATACATACACAAATGGAGAGAGAGAGAGAGAGAGAGAGAGAGAGGTTCTATAATTTTATCCATTCAAAATTCTGCATATCTGTATAAAGCTCTCATACACACACTCATATATATATAAACATTTGTCCAAAAAAAATTATTTGTTAACAACAACAAAGAAAATTATCTGTTGAATTAACATGCTGAATTCCCTCTTGCAATGGCACACCCTCCTGAGGTCATAACATGCCCAAAGTGTGAATGACATACAAAAGATAAAGCAAAAATGAAATACCAAATAAGTACATCATTGTAATAGAATCACCCAATATGAACTCCTTTGTTAACTAATAACAAAATTATGTTCTTTAGCCACAAAATTATAATTAAATAGAGAAAGAAACAATCATTAACAACCTCTATTTCTCTGGGAGGGAAATCTTTCACCAGCAAAGGCTTAAAGCTTAGAGGTAATGGAGAAACACCAAACTGGAGAACAACAGCTTCATCAAAAGATTTTATGGATTCCTTATTAATGCTTTGCTTGGTGCGGTTTGCCAGCTAAAAGATGATCCTATAGTTGTCACTCCCTTATAAAAATCCGACAAAATACCAAATTGCCTAGAAGTCTGTTTTTCTTCAAAATATGAATGAATTCCCGGACTTCCAAACAAAGAAAAAAAATTGAAAAGTGAATTTGAACAGATAAAAGGGTTTTATTTCCTCCATGAACAACTCGATGAAAGACAATCCCGATCTCGATGAGTTCGGCGCATGCTTAGGGTTCCTGAGCCAATAAGCTTATTTTTCTTCCTCCGATTTGCATTAACAATCTCAAATCTACATCAACGGCCTTCGATCTACATCACCGTGAAGAGATCGTAAAAACCCTAGATAAGAAAAGAGAGAGATAATGGGTTTTGAGATTTGTTTTGAGCAGTTGATTGTATGTTTTATATGTAGGGTGGGTATTACGGTCATTTTGCAACATCTTGTCCTTATGGACATAATATTTCAACGTTAGACCTTTGGGCAAAGAAAATCCTTTGGATTTATGGACCAAGTGCCGATTCTTTTTTTTCTTTCCTCTATTATTTCATCATCATTATGTTATATATAAAGTTCTTTTTTAAAACCTAGCATAATCAGTGATCATACTGATAATTTTACATAGACTTTTTCTTTATCATTTTGCTATACAAATAAAAAATATTTTAAAAGTTTTTTTTCGCTTTCTAGTCCTAATTTAGGATTATAAAATGATTTTTTAATTGCAGAAGAGGTTTCTACACTCTCTTTGTTTGATCCATCAAGTGCGGAGGTTAATTATTCCATTCTTTGTGTGAATTTTTTATTTCAAAATTCATAATCTTTCATTTTGTTATCATGATTCATCCATACAGGCTTTGCAAGCAAAATTCTTTTTTAAAATCTTCGTCTTGCAAATTTTTGCTTGGTGAACTGATTTGTTACAAGTCCAACAGACATAAAACCATTGTTAGCATCCATATAGTCTACTTTGACTCACATTTCTAAAAGATTTTTCTCAAATAAGTTTTAAAACATTTATTATATGTTTTGGTAATGAAATGTTTAGAAATTAAGAAAAAATAACATATTTTAGGCCATTTTTTATGGAAACATATTATTTTCATTTATGTGTTATGCCATTTCAGCATATTCGAAACTACAACTCTAGTATCTACATATTTGTTCTTTAGATTGATTATAAGGTGTTGTTTTTAATACCACTCCCCAATCATGTTATCAACCCAACAAATAGGGCCGAGAAAATTTGTACCTAGAGGTTGAAAGTTAGAGATTTAATTGGGATGAGGGACTGCTTCTGTAACAACCCCATCTTGTTCTTGAAAATTTCTTGAATTACGTCTTGATTCTTGCTAAACCGAATGGTGATAATTGAACTAACTAAAATCTTGAGCAATTTGATTGAAAATGAAACTGAATTGACTAAGTATATCTATTGCATTGCATTTCTATCTGTTTGACTTATGTGTTTATCTGTCCATGTTTTATGTTTAAACTGCGAATTGAAGGCCTTATCGGCGGCCGAATCCGGAGCTGATTGATGTTTTAGGATCCTTATGATTTATGTGAATTTATGGGATGATTATCTGAAAATTGATTAGGTATGATTAAATTAGATTAAAAAAAAATGAGTTAATTGCAAACTTGGACTTATTTACTAAACTAACCCTTAGTGGGCCACTACTTTAGACCTATGGAGACTTGTTTACACTTGCATACAACATTTGCTCAGCCATTTTTTTGACCATAACCGACCAAGGAATAGAGAGAGTGAGAGCTAAGGGAGAATTGAGTTCAATTTTGTGATTTGGCTTGAAACCTTGAAGAATTGCTTGAGAATTGAAGTGTAGATTGCTCATTTAGCTCCTACACCTTGATTACAAGACTTAGGTAAGAAAACTCATCCCTCTAATTGTGAGTTTAAGCTAAGACTTGCATGATTCATGTTTCATTATAGAACTAAGTCATGTTGTAGCTCATATATGGTGAATTATACTAGAATTCATGCATGCATGGTTGAAAGGTTGCATTTTGAGTTGAGCTCATGGTAAAATGTACATGCATGTTCATAAATAGACTTAAATCCATGAATTCATCATGTTCTTGAAGAAATGAGTCCATTTGGACAAGCTTTGAAGGTTAAATTTGATTTGAATCCATGCATGTTACATATTCTCTATGTTCATGAAAAATGGGTTTGAAAATGGTTTTAATTGACTCACTCTTGGGCTTTGAATTCACAAATTGAGCTTTGAAACTTGTTGTATATTGAATCTAGAGGTGTTTTCCAGAATTTGGGCCTAAGAGATTGAGTAAAGAGTGGAAGAATGCTTGGTTTGAGCTTAGGAGACAAATCTGGAAATTCCAGAATTTGGCTTCTTCGCTCGAGCGAAGGATTCTTCGCTCGAGCGACCAACCTTTGTTCGAAGCTACGCTCGAGCGTAGGATTAGTGGCTCGAGCGTAAAATTTCAGCATTCAAGCTTTTCTTTGTTTGACGAGACCGCTCGAGCGAAGGATTTCTTGCTCGAGCGAAGCCTTTGATTTTGGAAGCTCGCTCGAGCGAAGGAAGGCTCGCTCGAGCGAGGCTCCTATTTTCAGTAAACTTTGCAAAATGTTTTCTAAGTGTATTTTTGCATCCTCATCCCATTCTAGGCATTCTTAGGCCTAGTTTAAGGCATCTTAATGAGGATATAGATGTAGAACACACCAAAGCAAATTAGGGATTAAGTTATGATATTTCCCAACTGTGTAGCTTAGTGTGTGTTCAACCTGTGAACTGTGTAGAGTTAGCGACTAGGGAGACACGCTCTAGCATATCGTAGCCCAAACTCTGTGAGTAACAATTGTGTAAAGATATGTTCAACTGAGAATGTTTTCTGACTGTTTACGGAACTCTTTTCTGAAGTGATTATTGTTATTTGATTGAATGTATGTCCTATATTCTGAAATGTACTGTGGCATCCTTAGCACCTCTTGTTTCTTTATTCTACGAGAGATCTCTGTCGGTTCCTCGTGGAACCATTCATTCTTGATTGATGGCCATCATTCTTTGTTAGGTCTCTAAGACCCATCTTTATTCTACGCTAATGGATGTACCACATATGACTGAACAAATGTTCTGACTGAAAGACTGAAATACTGTTTAATGAACTGTTTTCATTACCGTAAGGACATTTCATTCTTAATCTCTTTACGCATTATGTTATTCACTGGGTTTTAGCTCACTGTTTATATATATATGTAGGTGCTCAGCCACCAGACCGGAGCTAGGAGCGTGGGTTAGACTTCAATTTTGTCAAGCCAGCCTATGTGCCACACTGCGAGGTTCCGAGTTTCCATGTTATGGCTTTGGGGTGTTTTATCTTTCCCCCCGTCTGTCTCCGTACTGTTTGGATTCTTGTATAGTATCGGCTACCATTATCTTTATTAACAAGGGATTAGGTCCTGTCTTTGTTTATTTAATTTTGTATAGACTGTCTTTATTCTGCGTGTGAATACATGAAAAATCTTTTGGCATCTGGTATCACAAGCTCAATGGATATTATTTATTTCTTGTATTGGCTTGCCGGGCCACGAACTACATTTCTTTGTACTCTTGTTAGCGGGCCTTGGTAATCTCGGATTCTTGGCGATTCTGATGCTAAACCCATAAGGCCGGGTTTGGGTCGTGACAGCTTCCCACTCCCTAATGAAGAGCCTTGCCTCTTTGTGGAATGCTTTCAACTATTTCAATTACTTCATCCATGAAGCATTTAGCCATTGATGGAAGAGAAGAAAAAGTACAATTGGTAAAGATAAAGGATACAGATAAAGGATGAAAGAATCTACCAAAGTTTCAAAAAAATAAGCAAAGTTTGTGAAGAAGATGAAGAGTTGCAGTTATTCCATAGTATAACTAATCTTTAATTATGCTGATATGGGGATATGTTGACGCCTAATTAAATTATCCAATAAAAATAGGACACGTGGCAATCCAATTACTCTCAAAATAGATGTAACCTCAACTAAACCCAAGAAGAAATGTGTTGATTATGAAAAAGCATTTTAGCATTAAGATACATGGAAAAGAGGGGTAGTTATTGAGGAAATTTGATTTCAAATAGAATGAGGAAAGTACATATCAAAGTACAACACATGGAAGAAGATCATGGAGTCGTGCAAAGCAGTACTGTGTTTATAAATAGTTGTTTGATTAAAGGTTCCTTTCTTCATCAAACTCTGTCAAACCAAAATTTAATTTAATTTGTACTTTAAGTTTATTGTGTTTCGAAGGGGTATGAGTAGTGGTAAGATACAAATTTCATTGATCAAGTACAATTATATAGTTTCTTTAATTTCTTTGCATTCATTTTTTTTCTTAATTGGTTCTTCCATTGACATTTATTATTAATGGTCTTCTTCACTGAGGTAAAAGAACTTTAAGCACATTCACCTAGTTTGTTTGGTTTAAACTAAATATGTAAAAATTATTCGTTCTTTGTTGACATGCGCAAAATTCTTTTTTTTTTCATTCGGAGGAAGAAATAAGCTAACACAATTACAATAATGAAAAAAGAAAAAATTTAAATATAGGCACTATACTGTTTGTACTAAAAATGACTAGCCAATTAGAGGTTGCCATGTGTACCGTTGGTGACTAAAATTAGGTAGCATTAGCATTTCAAATGATGACAGATTTGTGAGGATTTGATAGCTAAAGTGTAATCATGGCTTGATCTGATCAAATCCCTAGATAGTAGGAACAAGACCACGTGGAGATCTTTTAAATATATATGGTTGAGTAAATGCATCGAGTTGGACACATGGAATTAATCCAAATGAGGAGGCAACTAGTACCCAAGCCATCCACCGGTCAGAATTTAAACTCTCCAATGGCTCCTTTATTTAAGGCATTACTTTGACCAAGGTGGGACATTGTCACTTATCCAAGGGCCCAGCCCTTTCACCTAACGACTAAGATTGAGAGGAGGATTTAGTCAGCCCTATCCTTGGGAAACACTCTTATAGTTTGCTAAGAAGATAGAAGATGATGGGACAGATGGCAGTTCAGGAGGCAATCTAGCAACCTACTATCTAGAGTTAGTGAAGATCATCCAGGAGGAAGTTACTAATTTCCAAGAGGTAGTTTGTGATTCTCAGGAGGACATAGCATCTATAAATAACTCACTTGAAGATGGAACAAAGCCCACTCAACTAATCAATCAAATCAACATATTACAAAGCATCAGTGCTTTTTAGACCTAGTTTAACATAGTTTAGCTCTTGAAAGACATCTTTGCCATAATTCAGTCTTAATTCTTGACATCCATGTCAAATTAATTATTTTTTGGCCATCATTGGCATTGTTTTGAGGTCTAAGTTGTGCTTACATTCCATTTGTAACTCAATTTTATATTTTTCAAACTGTTTTTGCACTTTTTGTATGTTCAATCCACTTGAATATATAAAGTTGGTGTTTTTGTGTTTATTTCCTTCTGCCCATCATTCTTCCTGATTTTCCAAACTCTTAGGAGATTTTAAGTCCTCTTCATTGACGCAAAACAAGAACCAAGAGGTTTTTATCCCCTTGGACCTTAAACAATCTCTTATTTTAGAAGTCACACATAAGTTCTCTTAAGTTTTCAATGTGGTGGGACAAGTCTTACAAGGAAACCAACATTTTATTCTTTAATTGTCTATTTCAAGAACCCAAAAACGACGTCAACTTCTCATTCACTCATAAATAGTTTTGACGCACCGTCTTCACTGTGTGACTTGCTATGCGGCAAG
This sequence comes from Camellia lanceoleosa, assembly GCA_025200525.1. Classification (NCBI taxonomy): domain Eukaryota; kingdom Viridiplantae; phylum Streptophyta; class Magnoliopsida; order Ericales; family Theaceae; genus Camellia; species Camellia lanceoleosa. Next base: position 112,885,943 of record CM045770.1, on the reverse strand, counting down.
GAACACGTCACCTCTTTGGACCCACCCTAAAAGACGTTTGGGACCCACTCAAGTTTGGGCTCAAAGTTGGCCCAAAATAAGCCTATAAAACCATAATTCCAACACTTCTAGCAATATTTTTCCAACAATTTTTTAACAAAAATAATGTTCATCTGTACCACATCACTACTGTCACCACCTACTTAGATCTGGTAGCAACAACACAGAGAGAGAGAGAGAGAGAGAGAGAGAGAGAGAGAAAGAGAGATGATGAGGAAAAATAAATCTTAAAAAAAAAACATCCACATCAGTTTTTTCTGCTACGGATCAAACAAGATTAATAAAAAATCAAAGATACATTCATTAATAAATTTATCATTCAATGATTTGTAAAAAAAATTATAGACACCAAATCTAACTTATCCACTCATTCATACTTACACTCACTTACTCGCAAGACACCCCCCTTCCTATACATATATACAAAATAAGATGGATATATAAATTTATCACAGTTAAATAAATTTGCAGCAGATCTATTTTGAGAAACAAAAGGACAAAGGGAGAGACATGGAGGAGAGATGATGGGTGAGATCTGAAAAAATACTATTGTTTGAAGTCATTTGAAGTCGATTTCACCGTTAAAACAACTACATCGGTGTAGACTAGAACTAGATTGATGGATCAACGATGGTAAAGTAGAGATTGGGGACGTAGATTGTAGATCGGTAATGGTGGAAGTGGTTAGTGAACATTGGTGGTGGATCGGAGATGTTGGATTGTAGATTGGTGGTGGTAGCCAATGAACGACGACAATGCACAGTGACAATGGTGTGGATAATGGACGATGATGGTCAGCAATAGTGACAGTGGTGATAGGCAGAAAAAAGAAGAAGAATAAAAAATAGAAAAGAATATGAAAGAACTTGATGGATGAGAATTTAATGAGGAAAACATAGATATTGTAGGAGTTATTGGTGTATTCAAAAAGTCAATAGACTTGTAGGTATTTAAGTCTCCTTAACGAGACTAACTAGAAAACTTATTTATATGGTATTCAATTATTCTACTGTGATAATGCGGTGGTGCTACATGCACTAATTAATATATATACATTAGTGTATCAACTAGTATTATGCCATTATTATTAATCTCACCTATTATACAAATTACAAATACCCAAAACTTTTAAAATTATATCACATCATCTGTTAGTATACTGGTTAATACTGTTAGACTTATTTATTTTAATAATTTATTTAATTATGTTTTAATTTATTTGGAAGAGAAAAATAGAATCAAAATTTATTTTGATGATTTATTTGAAAGAGAAGAATAGAATCAAAATATATTTTGATAATTTATTTGAAAGAGAAAAATAGAATCAAAATTTATTTTGTCCCATTATTTCTCACATAAACCTTTATCCTAAATGTTGTTAGAATGTATTTAATATTTGATTAAATCAGGAGTTCAAACAGCCCAAAAATAAAGGTTCAAACAACCCAGCACAACAGCAGTTCAAAAGGTTCAAGTAGAAGATATTCAAATTTGTAATGATGGAGTGGAAGATATTTAAATTAGTAATGATGGAGTGGAAGATTTTCAAATTAGTAATGATGGAGTACAACGGCTATAAATTCAAATGAATACAACGGCTATAAACAACAATAAATTCAAATGAATACAACGGCTATAAATGGGTATAAGTTTCATTATATATACCAAAGTCTCTAATGTAAACAAGTAACAAAAAAATCAGAAAAAATTCTTTGATCTATAATCACTCACATCTATTCTCTGAAAAATTATCTTAGGAGTGTTCTTCAATTTTTATTTACATCCTCTCTCAGAAATTATACACTGAGCCTTATAGCATTAAGCTCATCTTTCTTGTGTGAGGTTCACAGAAAAACCAAAGCTTCATTTTTATATCTATCTTTGAGAGATAATTATTGTAACTTTCTGTAAAAGTAAAAACACATTCTTTTCAACCTTCTAAGAGTGTAGTACACTAAGGCTCCGTTTGGGGACTTACCTTTTTAGCTAATTAGCCAAAAAGTTACTAAATTAGCCAAAAAGCCAACCACTCATACTAAAAAATCAAAAATTCTCTTTTCTCTTTACTTTTTGCACATCTTTTCGTAATTAGCCAAAAAGTCATCCCAAATATACAAGTTTTTTTTACCTACCTTTTTAGCCAAATAGTCAAAAAGTTACTAAATTAGCATGTTCCTAAACGAGGCCTAAGTATTCTTGACTTAGAAAGTCTGTGTAAAATCTGTGGAGGATTGCTCCATCTGTGAAAATGTTGCTAGCATCCTGTGAAGTTAGAAAATAGTGAAAAATCTCAAGTGAAACTTGAAGAGTGGATGTAGGCTTGGTTGAAGCCGAACTACTATAAATCTGTTTGTCTCCTCTTCCCCTAATCTTTTTACTTTCCTACTACTGCTATATCTATCTAATATTCATGTGCTAATTATTTGATTTACCTTGTATGTTAGTTATACTTCATTGTTATTTTGCTTGATCATTTACTACTAAATTCATCATTGTGCTTATTAATAATTTATTGTACTAGTAGTTAATTTTATTGGGGTATTATTAATTTTAATTTGTAAAAACCTGATTCACCCCTCCTTTTAAGTTGCTTCTTGAGTAACAAATACATTAATTAATACATATAGCATTATTCGTGATACTGTAGGCCTTACCTTATTTTTTCTCGAATCAATGATTTTATTAGAATAAATGAGAAATTTGTCCAATTCAAAAATAGTACGGCCCATATTTTTTATTTTTGGGGTGCAAACCAAAATAATCTTTGTTTACACCGTACAAAATTGTTCTGTTGTGACATTTTTATTTAATGGATCGACTGACAAGTGCCCTAAGAACGTAAGATGTAAATATAGTTAGATGTATGAAAAAAAATTCATAATAAATGCACACGGATGTTTAGAAAAAAAAAAAAAAAAAACAATTCATTATTTATTTCTACAATTTTAATATTAATCATGAATGCTTACTATACATTTTTTAAAGACTGTTTTAACCTTTATCTTTTGTAATAATAATAATAATAATAAAACTAGTTATTTCTATTGAAAATATGAAGCGATCCTTTAATTTTTTTTATTTTTTATTTTTGTCTCTTTTACTTTATAAATTCATTTTTTATTTCTTCAATAAACTCAATGGTTAATTTTTTTAAACAAAGTATTAAGAAAATAAATATTCAAGATAAAAATTAATTTTGATATGAAAAATAAGTTTAATATAATTGCTAATAATTTTTTTTCTTATAAAAAAAAAAGACTTCTTCTTTTCGGTTCAAAATTAATAAACATATTCTCTTTCAAGGTTAAATGAAAAGTTAGATTTGCTGTGTAAAAAAATTTAGTAACAATAGATGGAGTTTTATTTTGTTTTTTTAATTAGATTAAATGAAAAGTTAAGTAAAGTTATTTTTGTAATTTACAATATTATTGACTTGTTTTAAATTGAGTGCTACTATTAGCACCCTATTAATTATTTTGGACCCCCATTTTTCTGACTTTTTTTTTTTATAAAAAAAGACATCAATAATTTAAGATATCCTATCTCACAATTAAGCCATACACCCACCAAATCATGAGTTAGGATTTATGAGAGTATCCACCTCTATCACCACCCATCCATCTTCTCTAAATCTAACCTTCAAAACCTACCCACTCTCAAAACCTTGAAAATCTGGTGGTAACAGTGGCAACTATCTGATTACATACACTTCTCCATTAATGACAATGAGTGGAAGTTTTTTTGGCAATCACAACTCCATGAGATGAGAAGAGTACAACAATAAAAAATTCAGAAGAGGTTCATAACTTTGATGGTGTTCTTAGCTCAGAAAAAGATTGGCCTTATAAGGACCAGTTTTTTAAAAAAAATAGCAAAACTAATAAAAATTGTTCGTCATTTTTTTGGGGATTGAACTCCTGAATATATGACTGAAATTTGAGAACACAGGCCTAAATATTGTTTATTTGTTTGGGAATAGATAACTGAACATTTCTTATTTGTTTGAGAACATATAACTGAAGCAACAGCAGAAGCAAGCAAATAAAGGAGGTCGAACCCCCGACTAACCCAGGGGTCGACCGGTGGATGAAATCTTGCCCAGTTTTGCTCACACTAAGAGCATACAAGTATAGTGAGACCATGGATAAATGATAGATAATCAATCAAAGAAGTATAAAAGTGAATTGTGTTTGTGCGTGTGTGAAAAAAGATATTAGGAAAAAAAAATCAAACAGATTGATAAAGCTTATAATAAAGCAGAGAAAAAAAATTTTAATCACCACAAATGTTTTCTACTTCTTTTGGAAGGTTCCACCATTGTAGATTTTGTTAGGATTTTGAGAAAGAAGTTTTTTGGGGTGTGGGAATGGGGTGCATTTGAATAGGTGAAATGTTCATAAAGATAATTTTGGTATTATTTAAGAGGAGACAATTGTTTTTAAAATATTTTACAATTTATAAGTGGGACTCTAAAAAAATATAAAAAAATCCAAATCAATTGATAAAGTGTTAATAGCAACATCCTTTAAACTACCAATAGGCCTTAATAATTGGACTTAATTCCCATCAAACCCTATTGAAAATAAATCTTGGTAAAATTATTGCTAAAAATAATTTTTTTGTGATAATTTTTTATATATATCTCTAAAAATTGACAATTAGTGACTTTTTTTTGTTATGATTTTTATAAATTGTCGCTAAAACTTACAATTAGTGACTTTTTTTATGACAAATTTTTCTTGTAAGACCTATTAGACAATAAGTCCACTTATTAGGATCTACACATAAGTACCTCTTACCACTTTGAATGTTAGTTCAAAAACTTTATTAGTGGGCTCTTAAACAATATTATCTATTATCATTTATTGTACTTTAACAATCGTTTATTGTACATACGTACCCTTGAGGCACCTGATAGCATTTGTTATTAGATTTTGTTAATATGCATTCTTAGGAAAAAAATTATTCTATACTTTTAGAGTATCACGTGTTTATATTCTCTTACCAATCATCATACATTATGTCTCTTCATGTTTCTCAATCAAATGACACAAAATTATAGAATTTATTTTCTCCACTAATTATAACACCTTGAAACACCACATGACCGTACTCTAGGAGCACCCAATAACCACTCATCCTTAGGATATTAGATAAGGTTGTATTAAATGAAACCAACTACCTCCACTAATATAGAATTTAGAAAAAATAATGAATGTGTGATTAGAAAGAACTTTTTTTTTTTTTTTTTTATTTAGAAAAACCAACTACCCACCCCAGGACTCGCAAAGGAGTGCCCGAATAAAGATCCAAACCAGATCTGAACATCTTCTATTCCGGTCCAAAACTGACCTCCTTCTACTCTATTTTGACCCTATTCCAAGCACCCCCTGTTGAAACAAAACATACAACCCCAATGCATCAACCAAAAAGGGGCAACAAACACCAAAAAGTTTAAGATCAGCAGCACCCAAAACACAACTAAGTGGGAAGACATTATGGGAATCAAGTTTATTAAAAGCAAAAGCCAGCACACAAACACAAGAGAGAGCTGGGCCAGCCGACCGCCATAGCCAAAGGCAGCAGTCAGCTGGCCAAAAGTGAGGCCCGGGGGTGGAGGTTTTTAGAGAGAAAGGGGTTCGGAGGTTTTTTTTTATTATTATTACTAACTTCTTACTTCGTGCTCACTGACGATGAAAGAGATGAATTTCCGACGAAGAAAATATGTAGATCTACATTAGGTCTGAGTAGATCTACGTTAAATCCGGCTAGATCTAAACCAAAAAATAGTTGTCGAAGTACAAGCGTCTCTTCATATCTATCTCTTTCTTTCGATCGCTCAGTTTTAATATTTTTCTGTACTACACACTTCTATTTTCCTATTATAATAGAGAAAATTTTCAAGTTTTGAACAAATTATTTTCGAGTTTTAATCACAGGTGGTGAAAACTGTAAAATTTTACAGTTTCGATTTTTTTGGTGTTGAAATGAATCATTCTTTAGAATTATAAAATTTTGCAGTTTCATAACTTTCTTTAGAACTATAAAATTTTGCAATTTCATAACATATTTTTAAATTTGACTAATAAGGAAAAATACTTAATAGAATCATACTTTGAAATTGTAATATTTTACAGTTTCAAAACTTGCTTTTCAGTTTGATCAATTGAAAATTATTTGCTTAAACCCTACAAAAATTGCAAATAACATATATATATATATATTTTTCAATTGTTGTTATTTGTTGTTCTTAGGTTTTTTGTTCTTCTTTCAATTTATCAATATTTAACACATTTTGCTATATTTTTTTCACTTTAATTTCTCAGTTTATTCTTCTTCTTTTTTTGGAGGGGTAATATTCTAGACATCCTGGTGAGTCTCTATCAATATTCTTGACATCTAGCGAACATTCTAGACATTCCGACGACTTCCGGTGTCGTTCAGAACATTCTGGCGATATTCCGGTGATAAACTGAGAAAAGTCTGGTAAATTTCTGGCAAATTTGGCAAATTTCTGGTGACGTTTTGGCGACTTCCCGATGATATTGAACATCCGGCGAGTTTCCAATGACCATCTAACAAAAGTCTGGTGATGGTGGGATGAAGTAGTGTCTTTAAGAAAGAAAAAAAAAATTTAAATAGGATTTTTTGGTAACAATTAAAAATATATATGCCTAATTGGTGCAAGTGTTTTGTTTTGGGATTAGGTGGATTTTGAATTTTGTGTATGAGACTTATCAGTAAGTTTCCCTAACTTTGTACATTTAATTAAAATTTTAATTTTTATTATACCTTAATGTAAATTTACTAATAAGGATAATATACATTAAATCTTAAAATAAAGACAATACACATTAAATCTCATGGTACACCTAATCACTTATATGTTTCTTTCATATTTAAGTCTTTTCATATTATTTTTCCGATTTTAATTTTTTTTATCTTCTTCCTCACTCCAAAACTCTAATCTACCTCATCAAAACTCATTATTATCATCAATAACTCATTATTATCATTAATATTATTGTTTTTTATTATATTGTTACTTGTAAATGAAAAGAGTTTAAATAAAATCAAACAATAGAATCAACAAATAAGCATTCAATTGACAAAAAGACAAGATCAGCCTAAGGTGATAACGACTCAACCAAACACTCTTCACTTGTAATTCGTATAGATAAATGCTATACCTACAAATACGTATAGACCCATGCATAGATAAACACACACATGTACTTACATATATATATATACACACACTTGCAAATTATCAAAATATGTAATCGATGCTTAAGAGTTTTTCAAAGTACTGTAATTTAGAGTTAGTGTTGTGTCAATAAAATTTCTTTTTTTGAATGGATTTGTTTATTATTTGGATCTACCACAAATTATGATTTAAACTTAAAGAGTAATTTGTGGAAAATATAAGGTGTATCAAGAATAAATTATAACCTTAAATAATTTAATAGAAAATACTGAAAATTTGAAATAATTTTTTTGGGTGCAAATAAAATCCCCCAAAATTAACTTGTTTTGATTTTCTATCTAAGTAACGAGTTTATGATAACTTTAAAATCTGTTAGTAATATCATGAACCCGTTAGAGCAAAAATTATCAAAAATTTGTGCTACTTATAATTTATTTTATTTTATTTTATTTTATTTTTATAGCAAAATCCATGGTTAATAAGTTTTATAAACTCGTGCATAGGTTTTAATTTTTTATTTTTGATTTTAATAGCTTCATAATTATAAAAATATCTAAAATGCTTGCCAAAACAAAGAAATTAAATTTAAAATATTTTTTTGATGTTTATATTTTGCAAAATAAATTATAAATTAACTTGACAAAAAATTAAAAAATAATACAATATATGCATGGTACAAGTCCAATATGTGTATGGTGCAACTCTAACTTATGCATAGTTGCATGTCTAATCTGTGTGTAATGCAAGTCTAGTACATGTATCAGTGCAAGTTCAATCCGTGTCAGGTGTAACTCCAATATATATCTAGCACAAGTAACAAATGTGACAACCATACACTTTTTAAATATAAAATAAATATAATTTATACAATTTTTAAATTATTTTTTGATATTAAATTGTTAAAAAAAATTGGATATATTACTTTTATTTTAATATGAGAGATAGAAAGAAAGAACATTCGATAGATAAAAAAAGTAAATATTAGACTTGCACCTATACATGGGTTAGATTTGTACCACGCACGTATTGCATTCGGACACAAATTGGACTTACATCCTTGCACAAATTGGATTTGCACCCTCACACATGTATTATTTTTTAATGCTTTTTTTTTTTTTTTTTTGTCAAACTAATTTATAATTTATTTGGAAAAAATAAACATAAAAAAAAATTATTTTAAATTAAAAAAATTATTTTCACCTCATAAAAGGTATATAATCTTATGAAAATTATTAGGGTTGAGTATAAAAATCAAAAAAATCTCAAATCGATATGATCCAAACCAAACCACACTATTTGATTTAGGTTTTTTAATACATTGTTCAGTCCTACTTCTTAAAATAGATGAACTATACTTCACGGTTTGTTCAGTGGTTTTATATTTATGGTTCAAGTTTGGAACCGAACAAAACTGTTTAAATATATACATATATATAATTCGTTATTTGTAGCACACACTCAAGTATTTTATTAGTATCCTATACATATTCATAAGTTGTTAACCATTTACTAAGGGCAACTCCAAGGGAGGAGGTAAAAGGACTATATGAGGCATTTTTGCTAGTGAAGTTGTTTTGATTTTCCTCCAAAGAGCTTTGCATCACAAGAGGCATTTTGTTCATTTTCATTTTGGCTCTTTACAAATGGCTAGCATTTATTGCCAAGCAAAGGGTCTTCCCACCATTTTGCCCATATCTACTTGCTATCTCCATCTTTGTTGCTTCTATATATACTTGCTCCATATTTGTTGTTTCTTCTTTGCTCCAGCTCATTTGATTGTTTGAAAATATTATCGTTAAAAAAATATAATCATGTAAAAATATTTTTAAAAAAATTAATTTAATAATATATTTTAAAAAAATAAATATTTGTAAATGTTTGTCAACAACTACGTTAACAGTAGGAGTATACGCAATATGTCATAAAAAAGATATTTTTTTATTTATGTTTATAGTATTTTTCTTTTAAAAATTAATCAAGTTAGTTTTACTGATTAGCTAAAATAAAGAGTATAGTTAGAATACATACCAACTAAACTAGTTCAGCGAAATAAAAAAAGTATTTTTCATATACTTTTACAAGGCATTTTTGCCTAACAGCCTTGGAGTAGCTCCAAGGGAGGAGACAAAAGGGTTATATGAGGCATTTTTGCTTTGTTTTTGTCTTCCTCGAAAAAACTTTGCATCACAGGAGACATTTTGTTCATTTTCATTTTGGCTCTCCACAAGTAGCTAGCAAAAGGTCTTCTCGCTATTTGCTCGTATCTACTTGCTACCTCCATCTTTCTGCATTTTTTCTTGCTTCATATTTGTTGTTTGTTCTTTGCTCCAGCCAATTTGATCGTTTGAAAATATTACCGTTAAAAGAATATGATTGTTTAAAAATATAATATCGTAAAAATATTTTTAAAAAATAATTTAATAATATATTTAAAATAAATAAATATTTATAAATGTCACACCAATAACCACGTCAACAATAGGTGCATATACAATATATCATAAATAAAATTATATTTTTTTACTTGTGTTTATAGTATTTTTCTTTTAAAAAGTAGTTAAGTTAGTTTTATTGGTTAGTTAAAATAAATAGTATGGTTAGAGTACATACTAATTAAACTAGCTAGGTAAAATAAAAACAGTATTTTTCTGTGTACCTTTATAAAGCATTTTGCCTAGCACCATTGGAGTTGATGCAACAAGTGTGTTCTTATGCGATAGTAGAACTAGTTCTAAACAATTATTTAAATAATTTTATTTATAAAATGAGAACATATTGCTTGATCTTTGAACAAGTTATGATTATATTATGAATACAAGTGAGATTCTTCAAATCATTCTAAAAGTATGTGGAATTTTTCAAATCATTTCAAAAGGAGTACAAAAATTTCTTAGTAAGTTTTAAACAAATGTATAATTTCAAATTGTGAATGTTTCGTTTGGAAAAAGTACATTAAGGAATTTCTTAATATTTTTGTGTGTATTATGTTGGAGTGTTACGTCTGAGATTAAATTGATTAGAGTGTCACGTTCGGAAACAGTTCACTAAGAGTTTTTTTTTTTTTTTTTTTGTGTTACATTTGAAAAAAATATACTAATAAGTTTTTTTTTTGTGTTACGCTGTTATGTTTAGAAAAAGTGCACAAATGAGTTTTTTTAGTGTGTTACGTTATTGGAGTGTTACATTACAGTGTTATATTTTTGTTCATAATGTAGGATTTGTTCTAAAAGAAGAAAAAATCCAAAGAATCTATATTGTGGATTGTCCAAATGTGTAATTTTACATTTAAATAAACTCAGTTTTATCCCTAAAAAATTAAACTCAAACATGTAAATAACTATCTTTTTGTGTAATTTTCATTTTAATAGAACATTTGGATTCATAAGAAAAATGAAAGACTAAACCGTTTATAATATCACACTTTAAAATTTATTGGTACTTTACCCAAAAATTATATACATTTATTAAAATAAAAAAGAAAATGTTATATATCCCAAATAATATATAAATGTATGAATCTTGTACTCTTAAAAAATTTGATATAAAATTTAGTAGATTATTTGAAATTTGTAACTCAAATGAAAGGGGTAAGAGGAGAGAGCGGGAGACAAGAAAGAGGAGAGAGAAGACAAGAAAGAGAGAGAAGAGAGAAGAGAGAAGAGAGAAGAGAGAAGAGAGAATGACAGCGGAGAAAGAAACAGAAAACGTGAGTTTTGAGGGAAAGTTAGAGTCAGCACGTGAGAGACGATAGAAAGTTCCCTCTCTTAAGCTTTTGCAGCACTATTGAAATTCTAAAACACTTCCGACACTGACCCATAAATAAGAATCCCAAATATCACTGGGGTATAATTGCCCTTACATTTTACATTGGTTTTAATTTTTTAATTTTAATTTTTTTTAAATTGAGTTTTTTTTATTTTTTATTAAAAATTTAAGTAATTTTTTATTTTTATTTTTTTAGATATAACTTACTGAAATATATCTAAATATTAAAATATTTGTGAAAAAATATTTTAAATAATTAATAAATACAGAAAAATATATTTAAAAAAATGTACTGATTTTTTGTATTTAGTAAATTTTTTAAAGATTTTTTTCACAAATATTCTACCTTTTAAGTATATTTATGTTAGGTGCGTTTAAAAATTAAAGAAATTGCTTAAATATTAAAAAAATTCAATAAAAACAAAAAATACAGAAAACGAAAAGATAAAATTTTCTGAAAAGAAAATTCAAGAAATGAAAACCAAACGGAATGTATTCTACTTTATTTACAAAACTTTTTAATTGTCTTGTTTAGCTTCTCTGATTTCAAGTCGAGTTGTAATTGAGCTTATTTGTATAATGTCATTTCGACAACAAACGAAGAGCAACAACATGATAGTATTAATTCTAATTATCACTTTTATATTTTTTTATTAAAATCTCACTTTAATCTCTCTACTATAGTCTTAGGCCTTGTTTAGAAACAGACTATTTTAATAATTTTTTGACTTTTTGACTAAAATATGAGGTAAAAAAAATTAGTATGTTTGGATTTTTTTTTATTTTTTACCAAAAGATGTGCAAAAAGTAGAAAAAAAAAAAAAAAAAAAAAAGAAGAAGAAGGAAATTTTTGACTTTTTAATATAGAATATAAACTTTTTGATTTTTTAAATAATTTTTTGACTTTTAAACTAAAACAGACACATGCTAAACGAGAACTTAATATCCCTATAATTTAACTATTCACTTGAATCCCTCCATCAATTTTCAAAACGGTGTTATATAATTGGGCCCAACTGACTCGAAATTTAGTAGTTGTCTAGGACAATCGAAATATATAGGGGGTGAGATTGAGCGTAAATTACCAAAGTACAAATTGTAGGCTGTGTTTGGTAGAATTTTTAAAAATTAATTTTACCCTTATATTCTAATACTATGTTTAGCTTGAATTTTCAAATCATGATTTCAAACAAATTTCAAAATATATTTTGAAAACATGTTTGGTAAAACAGACCATTTTTGAATTTTTGGTCTATCTGATCGTTTGCTCGGACATTCTCTCGGATATCCAGTTGGTTGACCGGAACAATATATATATATTTTTTTGCCAATCGTCATCTGTTATTTAGAAGAAAAAAAAATTATATTTGTTTTTGATATTTTTTAAATATAGAAATTTTTTTTTAGACCAAAATGACATTTTTTTGAATTGAATTTTAAAAAGAATTTGATTATGAGTTTTGAATATAATTTTCAATAGAGTTTTGAGTTGTGTGTTTGGTTGAGTTATAAGTTTTTCAATTAAGTTTTGAAAACTCATTTCAAAACTCATAACCAAACAACTTTTCTCATTTCATATGTCACATAAAAAATTCAAAACTCTTTTCGAAACTTATAACCAAACAAATTTTTTCTTTTCAAATCATAATTCCAAAACTCACAAACTCAAAATACAACTCTATTATCAAATTATAATTATGAAATTCTACCAAATACTACCGTAATTTCTCCTTTTATTATTATTATTTTTTCAAAATTGATATGGGCATGCATGTTATTTAAGTGTGGGTTGTCATCAGAGTTAGCCAGACAATCAAAGCAAGCTTAAGTTTGTTCGAAATTCAGTGCAATGGCTCTTAGCCTTCTTGCTACTGATGGACCTTGCAATCAAAAGATCATCAGACGATCAGCCAACTACCAACCTCCCATTTGGGACTATGACTATGTGCAGTCACTTAACAGTAAATATGTGGTATATATATTTACTATTGTTATATATACTCTGCTTGATTAGTGGATGCAAATCAATGGTAATTGCTAACAAAAAATTATTTTTGTAGGGAGATGCATATGAAAAAAGGGCTGCAAAGTTGAAGGAAGATGTGAAGATAATCCTTGAGAAAGTAGCGGATGAGGATCCATTGGATGCACTTGAGATGGTTGATGACTTGCAAAGGCTTGGAGTGTTCTATCACTTCAAGGATGAGATAGAGAGAGTACTTGAGAGAATATACAACATGAATGATAAGTGCAACAATGAGGATTTGCATGCTACAGCTCTCAAATTTAGGCTTTTGCGGCAACATGGGTACAATGTCCCTCAAGGTACTTCAATGATTTCCTCACTCCATATATGTCAAAAATTTAAGGGTTAATTACACTTAGCAACTCTTCACTTTCACCCTAATCTCATTTTAATTCATTCACTTTCAATTATGACAGTAAATTCCTTACACTTTAAATCAAGTTGCAATATCAATCCTTTCGCCTATCTACCGTTATTAAGGTTGATGAAAATTAAAAGTGAAAGGATCAAAGTGAGATTTTAAAGAAAGTATGAGGAGCAAAATGAGAATTTGATGAAAGTATAAGAGTTTTAATGAGACCAAAAAAAAAAAAAATGTCATGTTTAAAGCACATGACAAATTCCATTAGCCTTATTACTGGTAGATAGGCAAAGGGATGATATTGCAACTTGACTTACAATATATGAGGTTAATTGTCACAATTAAAAGTGAAAGCCAAAATGAGAGGATAGTGAAAATGTAGGGATGCTAAGTATAATTAACTCAAAATTTAAAGAGGAACACACACCATCGCCTAAAAAAGAAAAGGGGTACTTATCAATCAGTCCTATTAACTAGACTTATTTACCTACAGGTCCTAACTAATAAATATAACACTATAAAAATAAGAGACTGATAAATTTATCACTACAAATTTATTCATAAAAACAAAGAGACTGATAAATATATCACTATAAATTTATTCATAAAAATAAAAGACTGATAAATTTATCTTTATTACTTAATAAATTTATCAATAGAACCTAATGGGTAATAAGTTCCAAAAGTAGGACTTATTGGTAGTTTACCCAAAAGAAGAAAATGAAAAAAAAAAGAAAATAATAATAATAATAAATATAAATAAATAAATGAGAAGCAAAAAAACTTAAAACGATTGGACGTTAATGGTATGAACTGTATATCTTTATGTGTCCAGGAGAGATCGAGAACTCAAATACAAAATAGATATATATATATATATATCAAGAAAAATAGTGTGATTCAAATTTATTCTAATTGTGAATTGAATATGAATCACGCACTCTTTTTCTCGATATATATATATTTTGTATTTGAGCTCATACTCCTTAGTATATACTAATTAATAGTTAGCTTGAATTGCAGACGTTTTTAAAAAATTTATGGACGAGACGGGGACTTTGAGGTCTTGTTTTTGTGAGGATACAAACGGACTACTATATTTGTATGAAGCCTCATATCTTTCAATTGATGGTGAAAGTTTATTAGATGAGGCCAGGGATTTCACAACTAGGAATCTCAAAGAAAACCTCAAGAAGAAGGATATTGATCAAAATCTCGCCATGCTAATTAGACATTCCTTGGAGCTTCCCCTACATTGGAGGGTGCTAAGGCTAGAGGCAAGATGGTTCATTGATGCGTATGAGAGAAGACAAGATATGAATTCTATATTGCTTGAGCTTGCGAAATTAGATTTCAACATGGTGCAAGCAATTCACCAGCAAGAAGTAAAACAAATGTCAAGGTCAGAATCTCGCCATTTATCTATGTATGTAGTATTTCGTATACCTTATGTAATATTCTTTTCCTTGTTATGAATATAGGTGGTGGAGGAGTACATGTTTGGGAAAAAAGTTGAGCTTTGTTAGAGATAGGTTGATGGAGAATTTTTTATGCACTCTGGGAGTGAATTTTGAGCCTCAATTTGGATACTTTAGGAGAATGACCACGAAGGTCTACTCACTAATAACAACAATAGATGATGTCTATGATGTGTATGGTTCATTGGAGGAACTTGAACTATTTACCAATGCCGTTGAGAGGTTGGTTGATGGGAGAATGGTTGCGTCAATTTCATCTCCATTAATTTGCATGCTTCTTAGCTATATACCTTAACATGAAAATACTTCTTTTTTCTTTTTAACTTTTAGGTGGGATATCAGTGCAATGGAACAACTTCCAGACTATATGAAGATATGCTTCCTTGTTTTATTCAACTCTATTAATGAAATGGCTTATGATGCACTTAAGGGACAAGGATTGCACATCATTTCATACATTAAGAAAGTGGTATCATTTCTTTATGAACTAACTCTTTTTTTTTTCCCCCCAACTTCGCTACAAATAAAAAATAAATAAAAAAAATTTACAAAAATAAAAAATAAAAAATAAAAAATGCAATAATAGACACGGGGGAGGGTAGATGGACTTCCCAACACCCACCATTGTGTCTGTTGGCCCACACACTCACCCTTTTGTCTTCTTTTCTTTTCTTTTTTTTTGGTTCATAGACTTTTTCTTTTTCTTTTTCTTTTTCTTTTTTAGGTCATATTCAAAGTAAATTTAAATGTCCTTAATTTTTTTGTAGTTTCTTCGATTAATTGACCATTCTAAATGCTTTAGTGGGCAGATATTTGTAAATCTTATTTATTGGAGGCAAAGTGGTACAACAACGGATATACACCAACCTTTGAAGAATACATGAAAAATGCGTGGATTTCGATATCAGCTCCTGTTATACTAGTACATGCTTATTTTTTTGATTCTAAATCGGTAACAAAGGAGGCCTCGGAATGCTTATTAGAAAGTTATCCAAATATAATTCGCTGGTCATCAATTATTTTCCGACTCTCAGATGACTTAGGAACATCATCGGTAAGTGAGTTACACCACCCATTGTATCTTCATAAAGAGGTTTTGGATCCTGGGAAAGCATTGTTCAATGATTTTCCTTTCCTATTCAATTATATTTCAATATTCAAACAATATCGAAGACAATTTCTTGGTTTAAGAATTAAACCGGGTTTGACCATATGTTACTCATTCTGTTTGATTCAGGACGAGTTACAAAGAGGCGACATCCCTAAATCAATCCAATGCTATATGCATGAAACTGGTGCCCTGAAAACGATGCCCGTGAGCACATGAAATACTTGATTGGTGAGACATGGAAAAAGATGAATGAAGATGGAGCTGCAAATTCTCTCTTCACTAAGACTTTTATTGCGAATGCAATGAACCTTACTAGGATGGCTCAGTGCATATATCAGTATGGAGATGGGTATGGTGCTCCAGGCAAAGAGACTAAATATCGTGTCTTGTCATTAGTAGTCAATCCTGTTCCCCTTATGTAGACAAGGGATAAAATACTCTTTTGAATAAATGATTACTTATAAAAAAATATTTATATCTTTTCAAAATGTAATGACTAGAAATGAGGTATGGTTGCAGAGCCGGTCAGGAGGTTTGTCTATCCAACATTTGCTTTAGGCTAAGTTTGACAACACTTAAAAAATTCAAAAAGTCAAAAAGTTACTATCTTATTTAAGTCACATCACTTCTCTAACACATCACTTCAAACCCAACCCATATTTCATAAAAAGTAAAAAAATATACTTATTTAGATCATCCCAAACAACCCCTTAGTCTCTGTTTGTGGTGACATAAATCCCTCCCTACAACCTATGAATTAAGAATTCTCACAACAAGGTCTACTCGACATGAATTTGGTGTTAATCAAAGTTTTTCTAGAAATATTTCAAAAAAGTATAAACTAATACTAATATTATCAGCTAATCAGAGCATTATCAATTCAATCCTTCATTTCAATTAAGTACTATGTTCTTTCAAAAACATCATTCCAGTGTCAAAAACCAAAATACCAATAACTAGAGCCTCAATTTAGGGCATCGCATAAAGGATTGCATAAAAAACAAACTAGAAAATGAATGAATTCAAAGCTCTAGTTCTATCTAGAGCATTTCCAACCAATTAGGCATATAATGTCTATTAGTTAAAATAACTAATATAACTTAATTTTTTTTAACTCAGAAAACCAATAACTAGAGCCTCAATTTAAGGCATTGCATGAAGGATTCCTATTTCATGGAAAGCAAAAAAGAGAAACTAGAAAATGAATGAATTCAAAGCTCTAGTTCGATCTAGAGCATTTCCAACCTACTAAGCATATAATGCTCATTAGTTAAAATACCTAATATAACTAAATTTTTTCAAATCCAATTGACCGGTATATGATCAAGGTAGGCATTTTTATTTTAACTCCCATTCACTAGCTAAATGTAGCTAGTCTTCAAAGACTAGGCAAAATCTATTTGACCCTTGTGATCATTTTCTTCCATATTTGTTGCTAAAGTAGCATTTCATAAAGTGAAAAATATTTGAATGAATAGTTAAAATAAAAAATAAGATTGAAGTGAAACATAAGAAAAATGAAATGGCAAAATAATATATAAGTAACCTTTAAATAAGTAAAATGCTTAATAACATTGGAGATGCTCTAAGCAACCTTGAATATCCGTGATAGTATCTTCCTTAATTTTTACTGTAAATGGGCCACAGAAGCAAACATCCCTCCTTGAAGTTTGTCTTCAATAGAACTTTTGTATTGTGTTACATTTTTTATGATTAGGGATGCAAATTCGGCCCAACCCGGCCCACAATTGGGCATAGGTTTGGGTTTGGGCTGGGCAGGGTCTAACTAATTTTTTTTATCAAAATAGTTTGAAAATGACATTGAGCCTTGAGCGGACCAGGTCTCGGACAAGCCTTGGAATGGGCCGGTGGGTCAGGCCCCAAAACACAAGGCCCAAGCTCAGAGTCACGGACTAAGCTTGGGCCTAGGCAGGCCATTCCGGGCTGCGGGCAGGCTATAAATGGGCCATGGGCTAATTTTACACCCCTACTTGTGATCTTTCCTCCCTTTTGAATTGTACTTTCTTCATGGTTGGAATTTTTTTTTTTGGTATTTGAATTCAATGTTCTTTGCAAGTTGGGTAAGATCCCGAGTCTTCTTTGTATTGTCCAAATATATCCAAACTAGCCCAGAGCTGATGGCTCTCTTGTATTGGTTTGAACTAACATTTGACATCCTAATCCTAGTGGCTTTTGGGAGCCAAGGAGCCAAGACTAGCAGAAATTATCATATAAATCCATAATAAGGGTTGGTTTGGGATATTCTAAAAAAGTGTACTTTTTGACTTATTGGCTTATATGGGTTGGGTTTGAGTTGGGTTTGATGTGATGTGTTAGAGAAGTGATGTGATTTAAATAAGATAATGTGACTTAAATAGGATAGTAACTTTTTGACTTTTTGTATTATTTAGGTCATGCCAAACTTGGCCTTAATTATGTCTAACTAATGGTGTTTTATAATTTACTCACATTCTTATTTTTGTGGACCATGTAAGCACAATCAATAATTTACCTGAAATTACCATGTAAGCACATTATTTAAATTAAAACCTAACTATCAATTTTAACTTGGCAGTGATAAAGATTAATCAACTACAATTAATAATAATGATGACAAAATAGTTAACATGAAAAACCCAATTAAAAAAAATCTCTAAACGGAAAAAAAACAGAAGAAAAAAAATTACGATCCCAATGCTCAATAAAAATCTACTCTAATGAATCAAGAGTACAAGACATAGATGGACTTACAACCACTCACATAGCTTTACCTATCTCCCATGTCTTGAAGAAACTTCTACGAATGCAGCCTAACCCCATCAGCCTTCTTGATCTATAGGACACCACGAAGCTCCATCGATCATCAACCTCCGTTCTTGAACGGCTCTGATTACCACACCAACCACAAGTGACAGAACAATGCAATGCAATGATATGAGGACTTTTTTTATAACAAAAATCACTTAGAAAATTGTCACACAAACTATGAATCAATCTCAAAATATTTTTAGTAAAAGAAAATGATTGTACTTAAAATGGATTATGAAGAGTTTATATAAAAATTTAGAAAATCATATCCAAATAAGGAATTTTCTTAGTTTCACTTGAGTAGACCTTTCCAGTGGCTGCCATTATACGTTACAAAACGTACATTGACTCATTTGCATTCAGTAATAGTATAACTTTGTAAACCAGGCTACACAATTTAAAAACCCCACCTCTAGAATAAAATCTAACCATTCTGCATACAATCTACAATGCAAGGCAACTTAGTCTCCAGCTAAAGGTTTTATAACTATAACTAGGAACCAAAAGGGACAAATAGCAAGGCAAAGCACCAATCTATCTGTCTGCTATAAACACCAATTTTTCCATCTTCTAACCTAAATCATCACACGACACAAAATGATCACACAAATAACTCGTCCACCAGCTTCTAGTTTCTGAATCAGAACAATGAGATCAAGCTAAAATATAAACATTTGTGCAAAAATTTCATGGACCTTCAAAAGGAGACCTGGATTATTGTTCAACACTGAACTAAAAGGGCTGACTTACGAACATTGATTAAATTCAAACCAATTAAGCTTATCCTACATCATATCAACCGGTTGACCTCAACCAAGTGCAACTAAAGAGCAAATACACAACCATCTACAATATATATTTATGTGCATCTTCTAAAGTTTTTCAAAAGAAAGCTGCTGAAATGATCATCCAAACTTTAGTGAAAGCTAAGATAGAATGCCAAAAGAAATTTATTTAGTACGAAAATGTTTCACATTAAAATTTATATGCCTCCGTAAACAAAAACAGGAGAGAGATTTATTTAGTACGAAAATGATTCAAACCAATTAAGCTTATCCTACATCATATCAAACGGTTGACCTCAACCAAGTGCAACTAAAGAGCAAATACACAACCATCTACAATATATATTTATTTGCATCTTCTAAAGTTTTTCAAAAGAAAGCTGCTGAAATGATCATCCAAACCTTAGTGAAAGCTAAGATAGAATGCCAAAAGAAATTTATTTAGTACGAAAATGTTTCACGTTAAAATTTATATGCCTCCGTAAACTAAAAGAGGAGAGAGATTTTATAACCAACTAACCAAGCAATGTGTAAGCAAACACACCACCTAAAACATATATATATATATGCCCAGTACTTCACAACAACACAACTTGAAACAATACTTACTTCAGCTGTAAAGCACAATATACCATTGCTTGAAGCTCACTCGCTGAAAAGCCTCCCACAGGTCATCACCTGCTCTTCATGCTTAGTCTAGAAGAGAAATCCACAGAAAAAATTCAATAAAGCAAAAAGAAAACCGTTCATCACAACAGAAATATAATATTAAAATGGAAATATTAAAGCAGTTTAAATTTCATAAGAGTTTTTACATAAGCAGCAAATATATCAAGAAATATTAGAGAATATCAAACTACAGTAAAAGCCTTTAGATTTGAAAGTGCAGCAGCAACCTCAAAGAACTGGGTCAAGATCCTTTCAGATATTCATTCTACGGAACCTTCAGTAGCTCAACCAACATCACAAAATCTCCAACTCAGATGAACATGGTCAACTCAGGCCTACTAAATGCGTTATGTTCCTCATCCTCCAACACAGGATAAGCAGCCACAAGTGCATCTTGAGCGCCAATATACAGCGAGTTATAGATCTTCCAATACACTTCCCTAACCTTCCTTGCTGGGTGGAAAAGTCGCTGAAGACGGTAGTTAAGCACCACAGCCGCACCCAGTGCCACCCTCATTCCTTCAATGGCTTCCATAACAGCATTTATAACATGTGGGGATGTCTCAAAGATGTTTGGCCAAACATAGTTTAGTAAGTGAACCAAAGCATCCTCACAGCCCAACCCAGCAACTCCTAAAGCCATGTGCTTCACAGCAGAAGCAGCAGTCTGCCTATGAACCAAATCTCTGTCCATGAGAGCATCCTCTAGCAATGGAGTCACTGCATAAATGTAATCCTTTCCCATTTCACCAATGTACTCGAATAGAAAGCGAGAGGGACTTCAGAACACCATTCCGAACATTAAGCTCTGGCACACAATATTCATTCATCAAGGCTGGTAAAACTGTAAAAGAAGAACATGTTTCCGCGACAATTGCAATTTCCACAGTTGTGCAGACACGATTTTATTGCTCCTGCACCTTGAGCTTGGTCAATAAAGTTGCGGAACGTCTTGTGCCCCAATGGCTTTGGCAATGTACCCGAATGTATTCACTGTAGCTCTACGGATACCCTTCTTGTGTGCTTTTAGCATCACCAGGAGTTCAAAACAGATCCTCATCCACTCTCTTGCTGGTACAAACTCAGCACCACGGTCAGCAATCGACCAACAAGGTCAATACAGTTCTCCTGTACTTTCTCATGGCGATTCTTCAAGATTGGGGTTAATCGACGAAGCAAATCCTTGATTGGAGGAGTCATTTTCGTCATGCCAATAACATTAACAATTGCCTTGAGAGCTCCAACTATGGATCCCAAAACTTCTGGGTACTCCTCTCCCAAATACTCATACAAGACAACCCCTAGATGACCCATCAGTTGCTCTTCCTGGCACTGCTTCATGACCACTGCAATCCTGGAAATGAGATCAGCTGCTTGCTGCCTTACCTTTGCACTCTTGCTATTCAGGCGCCACTTTATAGTGCTACACCATGTAGCACGGACACGTCTCCGAAGGCAACGTATGGGTGTCGGACACGTGTCGGACACAGCGTTGGACACACGGTGGACACGTGTCCGACACTCTACCCAACGTGTCCCTTTTTTTTTTTGAATTTTTGTAGCCGGACACTCTTTTGGACACTCTTGGACACGCTGTGGACACTTTCTGGACAGAGAGGGAGGGAAACCCTAACCTGTTGAAGCCAGACACACACAGAGAGAGAGAGAGAGAGGGTGAAGAACTTGCTGAAATGGAGCCCTAGATCAGGTATGTTCTTCGATTCTTCAAATCTCTTCTTCGATCTTCTTCTTTTCTTCTGTTTTTCTTCATTTTTCTTTTTCTTTCTTCATTTCGTCTGTGTCGTCAGTGTCGTCTTCCTCGTCTCCCTCTCTGCTCTCTCTCTCTCTCTCTCGCTATGGTGTTTCAGCCCTCTCCTTTGACTATCGATCACTGCTCTCCCTCTCTCACTATGGTTCCCTCCCTCGCTATGGTGTTTCAGCCCTCTCCTTGACCATCGATCGCTATACATTCTATTATATATTATATACTAATAATATATATACGTATATATATATATTTATATACTAATAATAATATACACTAACAATAATAGTGTATATATTATATATTAGATATATATTTGAACAAAAACTTTTTTTTTCTTCTTTTCCTTTTTTCTATTTTTTAGATATTATTACTTGTTTAAATAAATTATTTTTATTTATAGGAAAATTTTAATTTGTGAATAATATTTGATATTAAAATAAATAGATAATATTTATATTTTTTAATTTTACATATAATAAAAAAATAAAATTATATATCTTGAGCGTGTCCCAGTGTTGTGTCCCCATTTTTTGAAAATTTGCGTTTTCGGCGTGTCGTGTAATTAATCCGTGTCGAGTGTCCGTGCTTCATAGGTGCCACATCTGGGAAGGTATGGCTTCACTCTCGCCCAAGAGCATTTACATGACACCAAACCCATTAAGCATCACGTTAGCATCATCATTGATGCCGCTCTTGGAAGGCATAAAGAATTCCATCAATCAGAAGCTTCTCCAATCGAGCATCGATGCCAGATGCACCCAGATTTGCAACCACCTTCTCAATTGTTTCCATAACCATCCGTTTATATGGTTCACTCCTAAGAAACACAGACACTTCTAAGAAGATGACGTATCCGTGTTGTGTCTGTGTCGGACACCGACACTCTTTGAACACTCTCAAGACACGGGCCTGACAATCTTCAAAACGTGTCCTATTTTTTTAAAAACCTAGACACTCGTTGGATACTTGGAGGACACACGTGTCAATCATTTAAACACACATGTCTAACAATTAGACATATGTGCCACTAATTATAATTTTGAATAAAATAACTTAAGATACAATAATAAAACAAAAATCATATAAATTTATAAGAATTAGGCCTCGTTTGGCAAGTGTTC
This sequence comes from Camellia lanceoleosa, assembly GCA_025200525.1. Lineage (NCBI taxonomy): Eukaryota > Viridiplantae > Streptophyta > Magnoliopsida > Ericales > Theaceae > Camellia > Camellia lanceoleosa. Next base: position 112,862,805 of record CM045770.1, on the reverse strand, counting down.
TTTTTAGCCAAAAAGCCAAAAAGTTACTAAAAAAATCAAAAAGCCGATAACTCATACCAAAAAGTCAAAGATTCCTTTTTCTCTATACTTTTTGCACATCTTTTCATAAAAAGTCAAAAAGTCATCCCAAACGTACTAGTTTTTTTTATATCACATTTTAGCTAAAAAGTCAAAAAGTTACTTAAAAAAGTCTAGTCCCAAACGAGGCCTTAGTGTTATATTGCATTTTTTATTATCTTTAAATGATATATTTATATATATAATATATAATAAATATATAAAATTATATATTTCATGCATGTCCCCCACGTGTCGTGTCCTGCATTTTTTAAAAATTAACGTATCAGCGTGTCCGTGTCGTACTCATATCGTGTCACGTGTCTGTATCCATGCTTCTTAGGTTCACTCTCATCCTTAAGGTCCTCCACTATTCTTCCCACTATATCAGCAACACCGACCTTGTTTGCTGTCTCTACAGTTGTTTCCACAAGCTGCCGATAGTTTCTGCAATCCAAAGCCTTCTGACCCAGAAATTCCGGAAAAACTCAGCCTCCAGACCTTTTGTACTCACACACTGCTTCACCACCTTCAACACAATTTTCTTCATTTCTTCATCAGGTGACTGAAACTCACGAATTAAGATAATCATCACTTCCTTGGTATAGTAGCTGGCATATATTGCAATTTGCATCCATTAGAGGAATGATGAAACCAATTGCTTTGAGGAATGCAGCCAAGACTTTCCCACGGTGTGATCTAATACCCTTCCACAAAGGCTTCAAAACCGAGTCAAAGCTTTCAATACCATATGGAGCAGCAGCCTCAGCAAGAGCAGCCAAAGACAGCGTCGTAATAGTTCTCACCTTCTGATTCTCATCGTTGAGACCATGTTCAATGATTTCAACCAGAGACCTCAAGTGAGGAAGAACCGCACAGCCAATTAAAATAGCAATCTGCTGGACAATTTTAATCCCAGTGTGACGAACTTGCCAAGATTTCTTACTCTGACACACAGCTTTCAAGAATGGCAACAGTGCAGGAATACCAAAGTGCCGAAGCAACAACACTGAAGGCTCTTGCAGTGGTGTTCCTCACATACTTGTCAATGTTATCAATATCCAGACACATTGCAGCAATCATGGTTGCCAGGCCAGCTGCCTTGCTGAGATTCGAAATGATCTCTCTCCCCTCTACACGTGCATAATAATCTTCATCGATCAACAAGGGCTCAATCACAACCAGAATTTTGTATACATATGGACGAACTAACTCATCAAACTTATACAGCACCCTATCAATAACCTTGACCAAAACATGTCTCTCCTGATCTTCCAATGTGGGCTGCATGAGCAAAGGCAAGATGCGATTAAATAACGGCCCAGCACCAAACTCTCGAGCCTAGTCGGTGAGCTGTCTCAAAGCAGTTTCCCTCTGTGGAGGTGTCCCATTCTTGACCTTGAGAAGAAGTTTCATAATTTTTCGCTCTTTCTGTTCTTCAGCAGTCAACTCCTCCTCCTCCTCCTCATTCAACAACACACCAAAGTATTGATAATCCTCTGGCTTCATGAAAGGCAGCCCACCAGGCAATTCTTTTGGAACATCAAACTGTTGACCGCCATTTTCCTCAGGAATCAAATAAAGAGGAGTTCCCAACGGAGTTGGGGTAGCAAGGAGCTTCCTCGCAGGTGTTCTAATGGGTACATAGGAAGGTGGGGGTTCAAGAATCTTATACCCCTCTTGTGGGAACATTGAATCAAGTTCTTCATCTGTCAACGGGTGATTTCTCTCTTCAATGTCCTTCTCCCACCTCAACAAATTATAATGTTCAGGAGTTATAGCACCACGCAAATTAATAGCTCCAGGAGTTGGGGTTGCAAGTTCAACCCCTCCAACAAGAGTCACACCAGGAGTATATGCAGCACCAGGGGTAGCACCAGCCATTGGTGTGGCACTACCCATTGTTGCAGGAGTCTCATCCCACCTCGACCACTGTCGTTTCGGGGTTGGTGTAGCAAGCCCAGCAAGCTTTGGTGTAGCATCCCAAGTCATCCCAGCTGGGGTAGCACCAGGAGTAACACCACCACCAGCAGGGGTTGCATCTGAATGAGCCAATCGACCAGGTGTGGGAGTCTCATCCCACCTATTCCTCCTCAAAAGCGAAGGAGTCACATCGCCAACTCTTCCCGGAGTTGGGGTTTCATCCCACCTCCCAATCCCTGGAGTTGAATTCGTCATATCCCAATCAAATTGAGAAGTTTTAACTTTTTTCACATTATTTTCGTCCTGAGATTGATCCCACGAATTCCCCCTCTTCTGGGTCTGCTGCGAAGCAGCATTAGCAGCAGGCTCTCTCTCCTTCTCTTCTCCTCCTCCAGAGGCCTTCCTCTCCTCCTCTTTCTTCTTCTTAGCAATTAACCTCAATGTATCCTCTTTCTATCTCTTCAAAGCCTCCTCCCTCATCACATCAGCATAAGTCCTCACAGACACATCAGGGGTCTTATCTCCGCTCACAAACGCAATCGTGTCGCTCTGGCAAAATCACCTGATTCAATCGTCTCCGCCGATACTCATCTTCCCTATTAATAATCCTAGAAGGCTGCTTGAACCCCATCGATTCGTCTTCATCGACCACTCTCGGCATATCCTTGAGAATGGATTTGGGCGCCGTGTACGAAGCCAATTTCCTGGCTACCTCCGAATCCATGGCGTCGAAATTCTCTTCCTCATCGTTAACAGGAATCGATTGCTCGTAACCCTCGAATGGCTTGTTTCCGCCATAGAGATCGGTATCGAAAGCAACTGAAGTTAGGGATGCAAGCTGTTGCTCCATCTTTTTCCTCTCTTCTTGAGTCTTCGCAATCTCGGGATCCATCGATGCCATTTTTTTGTGATTCAAATTCGACTCTTCAAAACCCTAACCCTAACCCTAACCCTAATACATAATCATCAAATCAAGAACAAGACGAGAGTGTAAAATCGAATCAAAAACATAAAAAATTTAAATTTTTTAGAATAATAAACTAAGGTTTCAAAGGGAGGAAGAAGATTTTGAGAAGAAACTAACCTCTTCTTTTGTTCTTGTTCGGGTTGTAAGCGCACGATGGTGTGGTGTTGGGAGCGCGAGTGAGTCAGGAGACTTGTGGGTCAGATGGATTCTTTTTAGAACATCTCCATCAACGATAGTTTCAAAATTTCACTCTACGATTTTAATTAGTTATTTTTTAAATATACATTACAATAAAGCTATCAAAGCTATCTTTTATTAAAATATTTTTATATTTCAACTACTTTTTCCCTATCTAAAAAGAAAAATTAACTTCTTTTAAATTATTATTTTTTCATTCTTTTAAATATAATTATATTTTTGTGAAAGTTACATTTTTTACTATCGTATTTTTCAAATGGTCATATTTTTCAACTACCATAAATTTGTAATGGTCATTTTTTTCAACGGTCATATTTTTACAACAGTTATATTTTTTACTTTTCAATTATAAATAAGGCATTCCCTCTCATTTGATCTTACCCTCAACTCAATTTTCTACTTCATTCAAACTTCCATATCTCTCTCTATGGCTTCCAATTCTTTTTATGATATGCTTGTAAATGACTCTGACTTCTCTGAATCTGATGATGATTTGGAGATGCTCAAAGCTGTTACTATGGATGAAGAACTACTAGATAGTGAGATAAGATCAAGCTCACGTCATGGTTATGTTCGAGGTCGTAAAGTCATTTATCGTGACCATATTCAAGGTCATGAATGGCTTTTTCTTGACTATTTTGCTGAATCGCCTGTTTATCCTTCTAAGCTATTTCGAATGAGGTTTCGGATGAAGCGTTCACTTTTTCTTCGAATTCAAGCTGCAGTAGAAGCACACGATCCATACTTTCTCCAAAAAAGAAATTGTGTTGGAAAGCTTGGTTTGTCTTCTCTTCAGAAGATAACTGTTGCACTTAGGATGCTTGCTTATAGTGTAGCCGCTAATTTTATGAACGAATATGTGAGAATTGAAGAAAGCACTGCAATATGAAGCTTAAAATATTTTGTTAAAGCAGTTGTTGATATTTTTTCTAATGAGTATTTGAGGTTACCAAACAGTAATGACATCGCTAAACTACTAGTGGTTGGTGAAAGTCGTGGATTTCCTAGGATGCTGGGGAGCATTGATTGTATGCATTGGAAATGAAAAAATTGCCCAACTGCGTTGAAAGGTATGCATATTGGACACATTCATGAACCAACAATTATTTTGGAAGCTGTTGCATCATATGATCTTTGGATTGGGCATGCGTTTTTTAGATTACCTGGGTTTCATAATGATATCAACGTGCTAGAAAGGTCTTTTGTATTTACCGAACTTGCTTAAGGGCATGCTCTTATAGTCAATTACACCATCAATGGTAATGAATATACAATGGGATACTATCTCGCTGATGGTATATATCCACAATGGTCAACATTTGTGAAAACAATTCATTCTCCTCGAGAAAATAAGAAAAAACTTTTTGATGTAGCTCAAAAGGCGACAAGAAAGGATGTAGAGCATGCATTTGGAGTGCTTCAAGCACGATTTGTAATTGTGCGTCAACCGGCACGTTTTTGGAATACTAAAATGCTTAAATATATTATGAAGGCGTGCATAATTCTACATAATATGATCATTGAGGATGAGTAGGATGACAATGGAGTAAAAGACTTAAATTATGATCAAATCGATGATAGTCCCCATGTAACGGTGTTACAGGAGAGAACTATTGAACTTATGGAATTCATTCAATGTCATCACAACATTAGAGAGAAGCAAACACATTCTCATCTCCAATCGAACCTTGTCAAACACTTGTGGCAATTACACTGCGAGTCGTAAAAGCTTTGAATTTGAAGTTTCATTTTATGTAGTATGTTATTAGTTTTGAGTGTAATCGGTATATGCTTTTGATTTATATGTAATTTTATAATTCTATATACCTTTTATATGGTTTTCATTTTAATTATATGCCTTTATATATATATGTATATAATTAGCAATACAGAGAAAATACAGCACATATGATGTTTGGATAATCTATACATCACATATGATGTTTGGAAATATGGTGTTAATGTTTCAACCTTGGCAAGTGATAAAAAATAGGTAGAAGAACTTCAATCAAACTTCTCAAAAGAGATTAAAGAAAGGGGAAAAAACGGTGGTACAGGAGAGACCTGTTGAACTTATGAAATTCATTCAATGTCATCACAACATTAGAGAAGCAAACACATTCTCATCTCCAATCAAACCTTGTCAAACACTTGTGGCAATTACACAGTGAGTTGTAAAAGCTTTGAATTTGAATTTTCATTTTATGTAGTAGGTTATTAGTTTTGAGTGTAATCGGTATATACTTTTGATTTATGTATAATTTTATAATTCTATATGCCTTTTAATTATATGCCTTTATATATATATATATATATAATTAGCAATACAGAGAAAATGCAGCACATATGATGTTTGGATAATCTATACAGCACATATGATGTTTGGAAATATGGTGTTAATGTTTCAACCTTGGCAAGTAATAAAAAATAGGTAGAAGAACTTCAATCAAACTCCTCAAAAGAGATTAAAGAAAGGGGAAAATATGGTTACACAACCAGTAAAATCGTAGCAAAAACAGCACAAAATAGCAACAAACACACTAGCAAACTAACAGCCCAACAACACAAAAACAGCAGCAAATATAGTCCCAAAACAGCAGCAAAAATAGCCTAAAAACAACCCAGAAACACCAGCAAAACAACCCAAAGACACCAGCAAAATAGCAACAAAAACATATTAAAAAACAGTCCAAAAATGGCAGCAACATAGCACAAAGAGCAGCAGAACAACACAGCACAAACAATATCAGATTAGACAACTAACATTGTGTACCAAAACATTGTTGAGTTCAACATCTATCCTAGACAAAAGCATAACCAAAAGCACTACTACACAAAAGCATAACCAAAATACCATATTTCAAGTTTCTAGCCTACTAGACAAAAGCCAAAATATCATAAGGAGCAAAGAGAGAATAAATACTAATTCATTCTTCTTTTCTTAATGATTTCCATCTGCCGAGCACGATAAAATTCTTGTTGGATTTCCGGCAAGCCACTGAGATCCATCAAAATAACTCTTTCGTCCTCTTTAAAAAGTTCCATTTCATGCTTTTCAAGATCCACCTCATGCTTTTTTTGCATGATACGAAGTTCCACTTGTTTTTGCACATATACTTTGTCAATCATTTCAATTTTCTTGTCAATCATTTTCTTTTTGTCTTCTTTGATGTCCTCCAAAGTCTTTGTAATACTCGAATGTACACTTTCTTTGTTCTTTCATTTATTCAATCGCTCCTTTTCAGCCTTCCTACCGGTTGGTCTCTCCAAGTCTACAAAAGCTTTAGATGAGACATCGTCTTTCCCTAGATTTATCGAATCCGGAGTACAAGGAGAAGAGGTTGTCCCTATTCTTGGTCTTTTTGGTTGTTTTTTCTTCTTAGACTCTACCACCCATTTTGGTTGATCCCTTAACATAATCCAACAGTGTTCGAATTGGAATGTAGATTTCTTGAGTTCCTTGTACATAATTTTCGCCTTGCAAATCTGAAAATTAAATAAATAAATAATATTTAGCAACTTCACAAATAATAATAATTGTAAATGTACAATATTCAATACCTTGTCATCCTCATTTATGCCACTTTGATGCAATGATTCAATTTGGGCGTAGCACCCACAAAACTTATTCATGGCAAGCTGAATGGTTGACCATCGATTCATAAGAGAATTCTCATTTCGATTAGACTCAAATTTTTTGTGCTCATGGGAAAAAACCCACACTCTTTTCCAATAGGTAGAGCGTTTTTGCTCATTCCCATGTACCGCATCTAAACTAATATTAAGCCAAGCCGATACAAGGAGTTTGTCTTCTTCTATTGTGAAGTTTCCTCCACGTTGAGGTTTCTTTGACAAAGATTCAATTTCAGCAGTAAATTGAGACTCTTGGGCGAAGACTTGAGTACTTTGATTCAAATATTGAGATCAGATAATGTTCATCAATGTTAGGCCTTTCTTGTAAAAGATTGGTAAAGTAACCATCTTGCTGTGAATCCATACCTATGATTGAATAATATATAAGAATTTAATCCATACCTATGATTCAAATATTTAGTAATTCTTATTTATATATTTTCAACACAAGTTATACATCTTCTTTACAATCAATCCAAGCTATTGTACAATAAAATTGCAGTAGAAAAATCTAATTTCAAACACATAAAAAACAAATACAAAATGATGAGGTATTTAGTAAGAGTTATGAGGCCAAATTAATTGCATAACAAATACATCAATTGCATGAACTTTCAGGTCAGTAAGATCAATTTTATCAACACTACTAGAAAAAGAGGCATTTGACACGGAACTATTTGCAACGATTTAAGTGCGTGCAAAAAGCGGGTTTTGCGGCGGCACTTAATAACGCTATTGTTGCAAAGGAAATACTAAGCCCATCTCAAAAATTAAGGTTATATCGTGATGCCTTAAATGTCACAAAATTTTTCTGGTTTAAATTTTTTTTTTTGCGACGCCCTTTTGGAAATCCATTGCATTTTTCTTTTTTTTTTTCCTCATTCACTCGCGACGGCCCTTAATATCGTCACAAATAGTTATTCCTAAATTCGCGCCAAAATCCTCTCCCACTCTCCCTCTTTCCCAATATCCCCAAATTCTCTGTAATCTGTTGGGATCAAAAAAAAAAAAAACCTTTCTCTATCTCACTGCTCTCTCCCTTCGATACTCTACCCTAATCTCACCTAATCTCATTGCTCTCTCTCTCCCTCTTACCCAGTCGTCACTCTATCTTTTTTGCAGCGGCAATAACAGCGTCTAGGTAAACCTCTTCTTTTCTTTCGCTCTTCCTTACGTAGACCCTCCCTCTCACCAAATCATCGTTCTGTCTCTCTTGCAATGACAACAATAGCGTCTGTAGTAGCGGCAACAACAGCGTCACTCTGGTTCTCCCTCCAGTATCCAGGTATAGCCTTCATTTGCTTTCTTCTGCTCTCCTCTGGCCTTCTATCGTCTGTTTGATTTGTGCGAAAATTGATTTTCTGTTGGTGTGTGTTTGATTTGTGTGAAAATTGGATGTGTGTATATGTATATTTTTTTTAGATGATGCCAAACAAGGGCTTAATGTTCTTATCACTAAGCACAAACCATAGCAACAAGAAGAAACATTCACACAAAAAAAGTAATCAATAGTGAAGCTCTCTTAGGTTTGGGCAGTGTGTGTAGATTTCTGTGGCAGCATCTTAAATGCAGCTCGAGCAGTCTTCGTTGCTTACATCGGCTTTACATTGTGATAAGCCATAGACTTGGTTTTTGGCTTTGCCATAGGAAGTGTTAATATAGCCATTTAGGATTGTACCATTGACCAATTGAGGCAACAAGTAATCAATGTTTGCTGATATTTGATTATTGCTTATATTGGTGTTTGTATCATAAAAGCGGCACGAGGATCAGTGGATTCTGCAGGGGAAGTGCAGAAGAAGAGTAAGACTAAGAGAAGAAAAAGACGGCATAACAAACAACCCATGTTTTTGTTTTTGGTTTTTTGATTCTATGTTGAAGCTCTCTTACATGGGTTCCTTCTTATTAAGCTTGGGATTGGGGGTGGGGAGATGAAGTCGGGGATATGACAAAGTAGAAATTATTGACTTTGTGACACTCTTGCCACTATGAGTGGAGGAAAATTCAAGTGCTTCTAGAAGAATATCAATTTCCTCAGTAGGATTAGTGCAATTATTGTTCAAAATCATATCAACAGCTCACACATTTAAATTATAGCTTTACTCCACTTTTTTTCTAATCCTTATTCTAGGCTTGAAAAACATCATTAGCTAACTATCTAACGAGGGAGTGCCTTCTCACAGATATTGCAAATTCGTAGTTGCACTCTCCAAATGAACTTGAGTCATAATTTTATTCTAATTTTATTAAGAGTATAATAGTAAGGAATTAGTTACTCAGAATTAGTAAGCAAGAGTCTTGCTTGTCTAAGTTCATAGTGTTAGATTCCTCACTAAATAGAAACTTCTATGATCATGTCCAAAGAAAATTGTAACACATTGGTCGCCTCCTCTTACCTTTTTCTGTAGCAAAAAATTAATAATCTAACTAGCTTCCCCCATGTGAAGTAGATTTGTTAAGAAACAAATTTTAAGAAACATGTATATATTTTGGGTATCTTCATAAGATAATGAAACTGAAAGCATTAAAATTATCACTCAATTATCAGCTTTATTTGAAAACTGTGTTTATATGTCATGCCCAAAGGGAATTGTACCGCATTAGTTGTCTCCTCTTACCCTTTTCTTTAGCAAAAAAACTAATAATCTAACTAGCATCCCATGTGTAGTAAATCTGTTAAGAAACAAAGTTTAAGATATACATATATATATATATATATTGGGTATCTTTATAAGAAAATGAAACTGAAAATATTAAAATTTTACTCAACAATCAGCTTTATTTGAAAACTGTGTTAATATGCATATTTAGGAGACATTTGAAAGGGAACAAATCAAGATGGAATGGAGTAGGGCACCATCAATGTCTAAAATTCCACATTCTAAAAAGTCTTTTGAGACCAATTGACTTTCAATATGGTGCTTTGTCTCCTGTATCTCACTACTCTTCCTTGTGCTGTGTGGCACCATCATGCAGTTGTATATGGTACTAGGTGTGAGATATATGACTCTTATCCCCCCATAGTTTCTCTTGTTTGTCTCGATTTGTACTCAAAATTTTTTACTTTTATATTTTAATATGTATTTTTAATAGCAAAATTATATTTCGAGATTTTTATTACATTGAGTGGATGAATATGCCATGTAGTATTCAAATTTTATATTCTTTTATCTTTATACTCAAAATTTTTATCTTTATACTCAATATTGTCTTGATTGAATTTGTTATTGGTTACCCACTGTTATGCTTGTCATGCCTTAAACATTTTTGTATCTCTTCCTTTCTTCTTTTTTTCTTTCTTTTTTTTCTTTTTTTTTTTGGTGGTAATTTATTATTATTCTTGGGACAGAAGATCCAATCCCTTCTAATATCTATAAATCATTTTTTTAAAATTTATTTATTATAAAATCTAGCTACAAAAAAGTTTAGATCCATACTACTTAAGGAACAACTGTTAGAGAGCATTTTTTTAGGTACATCGGAAAGTTAAAAAACACACAGCATGGCTAAGCCCTCTCCCTAGCTCTACCAACGATGTCTGCAACTAGCAGACTCCTAACTTCTGCTGGTGGTTCATCAACCACCAATATATCCTCTGGTTGCTCTGCTCCAAGCTTTGGTAGTGCATCCGCACACAAGTTTCCTTCCTTGTATTGATGTTACATAGTACATTCACACCTACACATAATGATCTTAGCATCTTCTATTAAGTCTCTGTATGGAGAGTTGATCTCTGTCTCCTCTGTTAAGAGTGTCATAGCTTGCATGGCATCAGTTTCATGGCATCAGTTTCAATAATTACTTTATTCATACCCTTTTGTAGCAATACTGTTAAGCCTTTGTATATTGCCCATAGCTCATTTTCAAGACCTGTCCCATCTTGGAGTCTGCCATAATATCCACACACCCAAGTTTCCGCTTCATCTTTGAACATGCCCCCAAATCCTCCTGCACCTCCAAGTTTCCTCCAACCATCTGTATTGAGCTTAATTTGACCTGCAGGAGGTAAAGTACACTTGATTAGTGTGAAGGCTAGCTTGGAGTTAACAATGGCTAGGGTAAATGCCTGGTTAATTTCATTAGCAAAATCTAAAATAAACTTCACACTCTCTGGTGTACAAATCTGTAACGCCCTCAAAATAAACCCATAAATCATCCAACAATAGCATGCTTAGACATAGGAGAATGAAGCATAAATATATTCCATCAAAATAATCATTACAAAATGTATTACATGTTGACAACAAAAGTAAATGCCCTATGGGCTTACAACTTTCAAGTCAACACTTGGTTACAAAAAGAGAGTGCTAACTCTATACAAAGGAAGCCCTTGGCTTGATATACATGTAATTCAACAAAACAACAAAAGTAGTCCCAGCCACTAAGCCTAACAAGCTACGTCCTTGGAGGTGGCATGATACCTATACCTGAAAATGATGTCCCATATAGAGTGAGCCAACGCCCAGTAGAGATATGCTAAACATTGTATGGGCAATAACTAAAACATCAGCATTTGATAAATGTTTAATTCACATAAGTCAATTCATATTTCATTTCAAATACATGACCAATGTGTCCATGTTTTTATTCCATCTCTTAACCAATTTCTCGATTCACAACTCTGGCTCAGAACCTGGCCATATACTTTAAGTGAGATTACATCCCATATCAACAACGTTTTTATTTCAATTGAAATAACAACTCAAATTAATCATTTCATACTTCATCATAGATACACATTTTAGTACTGTATCTATCTCAGACAAAACACTTCCATATTCCACATATGATACACATTTCAGTGCTGTATCAATGTCAAACAAAACACTTCCATATTCCACATATGATACACATTTTAGTGCTGTATCAATGTCAAACGATATCCGGTTTAGAGGTCCATCCCCTATCTTCCCCTAAACCGTGGAGTACATACCCTATTTCCTCCCACACAACACAATGTATATAAACACATATCATATACATAATCAAACCAATACATAAAATTCATGTATTACATCAACCGCCATATTCAATGGCATACTCAATTGATTAGTTTTAGTTTGCCTAATCATCATGCATTGTCTACAACAATCAAGACTATCCTCCATCGATAGTCCAAAACAGTTATTTCTAAGCAGATAATAAATTATGTTCAGCAGATAAATATCAATAATTTCAAAAGTGAAGCGATTTATAAATCCAACTTCACTACTCCATCTCATAATGAGCCAATTTCAATATATTTAACTCAATTTCATATTCTCATAATTTTCCCAAATTAATTATACCAATTAATTTATGCACAAATTAGGTTTTTCCCCATTTCTCAATATTAACCCAAATGTTCAAATATCAACAACTCTTCAACAATACCATCATTTTGAGACCCAAATACATATTCAAGAGTCAAAATAACAAAACCCCCTTTATTCATTTTGAAACCCTAAGTCCCAAAATTTCCTAACTCAACCATCTATACAAATAGCTCAATATTTATGTTAAAACACATAAGAATGAGTAGAAATCCCTACCTCAAATTCAGAGCTCAAAGGAAGAAGAAGACCAAACTCAAAGTGCTCCAAACTTCAAACTTTTCGGATCAAAATATAGCCCTCAACGATCAACACACGATCAAATCTAAGAGAGAATGTGAGGTTTTAGAAAGAGGTGGTCTCCAATGGTGTTTTTCGAAGTGATATACCAGTCGCCCTGCTCGAGCGTGGAAACCTCCGCTCGAGCGTCAGACACAGACTCACGCTTGAGCGTCAAAAGAGCCGCTCGAGCGTAGATTACACACTTCCAGAAGTTTTGCAGACATGGTCCCCGCTCGAGCGTCAAACTCCCCGCTCGAGCGGAGGAACAAAAACAAAGGGTCATGCTCGAGCGTCAGAACTCCCGCTCAAGCGTCTGAAGACCTGCAAACAAAAGTACTGGGAGATGGAAAATTACGCTCGAGCATCAAAACTCTCGCTCGAGCGGAGAAGCAACAACAAAGGGCCTGCTCGAGCGTCAAAATCCTCGCTCGAGCGTGAAGGCCAAAATTTGGGCATCAACTCTAGGTTTCAAAACGCAACCAACCTGTTTCAAACCTGCCCAACACAACCCAAGACTCAAATACAAAGAGTAAGGGAAGGAAATGCGAATGAGACAACCACACAACCACGGAATCACGTCCGGAATACAATATACAAATGAAAGGAAAGCCGGGATCGCTATAACCTTTCCCCCTTAAAGAATTTCGTCCCCGAAATTAAGTACAAGTTTTCGAAAACAAGTTTTTCTCAATTCTCAACAACATTATAATTCGTTTCCCAACAACTTGACCCATTACCGGTCATTCCATCTCTATTCAAAAGGCATCTCACAATATATGCACAATATGCATCATTAGCATGCTTTCCTTTGAAATCTACCAATTTCAATTCATTTTTTCACAATTCTATATCATATTCAATATTCATGATACACTTCCAATTCTACAATACATTTAACATACACAATGTTACATTAAACTTCCATTTCAAGGTAAGTTCCAAAATATTTCTATAAATCCAAAACATATACGATGTTTTACAACTCAAGACATATTTAATGCTCTTAAAGTTCATTAATATTACAAAATCCCAATACATGGTTAAACAATTTCAAACAAGTCCGGATATTTCTCACGGACATCCACCTCACGTTTCCAAGTGGCTTCCTCCACCCCATGATGTTTCCACAAAACTTTTACCAAGGGAATGGTCTTGCCTCGCAAGATTTGATCCCGCCTATCCAAGACCCGAACCGGCCTCTCCTCATACGAGATATCCTCGCCAACCTCCAAATTGGTCCAATCCAATACATGGGATGAATCCGGCTCATACTTCCGAAGCATACTAACATGAAACACGTCATGTACCCCGGATAACTGTGGCGGTAAAGCTAAACGATAGGCAACCTCCCCAATCCTCTCAAGGATCTCAAAGGGCCCGATAAACCGAGGGGACAACTTCCCACGCTTTCCAAACCTCATCAAACCTCGCCTAGGTGATATTTTCAGAAAAACGTGATCACCCGTCTCAAATGCCAAAGGCCTCCTCCTACGGTCGGCATAACTCTTTTGGCGACTCTGGGCTGTAACAAGCCTCCTATGGATAAGCTCAACTTTCTCCGTCGTTTCCCTCACCAACTCCGGGCCTAACAAAGGTGCATCACCCACCTCGGCCCAACAAACCGGAGACCTACAAGGTCGGCCATACAAGGCCTCAAACGGTGCCATACCGATACTCGACTGAAAACTATTGTTGTAGGCAAACTCCACCAAGGGCAAGTGCCTCTCCCACATCCCACTAAAGTTAAGGACACAACCACGAAACATATCCTCAAGGATCTGAATAGTACGCTCAGACTGCCCGTCAGTTTGAGGATGATAAGCCGTGCTAAAGGTCAACTCAGTACCCAAGGCACTCTGCAAACTCTGCCATAACCTAGCAGTAAAACGAGGATCTCTATCTGAGACGATCGTCACTGGGACCCCGTGCAACCTCACTATGTCCCAAATATACAAATCGGCAAGGTGATCTACTGAATCTTTCACGCGCATAGGGATAAAGTGCGCCGACTTAGTCAACCGGTCTACAACCATCCAAATAGCATCACTACCCCGCTGAGTCCTCGGAAGACCTACAACGAAGTCCATAGTGACATGCTCCCACTTCCATTCGGCAATAGGCAAGGGTTGCAACAAACTCGCTGGCCTCTGATGCTCGGCCTTCACTTGTTGGCAAGTAAGGCACTTAGAAACGAAAACCGCCACATCCTTCTTCATACCCCGTCACCAAAACTGGCGACCTAAATCTCGATACATCTTAGTGCCTCCCGGATGCACCGCAAGGCATGAATGGTGAAACTCTTGGAGTACCTCCTCTCGGCAAGACTCCGGCACAAACAAACGGTCTCGGTATCTCACACTCAAGTCGAGATACACAGACAAACCCTTCTCAACTTTCCCACCGGAGATCTTCTCCCGGAGGGCTTCTACCTCAAGGTCACCTCCCTGTGCCTCTAACACTCGAGTCACAAGTGTAGGCTGTGCAACAACAGAAAATAAGGCCACAGCCTCAACAGATTCGCCTAAAAGCAAATCGAACTCGCCAAGTGCCCCCAACATCTCCCATTCCCGGATGGCTATACAAGCTACATCACTAATGGATTTCCTACTAAGGGCATCGGCCACAACATTGGCCTTTCCCGGGTGATAGTGCAACTCAAAATCGTAGTCCTCAATGAACTCCATCCACCTTCTCTGCCTCAAATTTAAGTCTCTCTGTGTGAACAGATACTTCAAACTCTTATGGTCCGAGAACACCTCGAACCTCTCACCATAAAGGTAGTGCCTCCAAATCTTCAAGGCAAAGATCACTGCTGCTAACTCTAGGTCATGTATAGGGTAATTCTTCTCGTGTATTTTCAACTGACGTGAGCCATAAGCTACCACTTTCCCCTCCTGCATCAACACACAACCCAAACCCTCTCGTGAGGCATCACAATAAATCGCATAACCCAACCCTCTCTCCGGAATAATCAAGACCGGAGCGGTGGTCAATCTAACCTTCAACTCTTGGAATGACTTTTCACAAGTCTCACTCCATACAAACTTGACCCCTTTCCGTGTCAATCTAGTCAACGGTGAAGCTAGCCTGGAGAAGTCTTTCACAAATCGGCGGTAATACCCAGCTAACCCCAAAAGCTGCAGATCTCAAAAACACTCTTAGGCTGTGCCCAATCTTGCACTGTCTTAATCTTGGATGTATCAACAGACACCTCTTCCCCGGATACCACAAGGCCTAAGAACTTGACTTCTCCTAACCAGAACACACATTTTCCAAACTTGGCATACAGCCTATGGGCTCTAAGCAACTCAAGCACCACTCTCAAGTGTTCCTCGTGCTCCTCCTCAGAAGGCGAATAGATTAGAATGTCGTCCACGAAAACAACCTAGCGATCTAAAATTTCCAGAAGATCCGGTTCATCAAGTCCATAAAGACTGCCGGTGCATCAGTGAGCCCAAATGGCATCACTAGAAACTCATAATGGCCATACCGTGTACGGAATGCCGTCTTAGGAATATCCACCTCCACGACCCTCAGCGGTGGTAACGATCTCAAGTCTATCTTAGAGAAACAACGGGAACCCTTCAAGCGGTCAAGCAGGTCATCTATCTGGGGCATAGGGTACTTATTCTTAGCAGTAGCCGATTCAACTTAGGTAATCAATGCAAAGTCTCAAGGCACCATCTTTCTTTTTAGCAAAGAGGGCCGGTGCTCCCCACAACGAAACACTAGGGCGAATAAAGCCCTTATCTAGTAACTCCTGGAGCTGAATCTTCAACTTACTCAACTCGGCTGGGGTAAAATGGTAAGGTGCCATAGAAATCGGCGCCGTACCGGGCACCAAATCAATAGAGAACTCAATCTCTCGGTGATGTGGCAAACTAACGAGATCCTCGAGAAAGATGTTTGAGTACTCACAAACCACTCTCGGTAATACAGTCTGGGTCTCATCACACTCACCACTCAAAAGGCTAGTAAGAAGACTACTAAGCTCATTCCGCCCTCTCGGATCATATACCGGTGGCAACACACTACCAACCCGGTTCCCCAAGAAATGGAAACAATCCCCGCTCAAGGTATATACTATGACCCTCTGGCGATAATAATCGATAACAGCCCGGTATGACGATAACCAGTCCATACCCAAAATAACATCAAATCCTGACATGGGCATAACTACAAAAGGAAACGGAAGCCGACGATCCACTACCTATATATCACACCCTCTATACCCTTGTTTCAAAATCAACTCACCCCCAACAGGCGATACAACACAAATAGGAGATGCTAACTGTGCCAACTCCAAACCCAAAACAGATGCAAATGCAGCAGATACAAAGGAATGAGATGCACCCATATCAATCAACACACTAGCAACTGAGTTACAAAACAGAAAGGTACCTCTCACAACAGATGGAGCCGGTGCTAGATCCTACGCGGTAATAGCATACACGCGCCTTGTAGGCCCCTGATCAACCTGCTCACCTCTAGGAGCAAAAGACTGCTGCATAGACTGGGACGATGAAGCCCCCTGATTGGCCCTCGAGGCCTGCACTGACTAAGCTGGCTGAAAACTCTGCCTCTGCCCAGATGCACCATATGTGCCACTCAACTGCGGGCGAAACCTCTTCAGGTGCCCCGCTTGACCCTGTGATAACAAGGCGATGGTGACCCATACGACTCGGTTGAGGTCGGCGAAGAAGAAGCGACTCGTGACCCCTCCCTCTGCAACAAGCGAAGACTTATGGCCCAGCTGACCATACTTGTAACAGGTGATATCTCCCTGATTGCCTCTCCCCGAACCCGCACTCGACACTGGAAAGGTCGATCTAACAAAACCACCCTGAGACTGCTGGGGATTAGAACCCCTCTGTCTCCTGCCATCACCCTGACCATCATGACTCCTCTTGGAGCCTCTCTGTCCCCCTTTCTCCTCCTGCATCATGATCTCCATATGGGCTGCAGCATCAACCAAACGCCTATAGTCTCGAGTCATGGACCCGCCAATCCTCATCTTGAGGCCGCGCCTCAACTTCTTCTCAAACTCAATACAACGGCGTTCCTCGGACACCACAAGCTCAGGTGCAAACCTGGACAAGCTAATAAGCGACCTCAAACTTCGACCCTTTGAAGAACTCAAGCGCAAAGTTGGCGAAGCCGGTCTCTCAGCTTCTCCCTAATAGCTGGAGATAAGAACTTCTCCTGGAAAGCATTCACAAAAGCCTCCCAAGTGCCATCCAAACGGCCCTTCACAAATTTCTACCACTGACCCGCATCCCCTTTCAGCTGGAAAGATGCCAAAGTCACTTTCAAGGCTCCGTCCTCGATGCCTAGCATCTCGAACGTCTTTGCCATTTGTTCCAACCACTCATTTGCCTTAAGTGGCTCTTTCGGATCACCGACAAACTCGTCCGGATTAGACTCGAAGAACTCCCTCTTCAGAAAGGAAGGCCCTGCATCCACAACCTGGGCCTGAGCTGGATTCTCAGCTCTGAGAATTCCCATAGACTCCCTTAAAGCATCGGCTATCCCACGGGCTAAAGCGCCCATAGCCTCCTAACCTGTTGGCTCGGCCATATTGGCCTGGCCAACCCCCTCCTGCTGCGCCGGAATATCATCCGGTAAAGGCATCTCCTGCCTACCACGCCTACCACGTCTACCTCCTTGTCCTCGTCCTGACATCCTAATAAAGGTAACGAAGAACGTTAGCACATTCACAAATGTGCCGAAGCTATAACACTCGTGTCCTAATGCATGGACAATTGTAATTTACTCCACGTAAGCACATTAACACATAAGCACTTACGAATTTCGTTTCCGGATAATGATAGTCCCGAGGGGTTACTAGAGTTCGATTAAACGACATTGATCAAGTGCTTTTCCAACAAGACTCACAGAAACCCAAGGATCCAATCAACATCCTAGAAACTAAATCCCATACCCAAGTAGTCACATAAACATGTTATCACATAATCACATAACCTTACACATAAGTCTCTAACAAGTGAGACAAACCCATTGTGATACTAATCACTTCCCACGTACCCAAAGTATTTGAACCCGGTACGCTTTGATACCAAGTTATGCGCCCTCAAAATAAACTCATAAATCATCCAATAATAGCATGCTTAGACATAGGAGAATGAAGCATAAATATATTCCATCAAAATAATCATTACAAAATGTATTACATGTTGACAACAAAAGTAAATGCCCTATGGGCTTACAACTTTCCAAGTCAACACTTGGTTACAAAAAGAGGGTGCTAACTCTATACAAAGGTAGCCCTTGGTTTGATATACAAGTAATACAACAAAACAACAAAAGTAGTCGACCACTAAGCCTCCCAAGCTCGTCCTTGGAGGTGGCATGATACTGCACGAAAATGATGTCCCATATAGGGTGAGCCAACGCCCAGTAGAGATATGCTAAACATAGTATGGGCAATAACTAAAACATCAGCATTTGATAAATGTTTAATTCACATAAGTCAATTCATATTTCATTTCAAATACATGACCAATGTGTCCATGTTTTTATTCCATCTCTTAACCAATTTCTCGATTCACAACTCTGGCTCAGAACCTGGCCATATACTTTAAGTGAGATTACATCCCATATCAACAACGTTTTTATTTCAATTGAAATAACAACTCAAATTAATCATTTCATACTTCATCATAGATACACATTTTAGTCTTTGTATCTATCTCGGACAAAACACTTCCATATTCCACATATGATACACATTTTGATCTTTGTATCAATGTCAAACAAAACACTTCCATATTCCACATATGATACACATTTTAGTCTTTGTATCAATGTCAAGCGATATCGGTTTAGAGGTCCATCCCTATCTTCCCTAAACCGTAGTACATACCCTATTTCCTCCCACAACACAATGTATATAAACACATATCATATACATAATCAAACCAATACATAAAATTCATGTATTACATCAACGCCATATTCAATGGCATACTCAATTGATTAGTTTTAGTTTGCCTAATCATCATGCATTGTCTACAACAATCAAGACTATCCTCCACCGATAGCCCAAAGTAATTATTTCTAAGCAGATAATAAATTATGTTCAGCAGATAAATATCAACAATTTCAAAAGTGAAGCGATTTATAAATCCAACTTCACTACTCTATCTCATAATGAGCCAATTTCAATATATTTAACTCAATTTCATATTCTCATAATTTTCCCAAATTAATTATACCAATTAATTTATGCACAAATTAGGGTTTTCTCCCCCATTTCTCAATATTAACCCAAATGTTCAAATATCAACAACTCTTCAACAATACCATCATTTTGAGACCCAAATACATATTCAAGAGTCAAAATAACAAAACCCCCTTTATTCATTTTGAAACCCTAAGTCCCAAAATTTCCCAACTCAACCATCTATACAAATAGCTCAATATTTATGTTAAAACACATAAGAATGAGTAGAAATCCCTACCTCAAATTAGAGCTCAAAGGAAGAAAGAAGACCAAACTCAAAGTGCCCAAACTTCAAACTTTTCGGATCAAAATGTAGCCCTCAACGATCAACACACTTTTTGTAAAGGCTCAAGGGTAGGAGATCACCCTAACTAGATCAAATCTAAGAGAGAATGTGAGGTTTTAGCGAGGGGTGGTCTCCAATGGTGTTTTGAAAAGTAAGAGAGAGAAAGGAAACCAAAAAGTGATCTAAAAGTCAAATCAGTGATATACGGTTGCCCTTCGGCGTGGAAACCCCGCTCGGCGTCGGACATACTCACGTTCGGCGTGAAAAAGCGCTTCGAGCGTAGATTACGCACTTCCAGAAGTTTTGCAGACATGGTCCCCGCTCGAGCGTCAAACTCCCCGCTCGAGCGGAGGAACAAAAACAAAGGGTCATGCTCGAGTGTCAGAACTCCCGCTCGAGCGTCTGAAGACTTGCAGACAAAAGTACTGGGAGATGGAAAATTACGCGGAGAAACAACAACAAAGGGCCCGCTCGAGCGTCAAAATTCCCGCTCGAGCATGAAGGCCAAAATTTGGACATCAACTCTAGGTTTCAAAACGCAACCAACCAGTTTCAAACCTGCCCAACACAACCCAAGACTCAAATACAAAGAGTAAGGAAAGGAAATGCGAATAAGACAACCACACAACCACGGAACCACGTTCGGAATACAATATACAAAGGAAAGGAAAGCTGGGATCGCTATAAAATCATAGTGTTTTCGAAAATTTTGGAGTTCTTATTTTTCCAAATTTTCCAAAGGCACACAACAAAACGATGAACCAAGTGAGATGCTTATTGAAATGTTTTTGTTTTTGGCATTAGAAATGGCCGTCCTACCAAGGTTTATCAAACATTTGCAGATACCATTCCCTCCCAAAGATAGCTAACCAAACAGCTTTGGCTTTATAGCAATTCTTGAAAAGATGGTTCAAATCTTCTACCTCCCTACAGTTGAGGCATAAAGGATTAGAGGTCAGACCTTTTTTTTCCCTCAACTGATTAGTTAAGAGTTTACTATGGTGGGCAGTCCACAAAAAACTTATAATTTTCTGGGGTAATCTCAGTTTCCATGGCCAACTCCAATTTTCCTCAGTACCTATATTGCCAGAAATGATGTTATAGGCACTTGAGGTAGTGAACACACCATCAGATGAACCCTTCCAAGTAGGGATATCTATATCAGAGGTGGGTGGGGGGGGTAGCTTGTGGATGATAGCTGAAATAGGAGGGGAGAATAATTCATTCAGCAGCACTACATCCCAAGTACCCTTCTCATTGATTATATCATTAACATTAAGACCACCACCCCCATTAAGGTTAGATTGTGGTGAGTTAGATGCAAGATCCACTTGTGGCTTGCTTCCACACCACCAGTCTTTCCACATAGCCACACTCTTACCATTGCCAATGTCCTATTTCACCCATTTCCTTAAAATTTCTCTAGTCTTCAAAATGTCTCTCCACACATGAGATGTAGGCTTGCCTTAGGGCCATTCATGTAAGGAGGTTGTCTTAAGGTATTTACACTTAAGAACATCCTTCCACAAGCCTTCCTTATCACAAATCAAATTCCAACCTAACTTGGATAAAAAGGCTAGATTATGATTCCTAGCCTTTTTAATGCCAAGGCCACCATGCTTCTTTAACTTGCAAACCTCATCCCACTTAACCAAATGCATTCTTTTCTTTTCACAGGTATCACCCTAGAGGAAATTCTGTTAAGTCTATCAATCTCATTCTGAGACATTAACGGTAATTCCAAAGTTTGCATAGTGTATGTAGGAAGAAGCGAGCTCGAGCGGATGAGGTGGTTCTCCCTGCCAAGAAGAGCACACTGGTTTTCCAACCACCTAGCTATTTTTGCATCCTCTCCAGGATTGTACTGAAGTGCCCTCTATTCACTTTTCCATGAATGAGAGGCACTCCTAGGTATTTCCCGAACTCAACAGTCAGGGGCATACCACACTTGGAGCTCAGATCTCTAGCCTTTCTCTTATCATAATTAGAAGAGACATACATCTTGGACTTATTAGCATTTACCTTCAAACTAGAAGCAGTACAAAAGTTGTTAGAAAGCATTAAATATGGCATTTGACCCTTGAGAAGTTGGCTAAATGATCTTTTTTGCCAGTGGATTGGTTTTTAAAATTTGTAAAAAGAGTTGGGTTAAGAATACATAAAGTTTTAAATAAAAATTACATAAATATGAGATAACAAATATTTAAATCTATAATTATGAATGAATCACATCTATATAATTTATATTGAGAACTTTCTTTGTTTTTGGACCTTCTTCTTTTGTGTGTGTGTGTGTGTGTGTGTGTGTGTGTGTTGTGAAAGTGAGTTATAACCACCAACCAATGTGAATCACCAACTCTTTTCAAATAGAATTTTTTGAACGGCCTTATTAATTAGTGTTCTTAACATTTAAAGTATAAAAAAATATAATATTTGAAAGATATGATTTCAATAGTTTTTCATTGATTTTAAAAGTTGTTTGCATTTTTATTTATTTCTAAAATAATTTTTATTTAAATTCTAATATTAAATAATGTTTCAGAATTGTTAGGATTTAAGGTTTGTGACTTTTAATATTTGTACAGTAGTAACCTAATCACCTTGAGATGAGGAATGTTGTTAATGTGAATCACTTTCTTCCATATAGGTTTGTGACTTTTAATATTCTTTTTTGGTGAATGATCCATTGAATTGTTACGTGGTTTGGTTTTTATTGGTAATAATACAATCTGATCATAATGAAAATTCCCATCTTTAACTTCCATTTTTGTCCATGATATATTTGCTCACCTATTGGAATGTGTGCATTTATGATGTATAAAATATTAGAATTGTTGTTACAGTTAATTAATATGCATGTTCATGTATACAAAATATATATTTAGGAGAAGTAAACAAAATGGACAAGAGTTGGATTGATTTGCCAAATAGGATGTCGAGAGAATACATGAATGGGATCGATCAATTTCTAGTGTTTGCACACACCAATAGGGCTACAAGTTCGATGATTTGTTGTCCATGTAGGAAATGCAAGAATCGCTATCATCTTGTCCGAGATAGTGTGTGAGAGCACTTGATTTCAAATGGCTTTCTAAACAAATATAAACATTGGATTAATCATGGAGAGTCGTATACTTACGTATGGTAGCAAGAGATAATGAAGCCTTAGTGAATGAAAACATTAGGGATGATATGGTGGGAATGATACCGATATTCTTGGTATTTCGGTTCTAGTATAAGTGTTGTAGGCGATGAACCATAGGCGCCAACTAATCCCAATGTGGTGAACCACTTGCAAGTGATCCATGATTAGGTCTTGATGTAGAGGCGCAAATTATTTCAAACTTTTAGAGAATGCTTTCGAGTGAATTGTATCAGGGTTATCGAAGTTCACATCTTTGTCATTCATTGTTAAACTTTTACATATGAAGGGCTAAATCAATGGAGTGACACTTAGTTACCATTTTACTTGAGTTGTTGAATGAAACTTTTCTTGAGGGTGTGAAACTTCCTGATTCTTACTATAAAGCTCAAAAGATCACTGCAGATTTGGGTTTCACATATGAAACGTGGGATGTATGCCCCAATAATTGTATGTTGTTTCGAAATGAATACATCAATCTTGATGAATGTGTCATATGCAAAAGTTCTAGGTGGAAACAAAATGGAGCTGATAGTTCAAATGTTCGTCGGGGAGGCGGTAAACAGATACCCTCTAAACAGATGAGGTATTTCCTTTTGAAGCAAAGATTGCAGAGGTTGTTTATGTCATCGAAAATGGCCAAGCTCATGAAATGGCATGCAGAGGAATGACAAGATGATGGTGTCTTAAGACATCCTGCTGACTCCCTTGCATGGAAAGATTTTCACCGTCGAAATACTGACTTTGCTGATGATTGTCGAAGTGTAAGGCTTAGGTTAGCATTTGATGGTTTTAACCCATTCAGATCGATGAACATAGTTCATAGCACCTGGCTTGTTGTTCTCATTCTATACAACTTACCGTCACGGATGTGCATAAAACAACCAATTTTGATTTTGTCTACACTTATCGATGGCCCAAAAGGACCTGGTGACAAAATTGATGTGTATATGCAACCGTTGATTGAGGAGTTGAAGGAACTATGGGCTGCCGGTGTCTCTACATTTGATGTATCAACAAATCAAATGTTTCAAATGCATGCAGCTTTGTTATGGACAATTAGTGATTTTCCAGCATATGCGAACTTGTCAGGATGGAGCATGAAAGAAGAATATGCTTGTCCATGTTGCATAAGGAAACTAGATCATGTTGGTTGAAACATGGTAGGAAACTTCATATTTAGGTCATCGCAGATTCCTACCTAGTGGTCATAAATTTCGAAAGGATAAAGTATCATTTGATGGTACTCGGGAATTGAGTCTTAAACTGAGATTGTTATCTGGATCAGAGATTTTGCTACAAGTAGAATCTGAGGGTATTTTAACCCAACACAGGCTAAATGACCTTAAAGAGAGGCATAAGAGATAAGTGGAAAGGGAGAAAGCTGGACCTCGCACTCATAGTTGGAAAAAAGAGAGTATATTTTTTGAATTGCCATATTGGGAGCACAATCTAATAAGACATAACCTTGATGTGATGCATATAGAGAAGAATGTGTGTGACAATGTATTGTGGACAATATTGAGGGTTGTAGGGAAATCCAAGGCTAATGTCAATGCTCAGTGCGATTTGCAAGAAATGAATATTAGAAAACCTCTACACTTGCAGTCAAGAGGGATGAATAAAGCTTATTTGCCACCAGCATAATTCACAATGACCAAGGATGAGAAATATTTGTTCTTGCAAATGCTTAAGGACATTAGAGTTCCTGACGGGTATTCATCAAATATCTCTAAATGGGTATGCGATTCTGAGGATAGAAGCATTTCGGGTCTAAAGAGCCACGATAGTCAAATTCTGATGCAACAACTTATTCTTTTGGGTGTACGAGGATTGTTGCCTAAGAATGTTGTTCAAGCCTTGATTGAATTAAGTAATTTCTTCAAACAATTGTGTTTCAAAGTAAATCGTCAAACAACTCTAGGATATATCCAAGGTCGTATAGCACTAACACTTTGTCATTTGGAGAAAATATTTCCACTAGCTTTTTTTGATATAATGGAGCATCTGCCTATACACCTAGGTGATGAAGCATTGGTGGTTGGAGCGATTCAATTTCGATGGATGTATCTAATTGAGAGATATCTTCTTACTTTAAAGCAATATGTACATAATCGGGCTCATCCAGAAGGTACAATGGCTAAAGGTTATCTCATGGAAGAATGTATGAATTTTTGCACTCAATATCTGAATGATGTGGAAACTAAATTGAATCTACTTGTAAGGAACTACAATGGTGCAGCTAATATGGGTCATGCTGTTGGTGAAACCACACCTTTCAACCTTGGTCATACTCCTTATGTATAGTGTCATCGATATAGCTTGTTCAATATGATATCAGTTGAACCATTCCTAAAGTAGGTACCCCTCTTACTCAATATATGCCAAGTTTTTTTTGTTTTTTTATTATATTTCAAATATTAATTTGTAATTGATAATTTTTCAACGTATATAGGAAACACCTTGAAGAACTTAAGATGAAAATGCCTCGTGCTGATGATCATCAGCTCCGAAATGAACATTTCAAAACTTTTCACACTTGGTTTAAAGAACATGTACATATGGACAAATCTAGCTATATATTACAACTTAGGTCGATTTGCGTTTTGAATTTGCTTTCATGTTTTAAATAGGTTCACACTTTGCGAAGGACTGATAATGCCACATTTTCTGAAGAGATTCATACATTGGCAAATGGTCCTCATGCTTGAACAGAAGGTTCACCGGTTACATAACTAATGGGTTCCGTTTTCGGGTCAAATCTATGGATGACCGTCGAGCCAATCAAAATTCTGGTGTAGCTTTGAAAGCAAAATCCTCGCGTGGGGGCTGTGTACTATTATGGACAAGTGACAGATATCATTGAAATCCGGTACACCAATGCAATGAAGTATGTATTGTTCAAGTGTGAATGGATTGACAATATTTGAGGGAAGAAAGAAGATAATTTCAAGTTCACATTGATTAACTTCAACCATTTGTTGTATCGAGATGATCAAATCACCAATGAACCTTTCATCTTGGTATCCCAAGCTGAGCAAGTTTGGTATGTTGCAGATCCTATAGAATCAGATTGGCAAGTGGTTGTGAAGATGTCTCAAAGGGGTTTATTTGATATGTATTCTACTGATCTAGAAACTGAGCCATATATGAGTCAACAATTAGAAGAAAATATAATGGTCCGTGGTGAAGAAGTTGGTGGGTGAGGAAGTCATAGAAAAGAAGCTGTTGATGTTGAAATGAGAGAATTAAGATATTTTGTAATAATTTTTGGATTACGTAATGACACGATAATTGTGTCATGCTTTAATGACTTGCATATTTGGGCATGTTACTTTATTTAACAATTTTATGTGCTTCAATTTATTTATTATGTTTGTTTTGTATTTACATTATTAACTCCAAACTATTCTCTATATTTTTAATTGTATTTACTCTGACTTGTTATGGCATGGAAGAGGAAGCTTAATAATCCCTCTCGTGGCTAATGTTTTGTGTATCACAGACACAATCACTACCACCATCCTGACGGCCGTGATCTGACCACCACCACTATCACGACCACCGATAGAGCCACCACCACCGTCTGACCAGCGTCTGACCACCACCATCATCACAATTGTCTTGACCAGCGTTGTCTTCACAGGCCACCAATTATACAAATTTGTTATGTACTTAAATTATATTAATTAAATTATTTCATTTTCACTATACATAAACTTTCTAATTTCATATGCTAGGACCGGCGACTTCTTCATATCCCACCTCAGGTACAGGTTTGTTTTCATGTATTTAATTTATGCTTTAATTTATATGTTGTTTATTATATTCTTATATAATTTGTTTATTCTTATAATGTGTTCCAAATCCAACGACTGATTCACAAGCCAACTCAGGTATAACAAATGGCTATGTATCTAATTACATTAATTTAACTACAAGTTATTTATTATCAATTTTTGTAATATGTGTTTTTTTTTTCATTACTCCTCACATGCCCTACAATTTCTTTATCTTCCCCCCGAGGTCGAGGATTTGCGAAAGGCATTAAAGATTGGGGTACAGGCAAGAAGTTGGCCATTGATTTTGATGCCGACTTCAATCCTACGGGAGATAATGAGTCTAAGTTAACTAGCCAACTTGGGTTCATGGTACGTAATGGGAACATTGTTCCTCTTACGTACGTTGATTGGACCGAAGTGCCTATTGATGTTCTTGAGTCAATATGGGTGGATGTTAAGGTAAAAGCATATTTACTAAATTGTTTAATTATATTATTAATTGAACTAATGATTTAAATTGTCTTTGTAGGATAATTATCAGTTTTGCCCGGAGGGTTACAAACCACGTTGCTTGAAAAAGTGCAATGACTTGTGGAAGGATCACAAAAGCAAGATCAATAATAAGTATTTTAAGCCTAAAAAGGATCATACTAATATCAAAGACATGGTGCCTCCGCAAATTGTTCTAGAACAGCGGTATGATCTTGTTGATTATTGGAAGACTAAGAAAGTGGAGGTATATAAAATAAGTTAATTACAAAGCACGTATCTTTAGAAAAATTATTAACTTTGTATACTTGCGACTTACATTTATGCAAGCTTTATAAGACATTACAGTCCACAATGCTGGAAGTCGTTCCTTTCATTATATTAATCATACGACATGACGTACTTCATTCACTCAGATTCGAAGGAAGGTATATATTATTTAGGTAGATATCAATATGAATGTAACTTACTGCAATAATAAATAATTTTTGAATTTTCAGATGATTGTTAAACGGTTGCCCACGGATAAAATAAGTGTTTGGAAATATACATGCAATCAAACTGACCCTGATGTTAGGCAAACCATGGTATTTTCACATCCTTAAATTTGTATTTATATTTGATTTTGTTTGAACTACCTAATTATGTATATGTACTTTTTATTTTAATTTATAGGATGAGTTTGAGTGCCAATTGTCCATGTTGCCTGAAGATTACATAATCTAGAAGATGCTCGGCGGTGTTTTACCTAGCGTGGTCGGTGAAGATGGGCATGGATATTGTCGTACTTACGGCAAGGATGTGCCTTGGAGCATGGTGTATGGAGATAAATCTAAGTCATCATAGTCAGGACCTCAGTCATCGATTGTTGCCGAGATCACAAAGCAGGTTCGTATGGAGTTGAGACAATAGCTGAGGAATGAGATTAGAAATGAATTGAGGGAAGAGATGCAAACAAACCTTTCGACACAGATATGAGAAATGAAAACTGAAATGTTGGCTATTGTGTCCCACGAAGGGAGTACAAATCACAACAAATAGGTTCGGTATAAATAAATGTTATATAAATATCTAATTGTAGCACAATTGTATCATTGAATATAAATACGATTAACAAAGAATACTATGAATATCATAGGTACGGATGCATTAGTGAGTGGCCATCGTGAACCTCACGGATTATAGCGTCGATGAGAACCCATATACACCACCACCAAATGATGAGATAAACTTTCAAACAATTTGAAAACTTGTCATTTGGGAAAATTTGTCGTTTTGTAACTTTTTCTCCAAACTGGTTGACACGCTAAAATGCTAAAACGGGTTTGGATATTAATGAAACTTGACACACACGACGAAATAGGCACACATGACTTGTAGGAGAAAACGAAACTCGAAACCGATTCCCAATTTTTAATCTAGAGCCTAATTTCCGTTTATGAAAACTTATTACTTAATTTGTTTATTTCGAAACAGTTGACACACTAAAATGCTCAAACAAGTTTAGATGTCAACGAAACTTGACACGCACAACATACTAGGCACACATGACTTGTAGGAGAAGACGAAACTTGAAATCGATTCCCGGTTTTGAATCTAGAGCCTAATTTTCGTTTATGAAAATTTGTTACTTATTAACTCTTTTTCAAACTGGTCGACACACTAAAATGCTCAAACGGGTTCGGATGTCAACAAAACTTGACACACATGATAAAATAGGCATACATGACTTGTAGGAAAAAAACAGAACTCGAAACCGATTTTCGGTTTAGAATCTAGAGCCTAATTTCCGTTTATGAAAACTTATTACTTAATTTGTTTATTTCAAAATGGTTGACACACTAAAATGCTCAAACGGGTTGGGATGTCAACGAAACTTGACACACACAACATACTAGGTACACATGACTTGTAGGAGAAGACAGAACTCGAAACCGATTCCCGGTTTTGAATCTAAAGCCTAATTTCAGTTTTATAAAAACTTATTAGTTAATAACTCTTTTTCAAACCGGATGATGCGCTAAAATGCTCAAAGCGGGTTGAATGTCAACAAAACTTGACACGCATAACATACTAGGAACACATGACTTGTAAGAGAAGGCGACACTTGACACCAATTCGGTTTTCAATCGAGCCTAATTTCCATTTATGAAAACTTGTTACTTAATTTGTTTATTTGAAGCGATTGACACACTAAAATGCTTAAATGGGTTCGGATGTTATGAAACTTGACACGCATAACATACTAGGCACACATGACTTGTAGGAGAAGATAGAACTCAAAACCGATTCCCAGTTTTGAATTTAGAGTCTAATTTCCGTTTATGAAAACTTGTTACTTAATAACTCCTTTTCAAACCGGTTGACACGCTAAAATGCTCAAACGGGTTCAGATGCTAGCGAAACTTGACACGCACAACATACTAGGCACACATGACTTGTAGAAGAAGATGGGACTTGAAACCGATTCCCGGTTTTGAATCTAGAGCCTAATTTCTGTTTATGAAAACTTGTTACTTAATAACTCATTTTCAAACAAGTTGACACACTAAAATGCTCAAACGGGTTCGGATGTCAACAAAACTTGACACGCACAACATACAAGCACACATGACTTTTAGGATAAGACGAAACTCGAAACCGATTCTTGGTTTTCAATCTAGAGCCTAATTTCTGTTTATGAAAACTTGTTACTTAATAACTCTTTTTCAAACTAGTTGACACACTAAAATGCTCAAATGGGTTCGGATGTCAATGAAACTTGACACACACAACATACTTGGCACACATGACTTGTAGGAGAAGACAGAACTCGATGAAAACTTCTTCTTTACAAACTCTTTTTGTGTTTATTCGATTATTGTTAGATTATAACTCAATGTGTACAATCATTTCCTGTTTTTAATAGTATTATCATCATTGTAGAATGTAATTATTAGTATTATCATCATTGGAGAGTTCTGTAATACCAAGAGTCCAATTGGCGGAGGGACTTCTTATTTGTGTTGGTCCGTTGTGTGAAATTGATGGAGCTTCAATTGGCACTGAATATTGCAAAGTTTTTGTTTTAAAAGCAAACAAGTCGAACGCTGTTTTGGAAACAACATCCCGATGTCTAAAAACAGTTAGAGAATCTGTGGGAAGATACATTGTGTGGCGCTCGATTTATGTATAGGTTACAATCTTATTTATTTATTTATTGAAATAAATATCAAATGTTTTACATTTTGTGTAAGCTTGAAATTAATTATATTATAAATGATATTTTTTTGTTTTTGTTTTTGTTTTTTTTTTTGTTTTTGTTTTTGCAGGTGCAACCCTTTTGAGTACATGATGATATCTTCGCATATCGATATTAGAGTTTACAATCTTATTTATTTATTTATTTATTGAAAAAAATATCAACTTTTTTACATTTTCTGTAAGCTTGAAAATAATTATGTTGTAAATGATGATTTTTTTTTTTTTTTTTTTTTTGTTTCTTTTTGCAGATGCAAACCTTTTGAGTACGTGATATCTTCGCATATCGATATGGGAGCTTACTATTGATATCAAAACAAGCTATCCTATATCTGTTTTTATTTTATTTTATTTTTTTATTTCTATTGTCGATACTAAAAATTTGAGTTCTTGAATATAAAAAATTATTAGTATTGTTAGAGGTTATTTTATATATTTTTGTAAAGAATATTTGGTTGACAATTGTTACAAGGTACATATATTATTCTTGGTATATGATTTTTTGAATGTGATGTGGATGTGGATGTGGATATGGATGTGGATGTAGATGTATTTAAAAAAATATTAATAATTTGTATAGGGAATATTTAATAAAATATGATTTTATAAAAAATAATTTTATTTCGACAATAATAAACCGTTGCTAATGTAATTCTCATTTCCTTATATTTTATTAGCGACGGGTTAACTTTCTAAATATATACATATTAGTTCAATCTTTTCGACGGTTTCAAGCTATGCTTAAATAAATTTTTACTGACGGTATTAACTTAATACTATTTTTTTGGCGACGTTTTAGACCGTCGCTAATAATACTTTTTGCGATGGTAAATACCATCGCTAAAAAAGGTTTTTTGCGACGGCAATCAACATCGTCACTAAAAATGCCGTTTTTTCCCCTTTTTTTGTGTCAGGCGAAACCATCGCAAAAACTATTGATTAGCCGTCGCTACAAGAAAACGACAGTTTGTAACCGTCGCAAATACTTTTTGTCACGCCCCTTTCTATCACCTCCCATTTTCCGTCGCTACTCCATCGTAAAAAGTCTTTTGCGACGATATATGGACCTTTTGCGATGTTTGACACTGTCGCAAAAATTTCGATTTTTAGCAGTGCAACCTAAATAGAAGAAACATCAAATGAATATGTAGCCATAGAAGTTTCAAAATATGTGCAAAAATTATCATGTAACATAAAATATTGATTACATTATTTTTTGGGGTTAATCTGAGGAACCACTATAAAAGTTTTGAAAAGCAGAACTGATTTGCAACATCTTAACCATCTATGTTATAGGAGACAACACAATTACAAACAAACAAGACATTTCTCCAATAAGTGATATAGATTAACTTATTAGGACATATTTTTTTATTATCTTATTATTTTTTTGAAGAGAAGCAGTACTTAATGGCCAATTTTGATTATTGTGTATTCATAACCTTATGATATGGGGGAGCATACACTTCAGCAATCAGAGGTTGAGCACATGACCTCAATTGACAAAGCAAATTGAAAATAGAAATTTGGCACTCACGGAAGATTTACCAAGGGCTTAAAAAGAGATACCAGGGGCTGGTTTCTAAGGTTATTTTTGTTTATGTAGCTAATTCATACATCTGAGGTTTGTCCTGGAGCAAAGATAAAGATAAAAGCCAATTCAAATGCCCATTGACTTGTCTTGATACATATTTAACTTACTTCCAATCCCCTTATTAGTTGTCTATTACTTTACTTAAAAATCTTATTCAATCTGCCAAACTCTAATTGATTTGGTACCAAATAGATTGAAATTTCATATGGCACATGATGGGTATTGAGTGTTGTTATATTGAAATATCCTAAGCCCCATTTTCATGAAAAAATCAATCAAAATTGGATATTTTAACAGAAATTAAAATTGAATATTCTAGTCAAATATGATAGAAGAACTAATACAAGAAATAATTGGGTACAATTTACAATCTTTATTCTAACAGAAATTACAACAAACATATGGTGTGCAATATAAATACATAGTAGTTTCTCTTTTACAGGTAGTAAAATCATGACCTATTAATTAAGAACATGGAGCCATAACTTGCTACACAATTTATGAGATGACATTGAAAACCAAGGAAGCCACAAAGCGAAGGAGAAAATATACATTCTCATAATTTGAACAAATGACAAAGCAATGTGTAATATTTTTGCCAAAATCAACAAATAATGAAATAAGAATACAATAATCTAAACATTTGCTTTCATATTCTCTTCTTATCCACTATTCATGGCATAAACAAACATAAATGACAAAACTTTACCTCCCTTGAGCAAAAAGGTTGAGAAAAAGATAGAGAGGATGAGAGAGTTTGTGAGTTTTGAAATGCCTTCTCTATAGACTTGTTTGAGGAGGTACTGACAGAACTTTTAGCACCAAAATGAGGGAAAAATTTTACCGCCAAAAATAGAATTCAAGAGGGAAAAACAAATAAAAAATTGAAAGGCCAATAAACAGTACCTCACTTGTCCTGGTGAGGTACTATAGCTCACCACCGTTCTAGTAATGCTTAAGCGAGTCTACTGGATCAATCTTTTACCCTTCCAAGCTCGCTTCTATGGCTAAAAAGAAAGAATAGCTATACTACTAGAGATGCTCTTATAACAGGTTTCACCGACTCTATTATTAGGATTTAAGATCGATATTTAGGTTAGATAATGCTGGATATCAAATTTTTTATTAAATAAATGGTCAAATGTGATTTGGGGTTCATATTTGTGGACCTTATAAGATATTTAATCATTTATTTGGTAAAAAATTTGGAGCCTATAGTATTGTTCATTTAGGTTATTTACATAAGAAAGACCTTTCAATTATTACAAATCTTATTTTACTTTTGAGTTTTGGGTAGCTCGAAAATTAACTGCCTCGAGTGGATCGAATGTGTTGGCATTTTTGAAGTTCGAATCCTCTGTGATTCCTACAATGGTTCGATAGTGGTGCCAAAGCGATGTCGTTTTGACACATTTTTTCTCCTTCCTTCTCTTTTCCTCTCAAGCGTTTGAGAACCAAATTCTAACAAGTAGAGGCGAGGTGATGGCGAGAAAGAGAGGAAAAGGAGGAGAAAGAGGAAGAAGGGCATGGGAGATGGCTTCACTAGCTGAATGAAAAGCTACCAGAGTGGGTTTGCAATGTTGAATCTCCATAGAAAAGAAAGAAATGAAAAAAACCAAAACCTCCTTTCTTTTCAGCTTTCTCTTCTTCTTCCTCTACTTTCTCTCTCTAAAAACTACCAAACCCACCACAAAATTGAAGCAAACACACTTTCTCTCTCTAAAGACTATCAAACCCACCACAAAATTGAAGCAACCCCAACATGGGTTATTCAATTAACACGAACAAACAACATAAATCATCCATATTTAACACTCTGGTTGGTTTCTTTAAGTTCTTTCTTTCTTTTCTCTGATTTTTTCATTTATTTTTTTATGTTGTTTTTGGAAAGTAATTGATTTGTACGTGGGTTTTGTTCTGAAAAAACAGATCTGGAGAAAGAATGAAAGAGGGTGGCATTGGGTCGGCTGAAGCTGGTGGAGGTGGGGAAGAGGAGGTCAGAAGGTGGTTCTGAGTGTGTGTGTGTGTGTGTGTGAGAGAGAGAGAGAGAGAGAGGAGGGAGAAAAATTCGGGCCATTCGAGGGTTAAAAATTTGAGCTACAAAATTTTATTCTATTTTATTCTCTTAATTTTTGAACTAATATATTTTGATTCTTTAATTATAAAAATATATCACTTTTATTTATACAGACCATCTCTAAACCACCTTTAAAAGGATGTATTTATACAATTTTTATAGTTGAAAGGGTTAATGTGTTCACCTTCATGGCCGATGGGAATAAAATGATATTAATTGGTTTTAGAAATTTATAGGGAAAAAATAAAAATAGTTCATATATATGTTATTTTTTCCATAAATACTTCTTCTTCTTTTTTTTTTTTTTTTTTTCATTTTTAGTGAATTGTTTTAAACAAACTTCAAAAAACCTCACTCTTGAGTTCTATTTCAAAGAAAGGATCAAAAAAGAAAATTTTTAATTTATTTTAAAAAAAAGGCTAAAAAATTCACAAAAAAACTGTAAAACATAAATATTATTTTATATTTTTAGCAATTTTTTATATTTTTAAATTCGTCTACAAGACTTAAAAAAGTAAAAAAAGAATAAATAATTTTCAAAAAAAATCATTAACAAAAACTATGACTTGTTTGAGCCATACATGGTCCAAAAAAAAAAAAAAAAAAAATCATATTTTAGCAAAGGATGCCCAGTGTGTTGGTTCCTTGCATGTTCCTTCTTTTAGTTTTGTTTTTGTTTAGGTTTCGGCCCCCTTTTGTCCCAAAATAAATAAATAAATAAATAAATACATAAAGAATCATATTTTTATTGTTGAATTGGTGGATCAAGTTAATAATTATTTTTTTCTCTGTCTATATCCAAATGTTGAACATTATAATGGTTAAGTTTAGGAATTAAAAGTTATATTAAAAATAACGTGACACTAATGTATTAGAAATGGGATTAGAGAAGGCTTACGCACCATACTGCAGTCATTGTTGCATTGTCAATGTAGCCTTTTTAGTCACATATCATTCACTTTTTAAAATATCGAGTAGAACATGCTGTAAAATTTAAGTTAATCGAAAAAAATTAAATATAAACATGACTTAATGAAAGGGATATCGATATTTGATTAACGAACTTTCTGGCGTGTTCTACTCGATGTCTTCAAAAAATGAGCGGTTTAAATCAGCGAAATGATGCCCGAAAAAGGCCTATTAATCGCACAATAGTGGCTGCAAGTTTTTTTTTTTGGTTACATCAGAAAAACAACAAACAAAGGGTTGCAAGTTCAGTAGAAACAAGTAGGTCTTGAAAATTAAGGTCTCATTTGACAAGTGGTTTTTAGTTAAAAATCACTAAAAAATTAAAAACTAACAACTCATATCAAAAGTCAAAGATTTATTTTTTCTTTACTTTTTGCACATCTTCTCATAAAAATCAAAAATCATCCCAAACATACTAATTTTTTACATTACATTTTAGTTAAAAAGTCAAAGTTACTAAAAAATCATTTAAAGCGAGACCTAAAGTACAAGGTAGACGAATCAATTACCAAGTATAGACTCGTCCCTAACGAAGAGTTTGAGGTTTTTCTTTTTTTTCCTCATTCTATGAAACTTGCTGATTGTCTTTTTTTAAAAAAAAAAAAAAAATAATTAGACAAAAACTAATTAACTTACACGTGATTAAAAACTCAACTTGTGTTCATTTTAACATTCTCAAAACGTTTCCTCGACCATTCTCACTAATGCTTTGTTTGTTTTAACGTAAAGTATTTTTATAAAAATATTTTACTTATTTTTTTGTTATTTAGTTAAATAAAAAGTAAATAAAATATTTTTCATAATGACTTACTTTTAAAAATTTTGTAAGTCAATTCACTCACTATATTTTCAACATATTAGTCTTTTCAAATAAGAATCTGAACTCGCTAAAAAATTATGGAGTTTTCTTAGGTGTGCAACCCACAAAAGGTGTAAGTGGGTTGCACACCATGTGCCACTTACACAAAAGGTGTAAGTGTAAGTGTAAGGTGTAAGGTGTAAGTGAGTTGCACACCATGTGCCACTTACACAAAAGGTGTAAGGTGTAAGGTATAAAAGGTGTAAGTATAAGGTGTAAGTGTAAAGAATAAGGTGTAAGGTGTAAGTTGCACACCATAACCAAACCCAATCAAAATTTTTCTTTTTGGTAATAAAATACTTTTATTTCAAGTGTCAATCAAATACTGAAAAATAAAAATAATTTTTTATATAAAATATTTTAGGTTGAAACAACTCGTTTAACAAGTGACTTTTTTAGCCAAAAAGTTAAAAAATTATTAAAAAAATCAAAAAGTCAACTACCCATATGAAAAAGTTAAAGATTTCATTTTCTCTCTACTTTTTGCACATCTTTTCGTAAAAAGTCAAAAAGTATCCCAAATATACTAATTTTTTTTATATCACATTTTAGCAAAAAAGTCAAAAAATTACTAAAAAGGCTATTCCCGAACGAGGCCGAAACTAATCTGCAAAGTATGTGGTTTGTTATGTGTCAAAAGCCAATCATATGCTCGTTTATTTATCGAAAAAGGTCCAAGACCTTTTATAATATTGGGTTCATTTGGGATGTGCATTGATTTTTTAGTTTTTTTAGTTATTTTAGTCTGGGGCTAAAAAGTCTCGTTTGTGATGGATTTTTTGACTTTTTTGACTTTTGTGAGAGAAAAAATATAATGATTATGAGTTGGATGTGATGTTTTGTCGTATTAGACTAAAAAGTCTATTTTGTTTTTTTGAGGCTAAAATAGCCAAAAGCCCTAAGCTTTTTCTTCTCAAATGAACCCATTAAGGTTTCATTTGGGATGTAAGTTGACTTTTTAACTTGTTTAACCTGAGGCTAAAAAGTCTCGTTTGAGATAGACTTTTTGGTTTTTTTGAATTTTGTGAGAGAAAAAATGAAATGATTATAGGTTAGATGTGACATTTTTTCTTATTTAACTAAAATAACAAATTTTATAATATATGACTATTTTAGTCCAAATAGCCCAATTCAAATGACGATTTGTAAAGAACAAGTTTTATGAGGCTAGAATTTTTTGTTTTTGGACAGTTTAGTAGTTTGTTTTAATTTAAGACACTAAATATTTATTTATTTATTTATTTCGTTTGCTTTTTTATTTATTTAAAAAAGTGTGACCTTTCTAAGCAAAAAAATGGAATTCTAAGGGAGATTATAATCTACCGGATTTGATCCTACGATATATAGTCCTTGAACTATTTGGATAGAAATGATATGTATCTTATGTTTGTTGTCTCATAAGATTAAATTGTCTGAAAATAACTACCTTATTAAATCCAATATTTGATTAGAATAGTACAAAGAACGATAAATACTCAATAAACTATTTTATCATTTCCAATTGTTTACTAATAATAGCAATACTAAATTTTGTCTTTAATGCTTTAATTTTTTTGGCTAGATTAAATAAAAAATT
Organism: Camellia lanceoleosa; assembly: GCA_025200525.1. Classification (NCBI taxonomy): domain Eukaryota; kingdom Viridiplantae; phylum Streptophyta; class Magnoliopsida; order Ericales; family Theaceae; genus Camellia; species Camellia lanceoleosa. Next base: position 112,825,176 of record CM045770.1, on the reverse strand, counting down.
ATTTAATTTTATTTTTGAAAATTAAATAAATGATTTTTTAGTTAAATAAATAAAACATCAATAAAAATTTTGGTTATTTTTTAATAAAATTTTAAATAAATTTATTTTATTATTTAATATTTTTATTTTTTAATATAAAAATGTTAAATAATGAAATTAGATAAAATATCAACAAAAATTTATTAAAAAAATTAAATAAATAAACATCAATAAAAGGGAAACTTTTTTTTAATGTCGATATTAAAATTTTATAAAATAAATGATATACAATATTTTCATAGTAATTGGAATCTCTCAACATTTCCATAGAGAAAATTCGATATAGAGAAATTTTGCCGCAACACAAATTTTTTAAAAAAATTTCTCTAATTTCACCGATAAATATTTTTCTGGTATGATCACAGAGAAACTTTATCTAATAAAAAAAAATATTGGATCTCTCCTACTATTTAAAGTTGGAGAGAAATATTTCACATATTTTTTTAAATTAAAATTAAATAAATTTATTTGAGATACTTGTACATAATGCATGTGAGTGCATGTAACATGTAATGTACAATTGATTTAAACATGGTTAACCAATGCCATTAGGGCACTCGTTAACTAAACCCTTTATTTTATTTTACTAAATACAATATACAATCAAATCAAATCAAATACTTGTAGGGTAAATATACCATTTTACAACTTAATCTGCATGAGATACCAATCTCACCATTTTTATCCCATATCTATTAAGACACAATAGTTTAGCAGATATAGAATCTATGGTCCAGTGGACTCTTGCCTACTAATTTGCAACCCAACAATAGACTCCATAAATTGCACTTGGAGTCCAATCTCTCTTTCAATCCTTCTAAGTAAATACTCGTGTAACTGCCTAATTTTTTTTAAAAATTATAATTATAATTATTAATATTTATAATTTTTTTTTATTAATTTATAATTATTTTTTAAATACATTGTTAAAGTATCCATCATTTCACTCGTACAATGGCTTCAATCTTACTTCGACAAACAGCATCCCAATACATGAAGTATAATGCAACGAATTCGAGGATTTGTTTGGCAATGACTTTTTTAATTGATTTTTTTAGTTTTTTATTTTTTATTTTTTTTAGCCTGAGATTTTTTTATTTGTTTAGTTTTTTAGTTTGGCTTTTTTGGTTTTTTTTGTCTTTTTTGCGTTGGAAATGATGTTCCCAAAGTGAAATAACAAAATTGCTCTCCACTTAAATAATGCTTTTTGACTTTTTGTTTGTATATGGGTCAGTTTGATAATTTTGCATCCCAATTCATGTGTTTTGACATTTTATGATTTTGTAACTTTTTTTTTTTTTTGTCCATATATGATTATTTAGCCCCAGAACAAATGTCAAACCCGGGTTCAAAAAATTGCTGGGACTAGTAGTTGGAAGTTAGCTTTTAATTCATTTTGAGTCATATTATCTCTCATATTTTTATACATTTTTCAAAAAAATTAAAAATCAAAAAATAATTTTAACTATCTTTTCAAAACAACCTTAAATATTTTTGAGCAACTACTAATTAAACAAATAAATATATAGGGTAAATTACACTGACACCCCCTGAGGTTTATCTTTATTATAGTCCCCCCTTACCTTTTGAAATTTATATCTCTCTTCCTGAGGTTTAAAGTTTCATTACAGATTCCCCCACTCAGCAATTTAATTTTTTTAAATACCAATTTTCCCTCATTGGGTAAATTACATTGACACCCCTCATATTTTAGAAATTACAATTCTCTCCCTAAGGTTTAAAGTAGCATTACCAATTGCCCCCTCGGTTAGTATTAGTTGGAAAAAAAAATTTGTTAAAAAAAATTAATTGAAAAAAAAATTATTTGAAAAAAAATTATTTGAAATTTTTTTTTGTTAGTACAATTTTTAAATTTCTATTTAAAATCCAACGTAAACTCATTTTTTGAATTTATGTTTTTTCCTCAAATTTACAAACCGAGACAACAATTTATAAACTAAAAAAAAATTATCAAACAAGTTTTTATGACAGTTTTAAAATTTTTGTAAATATAAATTAAAAAATTAAAAACGAAATGGTTACCAAACAGGCCTCAGATGGTAAAAATGTCGTAAAATTAATAAATAATTAAACAAGTTACTAACGTAAGAACTGACTTATCCAAAGATTCTTAGAATATGTATGGTTTGATTTTTAGAATTTTTTTTTTGAAATTAAAAATTAATTTGGTTAAGAAATAAAAATTAAAAAATAATTATCATTTCAGGGTAAAAAATAATTATCATTTTAACTTTTGGGCAAGTTATATACATATGTATGGCTGTTTCAATTTAATTTGTAAAAAATTATTTCTAACCACTCGAAAGATAAAAATTATATAAAATTGATAATTATTTTTTATTTTTTATTTCTTAACCAAATTAATTTTTTATTTTTTAAAAAATTTCTAAAAATCAAACCATACATTGCTAAGAATATTTTGATAAGTCATTTCTTACGTTGGTAATTTATTTAATTATTTGTTAATTTTACGACATTTTCACCATTTGAGGCCTGTTTGGTAACTATTTTGTTTTTAGTTTTGAATTTATATTTACAAAAATTTTAAAAACTGTCATAAAATCTTATTTGATAATTTTGTTGGTTTATAAATGGTTGTCTCAATTTGTAAATTTGAGAAAAAATATAAATCCAAAAATGAGTTCGTTGGTTTTAAATAAAAATTTAAAAATTTTACTAACAAAATTTTTTTTTTCAATTACTTTTTTTTTTCAAATAATTTTTTTTTTCAAATAATTTTTTTTTCAAATATTTTTTTTTCAATTGATTTTTTTTTCAATGATTTTTTTTCCAACTAATACTAACCAAGGGGGCAATTGGTAATGCTACTTTAAACCTTGGGGAGGGGATTATAATTTTAAAAATAGAGGAGTGTCAATGTAATTTACCTAGTGAGGTAAAATTGGTATTTAAAAAAATTAAATTATTGAGGAAAATCTGTAATGAAACTTTATATCTCGAGGAGGATGTAATTTTTAAAAATGAAGAAGAAAAGCGTAATAAACATAAATCTCAAAAGATCAGTGTAATTTATCTAAATATATAAAATAGTCATTATGTTCAAATTACGTAGGATTGAGTAAAATAACTCGCTTACCATAATCTCTTACGAGTGTATGTAAAAACATAATTACATGTGAACTACATGGATTTTTACTAGTTTTTCCTTTACTCACTTAACTTATATTCCAATTCTATTAAGTTAATTCACCTCCGTCAAATAAAGAAAAATAAACTATTAAAAATAATGTAAAAAATCTAATACGACATGTAAAACGGTGCAATTAATGTAATAATAAACAAGTTTCGTATTTAAACTCATCATCTATCTTTATTTGATTAATAGTGAAAAATTAATAATCTCATAAATTAGTATATGATTAATTATTCGATTAAATTACTGAGATAATCATTTATTATGTATTTATTTTGCTTTTTTTTTTTTGGTTTAATACTTGAAATTATGATCTCTAATCCCTCTTAATATTAAAAATTAGTTAATTTTGTCGGACTGAATGTTCACTGTCCATATATTTCGGTTAATAAAATTTGTAATTAAACAAGAGATTATAAGTTCATGAACTAATAATTTTAATTATATGAGATAGTCCTATTAATCAAACATGTAGATTACACTAAATCCACCCTTATGACTAGAGATTACTAGTCTCGCAATCTCTTGCGTATCAACACTGTCCCTTCAACAGGGCCGGCCTTGGGTATAGAGGCCCACCAGACCATGGCTTAAGATCTCTTAAAATAGATCCAAAAAGGGACCCCCTCTTATTATAGTTTAATGTAATATATTATCTATGTTTTAAGTCCAAAAAAAATTAAAGAATGCCCAAACTAACTTAAAATAAATTGACCCAATTGAAGGGGAACTGACTCAAAGGTCCAAGCCTAACATATTACGCCCCATTTAGACCCAAAACAAATTCAATACTCAATTAAGTCCTCAAATTACCAATCAGACCAAAATACCCTCACATATCATCCAATTTACACGTGTGCAACCTTCACCCACGATCATCTCACACCAGTCTGATCAGTACACTGTCACATCTCCGCCGCTCGCCTCTGTATTCTTAGTCCTTCATCTCTCCCTCGTTCGACTTCACTACCTCTGAAACTCTACCCTAACCACAAAATGAAGCCGGTCATCTTCTTCAATCGTCGACTCTCAACAATACAACACGAAGCCGTTCATCCTCTCCAATTGACGACTCTCAACGACACGAAGAACCATCACGACTCTGAAGAAATTTCATAGTTTCTGACTTCCGATTCACAAAAATGGAGAAAAAAAAGTAACATCTCTCTACACATATTATTTTTCATTCAAATTTGTACATTATTCTTTGATGTTTTGTATATATCATACTGTTTCAATAACACTTTTAGGAAAAAAAAAAACCTTGTAAAACATATTTTACATACTTCAAAATGTATAAAACCTATTTTATATATAATCCTCTGTTTTAAAACATTCTAGTCCCCTGTTTTTAAACATTCTAATGCCCTGTTTTTACACATTCAACTCTTTGTTCTTATTCTTGTTGTTGTTGCTTCTTTTTGTTGTTAAATATTGGCTTTTATTCTTCGTATTGTTGCTACATTTCGTTGAATACTTAATCTTCTTGCTGTTATTGTTGTTGTTTACAAAATATAATGGGGTGTTCTTATTGTTGCTAGTGTTTATAAAATTGAAACATTAGACAATTTCATCACTCTACAAGTGACATATCTAAATTTGTTCCAACTGCAAATGAAACTGTAAAATTACACAGTTTAATCACTATTCAAAAAAAAAAAAAAAAGGTAACTTATTATAAAGTGCAAATCAAACTACCAAATTATACAGCTTTGTAACTATTAACAACAAATAGATACAACATAATATTAAATTGCATATAAAACTGCAAAATTATATAGTTTTGTCATTATATTACTCTTTCCCTGTTGTTGCTTTCATTTTTTTTTTAGAAATAACTGTTGGAAGATATTGGAAGAACCAAACCAATATGCCCAAAAATCCATTCAGGGATTTAAGTGTCTCCCTTTTTGATAGTCCTTCACCTCGATCCACTAAAATGCCACCAACATCTCCTCCTCCACAAAAAACCCAACCACCACAACTAAAAACAACCAAAAAAATCCACAAAACAACCACACTACCTACAAGAAAAAGCCCAAGAACTACACCACAGACCACACCCACACAACAAACACCAACCACACCTTCAACCACAAAAAAAAAAAAAAAAAAAAAACAAAAACAAAAGAAAGCCTACAAAAAAACAAGAAGCTCCTCTAACCAAAAAAGAAAGTTCCAAGAAAGCCAATCAACTCCCAAAACACAAACCAAGGCATCAAAAGGGAAAAAAGAAGCAATCTCTGCAAAGAGAGTCCAACAGTTTAATTACCGTTCCAACAACGAAACGGTAATCAAACTGTTCAAGAAATCAAATTCACAACAGCCCAACAAATAGAGCTGCAAAAAATCTCTTTTTGGGCCATTATAAATACTCTCTCCCTAACACAACTGAAGGCCTCTTGGTGCAGATGTTACAATTCCATTGTAGCAGAAATGACAACACTCTACAACAAAAAAAAGAGAGCATTTATACTTGGAAAAAAGGAAATGAAACTCAGAAACAGTGATGTGAAGCTTATTTTTGGTATCGACTGTGGAGAAGACAACATCACCACCAAATCCTATGCAAGACCAAAGGATTTTGAGCTCGCATTTTACAAATGAAGATGCAAATCAATAAAGAGATTGGATGCCAAGTCATTGACTAAAATGTTTCAACAAACAAAAAAAGGAAAATCAACCAATAATTGTCAAGATCTTGCAAGGGTCATCACCCTTTACTTGTACCTGAAACTTCTCATGCCTACAACAGGCCATACACTCAGTTAGAGTTTCCTCAACTATGTTGACAATCCTAACAACATCAAGAAGTACAATTGGGTTGAGGCAATAAAAGATACACTGATGAATTCAATGGCAAATGCAAATAACAACCCAAGGCATGTCACTGGATGCGTCATGTTACTCTAGGTAAATACACTACTCAACTACTTCACACAAAAATATCAAACATCCAACTATTTCAAACTATCCAACATATTTCAATTTTTTTTTTTTACAGTACTGGTATTGTGAGCATAGTAAACTCCTCCGACCATCCAACAAAGAAGACTTCCCAAGGTTTATGAAGTGGGATCTTGGAAAAATGTACTCCAAGTGGAAACACATTAGCCTTGCTAACTTTGAAAAGGTATTCAAACTCTTCTATACTCTCATAGCACAAATCTATTCAACACTCTTTTCACAGTCATAATAGTAACAATCATGGTTATCAAACTGTAAAAGTTTGCAATTTCAAAGCACACACCTATTTAACACTCCTATCACTCATGTTATGAAACTGCAAACACACAAATCTATTCAACAATCCTTTCACATTCATCACACTAACAATCATGTTATGAAACTGTAAAAGTTTACAGTTTCAAACAATATATTTTCAACACTTAACTCACATTACTCACAGTACAAATCATGTTATGAAACTTATCAATTTTACAGTATTACTGATATATGCCACATTGTTCCAATGCAGGTTGACCAAAGTGCAGTTATTGCATATCAATCAAAGCACATCAACAGACTCTTCAGCAAAGAAACATGACCACATAAAGGACAATAAGTGAAAAAAAACAAACAAATGCAAAAAAAAAAAAAAAAAAATTCTAGACAATGATGATGATGACTTTTTTGAAGAACACCAATCAGAATTAGAACAAGAATAACAACAAAAAAGAAAGAAAAGAAAGCAAAAACCACAAGAAGAACCAGAAAGTGATGAACAAGAAGAAGAGTGATGAAGAAAAAAAAAGAGATTGAAGAAGAAGAAGAAGAAGAAGAAGAAGAAGAAGAAGGTGATGAAGAAGAAGAAGACACGCGAAGAAGAAGACCAAGAAGAACAAGAAGAAGAACAACAACAAACAAACCAACAAGAAGAAGTCAATGAACAAGAACTGATAGACCAACAAGAACAACAACATAAAAAAAAAAAGAACAACCAAAACCATAAGAAGAAAAAAGGACAGAACAATAAGAAGAACTCGAAGAGCATTCTGACATGCATAAGGTAAACTCTTGTCTAATACTGAACCAAACTACAAAATTTAATTAAACTAACCAAAACAAAATCCAACATTTTTATAGGTGATGACCAAGCACAAACATCAACTAAAGAGGACGGCAAGGACAAACTCATAGCATCCATGAGAGCACAAATGCAAGAAATGGAACAAAAATTTATGGCTGAATTGCGTAGAAAAAAAGACCAGTTGAAGGAAATGTCTGCCAAAAAAACTGGAAGTCCCCAACAAAGATCAGTGGTCAAGAGAATCAAACAAAAGTCAAGAAAATGAGCACATAAGCCAGATTTTGAATACCAACCAATGACAAAAGCCAAAGAAGATACAAGAACAAGGCAGAAGGCTGCTGGCGATGTACCTAAACCAATAGAGTGCCGATGAAGAAAAGAAAGAAGGAGAATGAATAGACAAAAGCGAAATCGAAACAAAGAAAGAACACCTTTGTTGAACTTTGAGCCAAAAAGAGGGTCTTGATGAAGCAAAAGAGTAGGGAAAGAAAAGATGAAAGAAGATATCGGCCAAGAGAAAAAAGGCGCTATTGAACCCAAGCCAAAAGAGGATGCCAATTAAAGGAAGACACAAGTTCAAGTAGCGACTAATTTGGAAAAATGATGATGATTTCAAGGAAGAATCAATCCACAACAAGCGGCTCACCCTTTCATTTCATAAAACAAACAAGGTTTGACATAGCCTATGCAAAAAAACCAAGACCAAATTCAACTCATTAACAACACATAATCAGCGCTTATTATGCAGTGCAGCGTGAAGATGAAAATTGCATATACTTTTCGGATATATGCAGTTGTCCAACAGGAAGCTTTATATGGAAATGTAGGTTTCTAATTGCACAATATTACGTTTACTGTTTATATTCAATAACCTATTCTACAAACCTAACACATTCTCATATATATAATATGTTTGAGTCATTGATGCCTTAGAAATGAAATTAGCACTCAACCATCAATTGAAGAATTTGAGAAACATGATCTAGTGTTTGCAAGAAATCCATACGTGGGAAGATTTTACATTTTCTCAACACTCATCAATGTAAGCAAAACTATTAACATACCTTTCAATATTATTCAAAGCAAAATTTTCTACTTTCTTAACATGTCTTACTACATATTTTTATAACATATTTCAAACATATATAAATTCTGAGACTTCACTACAAAACCAAGATCGAGCCTTTGAGAGAAAAATGATAGACAACCATTTTCCGAGTAATGAAAAGCAGATATATTCATTTCCCAATCAACACGACAACCATTGGATGATTGTGGTCTTTGACAATCTTGATGGGACATGGGCACTATGACTCTTTGAGGCTAGCAAAATGATGTAATAATAAGCGGTTTGAAATTGCGAAGAAATTGTAAGTTAAATAAAATTTCCTACTTAGTTCCATTCCTTTCAAAACATTTGACACATCACTATAACTAACAAGAACACCCACTAACTATTTTGTACCAATAACATCAATGAGATGGAATAAAGTATTATTGACAATCAAGGAAACATGTTATCATCTCAAGAGTGTGAGGCGATAATTGCATCAATTGAAGAATGTCCATAACAAACCCCACACTTGTAAGATACAAACTTAATAACTAATGTTACAATATGCTAAATTTTGCAATTTTACCTAACTAATTAACTTCATTTAAAACTTTGCAGGAATGATTGTGCAATAAGTAAATGCGCAATGTTATCAACAATATATCAGCTGGTAACACGTGTAGAAATCACTTCGACCAAGCGAGTGGGTCAAATTTTGAGCAAAAATCATCAGTCAATTCCTCAATAATAAGAACCGATCTTGAAAACTCGAGCACTACCAAATGTTGACAAAACATACTAAACCATAGAAACAATGAACAAATTTCTTTACAATGCAAATACTCATGTGAACATATTTTTGTACTTTTTTTTATTATTATTTTATATGTGACAAGTACTTTTTATGCTTTTGGTAATTGATCTTCTTGTGGTTATCATGGTGAAAATGATTGTTGTCATTGATGTTGTTATTGCTATTGTTGTTGTTGTTCTTCATGTGGTTATTATTCTTGTTTGTGTTCTTGTGCTTATTATTGTCGCCACATTTGTGGTTGCATATAAATTCAGTTTTATCAGGTTGATTCTAATAATTCTTAAAACTGCAAAATCATGCAGTTTTATCAGGTTGTTTCTCATAATTCTTAAAACTGCAAAATTATGCAGTTTCATCACTCAAACAAAAATTATGCTGCACAATTATGCCGGTTCATTATCGTGAGTGCCTTCAACGCATTATAATATGTATTTCCTATATAATTTTTGAAACTGCAAAATTAGCCAATTTTATGACTCAAACAAATAAATGAACTACATTTCAAAATTGTAAATAAAACTATAAAATTATACAGTTTTGTCACTACGAAATATTAAATAAATATATCATGTAGTAAAATTACAAAATTATACAGTTTCAATAAGAAATTTTCAACAACCTTCTCAGCATTCCACAAAAATAAAACCAACCAACTCAAAAAAAAAAAAAAAACTATTACAAAACAACTTCAATAACTAAAGAACACATCGAAAAAGAAAAAAGAATGCAACCAACTTTATTCATTACTTCCATAATATCAAGTATCACATTTTATTATCATAATTCCTTAACTTCAAATGTAAATCCAAAAGAATAGACTATGGTCTCAAATAGCAGTCTTGCACATCTTCTTATTGTGATTCTCATATTTCAAGCACCTCTCACACTTGATTTGCTTCACATTCTCACCCCTAGAAGGTATCCTCTTCTTCTTGTTCATGGAAACTGCTTCTTAGTTATAGGAGGTTTGATAATCGAACTCTGGCACCATCAAAGTCAAATCTCTCACTTGAAGGCCTTTGGATAAGCAGATTCATATATGACTCTCTAAAACAATCTGCACAAAAAAAAAAAAAAGGATCAATGAAATCATATACATCTCTACCACTACTATGTAAAGTATGCACATTATGACAACAAGAAAAACCATTCTATTGCCATTCATGGCAAGAACAAGTCCGTCTACCAATATCAACATAAAAAGAAATAGAAGAATGAACCTTAAGCACAGTATCACTAACAACAATCACATCCCAAGACTTAGCTAGCTTCAAAGAGTCCACAAACTTCTTTTCCATAACTAGACACAATTTGATAGTCCATCTTTTAGATTCAACTCTTCTATTAGACAATTGAGTCATGATATGAACCCTAATCATATCAACCATACAAGTAATAGGCAACTCACGGGCTCCACCAATCCAATTATTGTAAGATTCGACAGCATTAGATAACATCTCACCATATCGTTTCCCTCTAAAAAATGCATTTTCCCACTAATCATTTTGCAAACCATCCAACATACTATCAACTCTACTATTCCCAGCAATACACCTCAATTTCTCCATATAATGTTGGAAAGAAGCAATAGTTGGCGTATAAGCACATTTAACTAATATTTTCATCAAAGTCAGCTTATAGTTAGTATGAAATCCTATTAATTTGTTAATCAAATTTTTCTTCAAATGGTTCAAGCAATATGCATGATGTGCATTGGGACAAACCATTGAAAGAGCGTCTAGTAATCCATGTTGATAGTCAGACACAAAGGTTAATCTCCGGCCTGAACCACCCCTACCACCGTGTTGAATCCTTCGACATCCTAATTTGAGAATCAAAGTAAACAATTTAGCACATCATCCCAAATGTGCTCACAACTTACCTCACACGTTAAACTATAGCAATTTCATATATCTTATCACACCAATAATTTAATTCACTCCACATAAGCACTTAGTCACATAAACACATATGAATTATCCTTTAGTGATGAGATTTGTCCCATGAAAAATCAAGAATTCTTAGTAGAATGAGTATTGATCAAGTACCCTTCTAATAAGACCTCAAGGAATCTAATAGGCGCAAATAACATCCCAAAAGTCAAATCTCATACCCACATAATCACATAAGCATGCTATCACGTAATCACGAAAAGCAAAATATTTCCTAATCATGCGAAATGAACCCATTGTGGTAAAACAACCATTTCCCGCGAGCCCCAAGTATTCAAACCCGGTAGCTCTGATACCAAGTTGTAACGTCTCGATATAATTCAACATAAATGAAGTACATCAACCCATAATCACTAAATAATAACCCGATACACAAGAGATGCGAAAGATCATAAGTACCATATTCCATTACGAAACTTCAAATGTTTATACAAAAGCGATATCACATGCGGATATACATTCAATAGTATGAAAAACATATGAATCTATAACATGTGAAATATCTAGTCCCAAGTAATCAAAATGCCCTAAAGGGTTTACATCTTCCGAGGCAATGGCCCGGTTACACAAAATGGTCTCTCGGACCCATACACATCTAGCCCTTGGCTTACAAAAATTTACAACAAAAATAAAAAAGCAAACTACTTTTCACAATCATATCCACGCTATCAATTCGGCGGGATCACCACATCTTTATTTGCACCAAAATCCCATAGGGGTGAGCATAAAACCTAGTAGAGAATTCTCACAAAGTATATACAATTATGCAAAATTCCTCAACATACCATGCCATGCCATTATAAAGAAGAACTTCATTTTAATGCACAACTTGAAAATCACTGTGTTTTCAATAATCTTATGCAATCTCATCAATTTCAAAACTTCCAATTCTTTTAATCAACATCGGTAAATATGACCTTTGGTAATCCCTAGGTTGGTGTCTACAAGTAAACTATACAAGTACTACCAAATTGTCATTTTTACCAGTATTAACCGGAAGGCTTGACACCTATCCGCGCAGGTTTCTGGTCTTTCACCATGGACACTCAGGCCAACTTATCAACTTCATCTACACCTTCTAACCGGGCTTACCAATGTATTTACCCCATAACACACTTCCATAGTTCTGATTACAATATATATTCCCTTCATGAAGTGAATGTTTCCAAAATAAATTCACAATGCAAATTAATTAAATGAATGAGTATGCGATGCAAAGGATTCTCCGTGCCTCATAGCATTTCTTACATATCTATAATAGTATCAAACAATCACATTTCCCATTTCTTCTCTCTAATGTTATTTTGCAAAACAACCATATGCTCAACAATGCCAATAACACATAGCAATAGTTTTCATCATACACAATCCTTAGCATTTTAGTCTCTTCAAGACTATATGAAAATTTTTGAATATCCAATTCCCAAGATTTTCAATTCCATGATCCTTAGTACTCAACAATTTGTCATTTTCATCACTAGACATGTTCATGCATTCAACAATAGTCCTCAATAAATTCCCAATCCTCTTATATCAAGAAAGTTATCCTTTTTGCAAAGCATATTATAAAATCTACCTTCATTTACTCATTTAACACAAGACAAGGAAGGAAAAACCCTTAGGTTCCTCCACATTTTCCAAAAATTCCCAAATTTCTAGGGTTTTTATTAAAAACCCAACATTTTTCCCATTTCATGGTGAAACCCAACCAAAATCATATTTTCTTGAGTTTAATAAAAGAACATCCTCATGGATGGAAAAAGGATGGGGATCAAAACCCATTTCCTTAAAACTTTCTCTACATTTGAAACAAAATCAAAATCAACACAATAACTTCAAGAAAGCTTTTAATCATCATTGATATAGCAAGACTTGTAAATATAACTCAAGAAGTCCCTACCTCAATGTTTGATGAAGAAATGGAGTTGAAACCCTAACTTAGGTGATGTTGGAAGAAGATCTCCACCGCACAATGAAGTTCTTAGGAGTTTTCAACTTTTGATGAAGGATCTTGGATCAAAATGTGTTTAGATGTGGAGATATCAAAAGATCTCTTGGGGTTTTGGTGAGAAATATAGAGAAGTGAGAGATGTATTTTTAGAGAGAGAGAGAGAGAGATATCAAAGGAAGAAATATGAGCTCGGATTTGGGCTTTTCCCGCACGTGTAGAGCCCACTCCCGCATGTGTAGCACCTCCCCACACCTCCTTTGCGCACGTGCATATATTTCAGTATGCACTACCTAGCCTCCCCTGTTCCCCGCACGTGCGGCATAGGGCCCCGCACATGCGGCCTTGACCCAGCAGCCCAGAAAATTCTAGTTCAACCCTCGGACACTCCGAACCCAACCATGCACCCTCCGGAACAAGTGAAGTTCAACACTGAGCAAAACAAGAACAAGAACTTTATTTAGAGAACTATTTTCGGACATTTCAAATCCAACAAAAGTAAAAAGAGCGAACAACGAAGGAAAGACAAGAGAAGGAAAAGGCCCGGTTGTCACAATGCATGTGCGGGAAACATGGAAATTTCTGGGTTGTCTACTGCATAAAAGGCATGTATGGTGGAGGTCTGCGAGGTAAGGCGCCCGCGTCTGGGGTGAGTGCCACCGTCTGGAGAAACGTTTCTGCGTGGGCGTATGGGTGCCGCGTCTTGAGGACTCCAGAGTCAAAAATCTATTTTTCTTATTTTCTTAGACTGAGTGTATATCATTTTATACATCTCTCTCTCTTTCTCTCTCTCTCTCTCTCTCTAAAAACCCTTTTCTCCTTCTTCTCTCTACATCTCCTACATCAAACCTCACTAGATCTTTGATTTCTCCAAATCCATAAACATTTTGACCCTAGTTCCTTGATTAAAGTTAGAAAAATCTCCATGGGTTTCGTTGTGTGTGGTAAAGATCGGGTTTCATCGTGTGCGGTGAAGATTGGGTTTCATCATCGTTGATTTTAGGGATTTCATCTCTTTTCCCTCCAAGAACTTGAGGTAGGAATTTTCTTAGAGTTATATATGTATATTTGCAAGTTTATGTTGATTTTGAAATTTCCTTTGGTGGTATTGAAAAGTTGGCTTTTGGCTCAAGAATGTTGGTGGTTTTGAAAATGGGTTCATCTCTTGTTATCTTTAAATGATTTACTTGAGGATTTGAACCACATTGATTTAAGAAAGATGTTTTTTGTGAGATTCTTCCAAGAGGTGAGGAAGTGTCTAGTTTTGATGAAAAAACCTAGAAATTGGGGGTTTTGGAAAATGTTGAGAATCTATGGATTTTCCTTGTGTGAAATGATTGAATAAGTGGAAATTTCATTTTATTGTATACAAAATGACAATTTTCTTGGTATATGAAAATTAGTGGATTTTTTTGAAATTTATTGTTTAAGTGTGTATATATATACACTCATGAAATGGCAAATTGTTGAGAACACATAAGATGTGGAATTGTTGCTACAATTGGATAGATATAAAATTCATATGTGATATATGTTGAAATACATAAAGAAGTGGAAAATTGTGATCACAAATGGAGCATTTGTGTGGAAGTTTAGTAAATGGTAGGATGTTACATCGCATGGATAATCATTACATTGCATGGTTGATTATTGTATTGCATGGATAATTGTTGCATTGGCACTTTAATACTTTGCATGCTATAAATATTGAATTGGGATTTGAAACTTTGCATTGAGAAAGAAATATTGTGAAATGAGATTTATTGAAATGTCTTGGGGTAAATATGTTGGTAAGTCCGGATAGGAGGTGTAGATAAAATTGATTAAGTTGGCACGAGTGTCGGGTGAAAGATCGAAAACCAGCGGAGAGAGTTACTACGTGCCTTCCGGTTAGCTACCGATGAAGTGGGGATTTGGTTGTGCTAGTTATGCCTACTTGCAGACACCAACCTAGGGATTACCTGAGTCGTATTTACCGCCCCTTGAAATAAATTGATAAATTTGAATTGTTGAGATTTCAAGTTTTCATGAAGCATGATAGTTTTCAAAAGATGTAAATGTGATTTTTTTTTCAAAAGGCATAGCATGGCATGTGCATCTTAGTTGGTGAAATTGCATAAAATGCATATACTTTGTTAAGAATTCTCTACTAGGATTTACGCTCACCCTATGGGGTTTTGGTGCAGAAAAGGATGTGGCAATTTCGCCGAATTAGGGTGTGGATATGATTGTTGAGAGCATATGGCTCCTCTTTTGTTGTGATGTATTTTTTCTAGCCAAGGGCTATAATTGTATGGGCCCGAGAGACTATTTTTGTGTAACCGGGCTTAATTGGAATTTTTAAGCCCTTGAGGGCATTTATTTATTTTTGAATTTGATGCTCTATATGCCATAGATTCATGTATTTGATATCAATGAATGTATAATTCACATGTGGATCTATTTTTGTTCAAACCTTGAAGATCTAGTAGTGTAAAGGTTGGAGAATTACTTCTTTTCTTATAATGAGCATTAGTTGATGTATTAAATGATGTTATAAATTTTTGGGGCGCTACAAGTCCAATCCAATTAGCTTACACACCCATGATGTTCCCAAATCATCTGCAAGTCAACCATTGATGACCACTTAATTATGTCATGATACTTCTCTAAGCATTCCAACTCCTCTTTGGTTATGGCATTTGAACTAAGAAAATAAACATGGGTTAGTAATGTTGTAATAGAGAATGAAGTCCATGTATGGTTGAGGTACTCACGAAGGGTTGGCATGTATTCATTGTAAGACCATCTTGCCTCCTTCATGTAATAATTATTATAGTTTAAATTATATCAAATTTGTCATTTAATTTTTTACGTTGTGTTGATTTAGTCCTATTGATAACATCCATTAAGACATTAGATAGAATAGTAAGTTACACTATTGGTCCCTCTAGTTTGAGCGAAATCTCACTTTTGTCTTTGTAGTTTCAATTTAAACAATTTAATTCCTACACTTTAATTGTATTGCAAGATGGTCTCTCTGTCACTTACTATTAGAATTTGGAACAAAAAATAACCATGTGTAAAATTAGAGGAATCAAAGTAGAATTCAAAACAAGCTATAGGGACTATATTGCAACAAAATTGAAAGTGTAAGGACTAAAATGACACTTAAGCAAACAACAGAGACTAATGGTGTAATTTATCCTAGATAGAAATAAGTGGTAAAATGGCACATTAAAAAAGGAATAGACTATTTTAAGGGTAAATTACAATTAGCACTTTTGCACTTTCACCAAATCTCACTTTGGTCCTTTCACTTTCAATTGTAACAGTTAATGCTCTATACTTTAAATCAAGTTCTAATTTCATCTTTCCGCCCACATACTGTTAATAAAGCTAACGGAATTGGAAAATGAAGGGACTAAAGTGAGATTTTGTGAAAAGTTTGAGGACTAAAGTAAGAATTTAATAAAAGTGTAAGGATGCTAACGAAACAACAAAAATGTCACATATATTTTAAATGAAAAATTTTGTCAACTTTGTTAACGACAAATGAATGGGAGGGTAAGATTGCAACTTGAGTTAAAGTGTAGGAATTATTTGTTAAAAGTGAAGTGATTAAAGTGAGATTTTGGTAAAAGTGAAGGTGTACTAAGTGTAATTTACCCCTATTTTAAGTTGGATGCAAATCCCTCAATCATTTATAGTAGAGTGAATGAACTATTTTAACCCTTGATTTCAATATATTTTCTCAAGAGACATTATCAATTAGACTATATTGACATGATTTAAAAAATTCGAAGGTAGAATTGCTATAATTAGAACTATATGAACCAAATGACACAAAAGGTCAACTTTATAGACTAATGAAAAAAATTAAATTGGGCCCTTTTTCACTGTCTCTCTCATTTTTTTTATTGTTTTTTTTAAATAGTATAAAATTGAGCATAGTTTAAGTAAGCTAATGTACACAATCTGTTTGAATGTGACCAAAATAATTATAAGGTAGTTTGCTTAAATATAAAAAGGGTATGAATACCTTTTTTTTTTTTAATGTACGGGAGGATGTGGACACCATGTTGGTTAAGAGTGCAATAAGCCATTTCATTAATGGAATTAATTAAACCAAGGAAGCATACCTTCATGTAGTTCGGAAGTTGTTCTGCTGCATTGGCATCCCATCTGAGACACAAAAGTATTTTCAAAATTTTTTGTTAAAATTTTTGAAAGTTTTTCTATTTAACCAAAAAATAATTATAGAATTTAATATTACCCTCTCATATAAAGCTCATAAAAAGGTGGAATCTATCTCACATTAGAGGATTGTATGCGATTCTATTATCAATTTATGTGTTTTTAGATATTTTAAAAATTAAATAGTTAGAAGTTGTTTAGCTACATTGACATCCCATCGAGATGCAAAAGTGCATTTCAAAATTTTGTGTTAAAAACTTAAATAGTTCTTTTATTTACACATAAATTAATTCTGAATTGAATCTGAGTCATCTCATATAAATGTAAGCTCATAAACAAACCCATCTCATATAAAAAGATTATGTCTACTTCTATAATTGATTTATATATTTTTAAACTTTTAAAACTTAAAATCTTAGCTAAGAGCAAATTAAGAAGCATGTGGCTAGTGCAAAGGTAGTTCCTGCTACTAGTACCAACTTTGTCAATGGCATTGGTGAAAAGTTAGTCCATCAAGGTACCATATGCATCATAAACATGGTCAACACATGTTGCCAATATATTGAACCTTGTTTCCATGCTCCTATAATGTTGGAACTTATGGTCAAAAGCATCTCCCAAGACCATAAATAATTCTCCATCACCTGTCCCTAACAAAGGGCAACTTTTGCCTCCATCCTATTCCCACCACCTATTAATTATTATATAAAATATCATGAAAGATAAAATAATATACCAATAGAAAATTAAAAATAAAAGGTGACAAGTTTAGATTTTACCATTGCAAGCGTGACTTGTATTTTAAAAAACGATTGGTAATTTGAATTTGAATTTGTCAAAATCATCAAATTTTAGTTTCTTTGGTCAGCTGGCATGAAGGTCAAAAGCATGATGCGACAATGGTGACAAGCTGCGGTGAACAAATGTTTTACCGTGGATTCGGTGGTCAGCAGGAAAACACAAATTTGGATTTTTGGACAAACTCAAATTCAAGTTACCAATCAATTTTCATTTTAAAATGCCAATCTCACACATTTTGGTTGAGAATTATGTATAGGGTTGTTAAATGAATAAAGCTATTTGAACTCGACTCGTGTTGGATTCATTAAAATTTGTTAGAGATTGGGTTCTTATTTAAACAATCTAAGTTTGAATACATTTCGAAACTCATTAAGTTCTCAAATCAAACTTAAGCAACTTACTACTTAATTTGAAAAGTATGTGCCCTTAAAAATAAAATAATCAAGTTAGTTGAACTCAACTTGTTATTGGCTCAATTAAACCTCGCTTGACATGAGTTTGAAAGATAAACAAGTCAAATTTAAATACATTTTGAAGTTGTTAAAATTTTCAAACCAAGCTAGAATAAACTTTTAGGTTTGGTAATTATATAAATGAAAGCCACATCATTATGTATAAATATCCTAGTAGAATATCATTTTTCCTGAGTTAGTTCCATTTCATGGAAGTGATTATTTACCTTGATGCATGTTTGAGGTCATCTTGGTGAATTCCTTGTAACATGTTGAAATCCAATTTGGCAAACTCAAGCAACTTGGCATTCATATCCACTCTCCTCTAATATGCATCAATGAACCACATTGCCTCCGGTTTGGCATTGCCTAATGTAATGGAAACTCCAAAGCATGACTCACTATATAGCGACTTAGGTTAAGACCTGATCCTTTTATACTCTTTTGTATGAATTTTATACATGTTGATGTGATTGATATCTATTCTGGTCCAATATTATAATTTGAGTTGAGTTTGGGATCTGTGAGGTGATGTTTTGAGCAGTTGGATTGAGTATGTCGGGGAGGTTTTGGTGTTTTGTTTTCGATTAAGCGAGAGGTGTTTTATCGCTCGAGTGGTCTTTTGTTTTTCCTACTTTACGAGTTTGCGATCTGAATTTTTTGGGAGTAGAGCGTTCTTTGCTCTAGTGGCATTTTGTTCGCTCGAGCGATCTATTTTGCAGGGATAATCTTATTGGCGTTTGGGTTCTTTATTCGAGCCTAGGTTTGGTTGCTCGAGCAGTGTGCTGTGTATGAAGCTCGAGTGGTGTTTTGTTCGCTCGAGTAGTTTGTTTGTATAAAGCTGCAAGGAAAGTCACTTCTTAGTAACTTTTTGAAGCTCTCTCTCTCTCTCTCTCTCTCTCTCTCTCTACAAATATCTAGAATCTCTTTACTCTCATCTCTCACTAGAATTCTTGTATAAATCTTCTGATTTCTCTCAATTCGTTGGTTTCTTGGTATCTGTGCTTTGGGATTAAAGGTAGAGCTCGACGAGAGGGTCGTTTTGATCTAACAAGTTTGAGTTTTCGTCTTCGTCAATTTTGGGGATTTGCTAATCTTTTTTCCTTGCTTTGATGTTGGGAATTTTTTAATGTTCTACATGATATTTAAGTTCGTTATGTGCTCCTACTTGGGTTTCAATTGGGTTTGAATTGATTTATAAAAGAGGGATTTTTGGATGTTTTCTTGGAAATGATATCAAAATTGTTTATGGTATTAGGACTTGAGGAAGTTGCTTTTAAAATATGAATGCTGAAAGAAATATCTGTTTTGGTACTATGGAAAAAACCTTGATGATTTCTTTATTTGGAAACAAGGAGAAAATGATGGTATCTTGGAAGAAGGTTATGATTCTTGTGTGAATTGGAAAAGTGAAGTTTGAACATGTAACTGTTACTCCTATGTTTAGATTATGAAATTCTATCAGTCTCTTGAAATTTATTTATTGAATGGAGATATCTGTTTTGGCTATCAGTGGAGGATAGTATTGATTATTGTAGCAATTGCATGAGAACTAGGTTAACTGAAACCCATTTACTCATGCATTTAATTTGAACATTGGTTTATACTCATTGCATTGAACGGTATCGTTTTGAGAAAAAGAGATAAATACCGTGGTGAATTTAGTTAGGGGGTGTGGTTGTGGTTTTTATGTTGGCCTTTATGTCGATGGTGAAAGTCTAAAACCTACGGTTGGAGTGCGATTTTTCAGTTAATACTTGTAAAATGGCTTTTGATAGTGCTTGTATAGTCTACTTGCAGACACATACCTAGAATTCTCATTGTGTGTATTTACTACCATGTTTTCTATTTGAGGTAACGGTTTATAAATTGTGAATTGAACTATGGCACTGCATAGTTTAAAAAGGGGAAAACACATGTTTTGGCATTGGCATTCATGTGCATTCATCATATGGCTTTGTTAAGTATCATACAAATCATTAAATTCATCTCTACTGGGTTTAGCTTATCCCATGTGGAAAATAACTTTCTTGTCGTATACCTCCGGCAAAGGGATCGCTTGGGAGGACATTGGAGCGGAACACTCATTTTGGTTTTGTATATTTGTTTTGTGTAAGCCTAGGACTTTAATTATATTGGATTTGACCCACTTTTGTTGTAACCAAGCAATGACTTGAAATTTTGCGACCATTAGAGCATGAACTTATATTTATTTCTTTTTGTTCTATATATATCGGTCACATGCTATAGATTCATAATTTAGGATTGATGAATGTATTAATGAATGTGATATCTTTTATAATATTTCAAAGAAATCAATGAATGAATAATAGTTCTTGAAATGCTTCGATATTAAATGATTAAGACTATTAAGCTTCGCATATCTGTTGAGAGTTATGAGGTATCTATTGTCATTATTTTAAGGCGTTATGCACAAACATGCCAAGATTTGGATTTATGATCTTATTCTTGAGCCATTATATGAGATATTTAGTTGTGAAATCTCTAGTTTCTTCGATATACTTTCACCCTCCATTAAAAGATATGAAGCTTCATACAATGAAAGAAGTCCTTAGTATCCTCATATAAAGACTTCTTGAAATTCCCAAACTTCTCCTTGAAACTACTAAAACCTCCATTGTAATGCCCGACTTTTATTACTCAAAAATGTTACATTTTTCCTTTAAATCGATCCATTTCAATAATAATAAACATCAAAGGTATTTAGGAATGAATAAATTACAATATCCTCTCGTAGTGTATATGTAATGAAATACAATATCGTCCATAGGCATTCGTCATTAATTACAAAATAACAAAATATATAAAAGGGATTAATCCTTTTTACAACACATTGGCATTCTACGCATTAAAAGGCCTCATGGCCAACAATTAACACACTTCATGTCACGACCTAAACCTACCTATAGGTTTAAGCGTCATAATTAACGATAATTCTCGGATTACCAAAGGCCTCGACTGAATATATCATGAAATCTGAAGCTAAGCGGAAGCAAATAGAAACATACATAGTCCATAGAGCTATCTTGAGACATACATGGGATAGCGATCCGGATTTCCCTTTCATGTTTAAGCATGTCCGGACTCGGTTAGTAAGGGTGTTGTTGTCTTATCCTCTTTCTATCCCTTACTCTTTGTGTTTGAGTTTTGGGTCGTGTTGGGGAAGTTGGGAATAAGTTGGTTGTGTTTTAAAGCGTAAAATCTTTGCCCGATTTTTGGTCTCTCGCTCGGCGGCACTTTTGGCGCTCAGCGGGCCTTTATTGCTTATCCGCTCGGCGGGGTTTTGGCGCTTCGGCGAAATCACCCATCGATATTTCATCTCTGATGTTGGGCCTTTCGGCGGGGATTGGTGCTCGGCGGGAGTTTGTCGGCGCTTCGGCGAGAGTTTGGCGCTTGGCGGGGACCATGTCTGTAAAAGTTTTGGGGTGTGCATCCGCTTTCGGCGGAGTTTGGATGCTCGGCGAAGTCTGTGGCCTTCGAGCTCGGCGGGGTTTCACCTTCGGCGGGCGACTTTATATAAAGTGAGATCAGGCTTTTTTAGTTCACTTTTCAACATCCTTTCTCTCTCTTAATTTTTCAAAAAGCTATTTTGAGAGTTCGTCTCACTAAAACCCTAATTTCTCTCTTAGGATTGATCTTGTAGGAGTTGTTTCTTCACCTTGAACCTTTACAAAAGATGTGTTGATCATCGAGGGCTATCTTCTAATCTAAAAATTTGATTTGTAGCATTTTCGTTTTCTTCATCTCGTTGGTTGGGCTCCATCATTCGAGGTAGGGATATCCTACTCCTCTTTATGAGCTTTGTCGTTAAATTTTAGTATTTTGATATGTTGGGGGTTGTTGGGTAATTTTGAGAAAGTTTGGGCCTTTGGATAACTTTACAAAAGTTGGGGTTTTAAATATATAAAACCTATATGCACGTTTGGCATGGAGAAATGGTATTAATGTTGAAATATTTATTTAAATGAAACCTTAGGGTTGAAATGTTAATTATGAAAAATGCCTAATTACATTGATTAATTAGTTTGTATAATTAATTGTGAGAAATGAGGAATTGAAATGAGAAAGTCGAGATTGAGAATGTATGGGATTAAAGGGTGTAGTTGAATCATCTATCGCTCACCAAGTTGAAATGTTGACTATTATATCCGTTGGATGCTTTTGTTTTCTGTTTAGAAATAATTGCCTTGAGCTACCTAGGAGGGTAGTTTTGATTGTTGTAGACAATGCATGATGATTAGGCAAACTAAAACTAATCAATTGGATGTGTCATAGAGTATGGTTGAAAGAATACATTGACTTTATGTATTGATTGGTTATGTATACTACCGATGTGTATATATATATATATGTTGTTTTGTGCGAGCGGTTTATTGGAAGAAATTTGGACCTCTAAACCAAAGCGGTTTATTGGAAGAAAGGGCTGGACCTCTAAGGAAATTGATCGACTCATATGCTTATCTTTTGAAGTGTTGATATAGCTCATATGCTTATCTTTTGAAGTATTGATATAGCTCATATGCTTATCTTTTGAAGTCTTGATATAGCTCATATGCCTATCCTTTGAAGTGTTGATGCGACTTGTGTGCTTATCTATTGAAGTATTGATATAGCTAGTATGCTTATCTATTGTGAAATGGAAAAATGTTAAGGATGAGTTATTGTCTCATATAAGTTGTTTGGCTGGGTTACGAACTATGGTATGGATTGAGAATTGGATAAGCGGAAAGTGAAATGTAACTTGGACATAGTGTCATGAGGCTAACACGGTATAAGTGAGAATATAAGTGTGGACCATCTGTTGAATGCTATTATTTTAGTCATTATTTATAATTGGTTTAGTGTATTTCTACTGGGCTGTGGCTCACCCTATATGGGAACATCATTTCAGGTACAGGTAGTATGCCACCTCTAAGGACATAGCTTGGGAGGCTAGGGGCGGACAGACCTTTTTGTTGTCAATTTTCTTTTGATGTATTACATGTAATTCGGGCCAAGGGCTTAATATGTATTTGAGTTAGCACTCTATTTTCTTGTAACCAAGTGTTGACTTGGAAAGCTGTAAGCCCATAGGGCATTTACTTTGTTAACATGTAATACTGTTGTAAGAACTACTCTGATGAATAGAAGAATGTTGGTCTTTTGAACATCAATGCATCTCAATCTTGGTGGGTTTATTGTATTATTTTGAGGGCGTTACAGAAAAGATTTAAAACTTATATATAATGTCAAACTTCCATACTTCATGTATCACCATCTGAATCTGAGATAGTGTCATAGCGACTTAGCCCAAAATGCAGATAGACAAAACAAACAAAAACATCATTCACATGATTCACAAAACTTGACTTGACAAGCGGGAACCTCCCGGGAGGCATGGTGGCTAGCTAACAAAACAAAACTCTCGAGGCGGCTTAGGCTTGGTCGCGCACCTACTAACCTACATACATAATATAAATATTGGCGGAAGCCTGGTGAATAATAACGAGTAAAGGGTTTAACAAATGTTGTCCACAATAGTTATAAGCGAATTCATAATCATGTTAAAAATCGAGTTCATAGCGAGCAGATTGATGTCGTACTCATGTCGATTTGCGATTAATCATCGTGGTACATCCATTAGCACTAGCGAAATAGTTGACCCATAAAGGGGGCTATGAAGACATCTGATTGACTCATGTGCATGAAGGCGGTACAATTGGCTCATGGGGCGTATAGTTGGCCCATAAATGGGGCGTATACAAAAGGATTCATAATAGTTGGCTCATGAGGCGTAAAGTTGGCCCCATGGTTGGGACCAATAGAGCAGATAACAAATGTCATTTGAAGCTAATGATGCCATGAATACATTTGAGAAAAATTAGGCAACCATTCATCCATACAAAAATAATATTTGAAAAGCAGATCACCTTATATCATTGAAAATACTTATAAATTGAATATAGCTTTACAAAGTTATTACTCACAGATGGCTCCAATTGCGAGAATAGATGAAGTAGGCGGATCGGATAACTACGGTAGCGTGACCTACAAACAACACATAACCGCTCGAATTCATTACCATCAATGTGTATCGTACTTAGTGTGTTTCTAAGTCCTATCCTCATTATTGTGTCTTTATCATGCCCTAGGAATGCGTAAGATGTGATGAGGATGCCATAATGCACATTAAAACACTTAGAGAATTATGCAAAAAACAGGGGCCTTGCTCGGCGCAATTTCTTTAAGCTTGGCGGTGGGTAAAAATGTGAGATTGCTCGGCGCAACTTCTTTCGCTCGTGGCATCTGTCAACTCTGCAAAAGTACTAGTTGCTTGATTTTTTACATTCGGCCTTGCGCTCGAAAATTAAGCGAGTGTGAGACTGAGGTCTTCGCTCGAGCGCAACTCGTGTCACTAGAGTGGTATGCAAAATGTGTGAACTTCTGGGAGCATGCATTTCACGCTCGAGCCAACTTTAGGTCGCTCTAGCAGAAGTGTGTAACGCCCTGAAATAATTCAATATGAACAACCCTCATTAATTAACATTCACTAAACCATGACGATAAACCTCCAATCTTTACATGGTTAATAAGAGAGTTTATACAAAAGTTTCACATGCGGATATACATTCAATGATAGAAATACACATGAATCTATAGCATGTGAAACACCTAGTCTCAAAACAATAACATGCCCTTAAGGGCTTACATCTTCCAAGGCAATAGCCCGGTTACACAAAATGGTCACTCGGACCCATACACATTTAGCCCTTGGCTTTACAAAATTTACAACAAAAATAAGAGAGCTATTTACTCTTCACAAAAATATCCACGCCCTCAGTTTGGTGGGATCACCACATCTTTACCTGCACAAAATCCCATAGGGGTGAGCACAAAGCCCAGTAGAGAATTCTAACAAAGTATATCACAGTTATGCCAAATCTCAATAAAATACCAATGTTCATGCTATGCCATGCTCTCTTAAAAAGTTACATTTCATGCTCTTCTTAAGGATTTCCATTTTCATTAAAGTTAGCAATCTCAATACATTTCAAAACTTCGATTTAATTAATAGGGCGGTAAATCGACCTTTGGTAATCCCTAAATTTGTGGTGTCGCAAGTAGACTCTACAAGTACTACCAAGTTATCATTTTTATCGGTATTAACGGAAGGCTCGACACCTATCTCTGCGGTTTTACGGTCTTTTACCATGGACACTCGCCAACTTATCAAGATTAACTTCACCCTCTATCGGACTTACCACATATTTACCCCATGCCACATTTCCATAGTTCTTATTACAACATCATTTTCTTTCATGAAATAAATATCTTCAATTGAAATTTACAATGCAAAATAATAATTGAATGAAAATGCAATGCCATGATCTTTCCATATCTTATAACACTTCTCCAATTTCAATTGTCTCATAATAATGCCAACAATCACAATTCCCATTTCCTTTCTTCATTGTTCTTTCACAAGAAGACCATGTGTCATCAACACATAGTTACAATTTTACATTCACAAGTCTTAACAATCTAGTCTCTTCAAGACCACAAGTAGTGTTTTTCAAACATTAATTTTCCGTGTTTATAATTACGACAATTTCAAAGTGCACAATAATTTGTCATCTCACAACTATATATCATCATATCTTTAACCATAATTTCTAAAACAAGTTCTCCATTTCCACATGTCAAAAGCTTTCCATCTTTGCAACCACATTATGGAATCGCACACATTCATCTTTTTATCAAAAGAAAAGGAAGAATTCCATGGACATTTCCATGTCTTTCAAAAATCTCCAAATTCTTGGGTTTTCATCAAAACCAACATTTTCCCCATTTTCTTAGTGAAATCTTACCAAATCATCCTTCTTATGTTTAATGAAAAGGAAAACCCCTAGGATTAACACGAGTTGATTTAAAACCCACATTTAAAACTCTCTACATTTTTGCTCAAAAATAGAAATCTAACATGAGAACCACTAGAAGACTCACAAATCAACAATTATATGGCACATGTATATATAACTCAAGAAAACCCTACCTCAAGCTTTGAAGGTGATGAGAGAAAAACCCTAGAAACCAAAAATTGTAGAAGTTGATCTCCACCGTACACAAAGTAGTTCTAGAGGTGCTCTACAATATTGATGAAGGAACTATGGGCCAATCCTCTATGGATGATGAAGGATAAAAGTTTTAAGCTTGTTTTTGAGGTAGAAACATAAAGAAGGAGAGAGATATATTTTTAGAGAGAGAGAGTGATGTAATAAAAGTGACACATTCAGCCAAAATAGAGGATAAAAGCGAGGATTGGTGCCGGTCATCCAGCGTCTTGACATGTGCCCGCAAGTGTGAAGCCTCACTCCGTCGTCTGGCTCCCATCCCACTTGCACGGCCCTCCTGCGCACTTGCTCACTTTTGCAATTTAAGCGGTGCCCATGCTAACAGACCACTGATTACTGCGCGTCGGCCCTCTCCGCGCGTGTGGCCGGGGCCTTTACGCGTCGCGGCAGCCAACGACCTAGAAAAATTTTTGGTTCAACCCTCGGGCACTCGGGACCTAACTGCATGCTCTCCGGAACAAGTGAAAATCGACACCGAACCAAACAAGAACAAGAACTCTAATCTAGAGAACCAATTCCGGATGTTTCAAGTCCAACGAAGATAAAAGGAGAATGGAGGAAGAAGGAAAATAAACAAAACAAGGACCCGGTCATCACAAAGTGTAAGGTCCGAGTGGTCATTCAAGCACGAGTTACATTGCTCGGCGTAGAAGCGAAATTATGGAATTTCAGTTACTTGAAGCTTCAAAACCCAACTCAATCTTGCAAATCATGTTCTCTTGGGCTAAAAATTCAAGGAAACTTGTTTAAGCTTGGAAAACATCTTGAATTCAAAACCATTTTAAAATCAAGGCCCAAGAGTAAGTTAATTGTGCAAACTCAAGCTTAAAGTTTAAGAACATAACATGTATGCATTGATATGAATTCAAACCTTCCAAAACATGATCAATTAAGGTCATTTGATAGGAAATGTGGTGAATTCTTAAAACCAAGCTAAATTATTACATGCATGAGAATTCTCTTGAAAACAACATCAAAACTCCATGAAATGCATATGCATGCATGGTGTGATCTAAACTCCTTCCTTTCTAGCTCAATCCTTATCTTACATAACTTCATTCTCATGAATTCATGGCTTGGGCATCAAAATTGTACATTCAAAGGGTTGAATTCTTACCTAGACTTTTCGAGGTGAGAGCTAGAGGCTTAATTCTTAAGTCTCTAAGTCCAATTCTTCTTCTTCTAGCAAATCCTTAGTTTGAGCTCAAATATTCTCCTTTCTCTTCCTTTCTCACATTTGTTGTGTGTGTGTGTAGGCTCAAAGGTGTGATTAAGGAAAAAAAAGATAAGTGGTGGCACATATAGGAGCCTTATATAGGCGATTAGTGGTGATTAATTAAAATTAATCAAATGGACATTAATTATTCTAATTGAATAATTCCAAATCGGATTTTACTTAGACCTATCACAAAATTCTAAAAATTCCAAATAACACATAACTTAAGTCAATTTCGATGGGATCGATAAAGGCGTCAATTTCTAGAACAAAACAAAAACAAAAACATATATTTTTACGATAAGCAGATATAAACACAAATAATGCTATGCACATGTAATTAACATAAGTTTCATCTTAATTACGTATTAGGCATCATAATCATGGTTTAACAGTTAATCTTAGGTGGGGTTGTTACACTTCAAGTCTCGAGCAACTTTTTACTCCATACTGAACAATGATGAGAAAGCGTGGGATGAACACAAAGGTCGAAGAATCCCAATAATCTAAACAATAGCAATATATAAATAGTTATGATCATGAATGCTCCGTATATATACTATATATAGGAAATGTGACATTTCATACCTCAAAATATATTTATATAAATATAATTTTCAAAAGATCCTCTTTAACATAACAAGAAACAAAGATGGGTTCTTATATTTCAAAACTTTTCATTTGCATTAAAAATCTCAACCATTCATCACATTACCCACGATCTCGTAGATCGATCTAAACAATATACTTGTCCTACATTCTAACTCATTACGGCGATAAGGACAATTACTATATATTATGGCCTTAAGCACAAGTGTAAAATGAGCGTTCACAAATACATGTATATATAAGCAACAATAGGCAACACACATTACCATATTTTACGATCACAAGCACGGAAAGTCAATAATGCATCCTTCTCATCACAACACAAATATGAATATATATTATCGTAATTAACACATAACGGACCCGGCTTCATCAAACCATAACCACTACAACCCACTTTCACAGACACGAGCCGGAGGAGAAGAACTCATTTCAAAGTGCCAAACTTTATTGGTCCTTGAGTGGAAGGAAAACCCGTTCCTTTGTTCTTTGGGCACAAATCGAAGGGGAAAGAAACCCATATCAAACCACCAAACCACCAAACTTTACCGGGCGCAAATCTGAAGGGGAGAGGAACCCATATCAGTGCGCACTATCATTCAACTCAACAATTAGCACATTATGTCAAATTTCATAAATTATTCAACAACATCAATACTATCATCTATTGATAGCCAATGACACAGCCTCATAAACAACAGGTACCAAGTCGATGAATTCAATTTTATCCTCTTGATTTAGATTATCAACATTTATACGTTAAATAACTTTCATCTTTCAACTCTAATTAATTCAACTTCCAATTCACGTTGCTTTCAAAACTCATAATTAATGTCTCTTCCATCACTACTATCCCATCTTTATGATTTAATTCAAAATATTCAAATTGATTCAACAAGTAGTAATTTGTCACGAATACAATTATTCAATTGTTTTAAAGAAAAATCATCAGCTTCTCTTACTTCTCATTTACAAATGTATACAAATGTTTTATTAACTTCCAAAATTTATTTTCCCCTCTCTCCAAACTCCCAATACCCACAAGAAATCATCACATCTTTCTCATTAATTTTCAAAACTTAACTAGTAATTTATTTTTATAATCCAACACATATGTAACACAAATTAATGCCATCTCTCAAACAAATAAATAACCAAAGGATTTGGGGCTTTTCATCACAACCCTCATAAATGAGATTAACCAATCACAAATCTTTCAATACACATAACATTTACCAATACCCTTTTTATTTCTCTGAAATTAGGATTTTTAAACAACTATTACAACTTAACAATTATAGAATCATAAATAACAACCAACACAAATTAAATTTATGATGACTTTCTTTATTATCTTACATATCTATTTTCATATTTTTTAATACACAATACCCCATATGGTTCAAATAAATCAAATCACCAATTTTTCCTCTTTCACATAATCCATAAACAATTAATTAAGGCTTTTTACTCTAATCCTTTTAAACATGTTCCTCAAACATTACAATCTCATATATTCACAACAAAACACAAGATTTAACTCTAGATCATAAAATCCTAACCCTTATCATATGCTTTGCAAAAATACCCAACAAATCAAGTTTTTAATGCAATAAAAACCACCACATGTCTATATATACTTGAGGTATTGAAAAGGAACAAAAAATCCCTACCTCAAGAGAAGAGGAGAAAACTCTAAAATCAACTTTGTGAATTTGATCTCCACGGTCAAAACATAGTGCTCAAAGCTCATCATTTTGTACAAGGAACTAGTATCAAAATCTAAGCAATCTTTGTAGATCAAAGAAAGTGTGGAATTTGGTGAGAGTTCTGAGAGAGAGAAAAAGACATAGAGAGTGAGTGAGTGATGAAAATGGTCAAAAAGAGAGGATTTAATTTGAGTGAAAAGCGTAGATTGATGTCTGGATGCACAAAATCTACTTGTGCGGATTTTAAAACCGCTCGTCTTGAGATCAATTTAGGAAAAATGAAACTTTCTCATGAAATCTACGTGTGGAATTCAAATTTTGCTCGTGCTTGACAGGACTGACTTTGCTAGGTGACTTCAAACAAGTGTATCTCCCTTATTTAGAAGCGAAATATAGTCAATTTGTGTCTATATTGAAGCCCCAAAAATAATCTTTCCAACAATGCGGCTTCACATTAATATTCAAAATATGGAGAAAGAAAAAGGCAAAAGAGTGAACACTACTCAAAACAAATATTGAATATGACATTCTTGATCTAATCTTGCCCAACCAACAAGTTAACTCATCAATCAAGGCTCTAAACAATGAGGAGGAGGTCCAATTATAATAACTAAAAGTTTAAATGCAACCCATAACTTTCAAAAGTCCTAAAAAAATGTAAGTATAGAGTAATAAGTGCCACTTAACATAAATAAGTCGGGATTAAGACCACGGACACTATATACGCAAGCAAGAAAGTGTTTTTAATTAGTTTTCTATTAGTATAAGCGATCACAAAACCTAGAATTATTATTATTTTAATTACTAATTGCATTGATATAAGCACCTAATTAGTAGTATTGACCGAATATGTCGCGATTAGTTTTATATAAAGTATCCGGTGATAAGTATTATAACGCCCGAAATAATCAACATAAATTAATTACATCAACCAACATCACTAAATAATACTAGCGATTCTCCAACCTTTAAATCATTGATCAACAAGGTTTATACAAAAGTCCACATGCAAATTATACATTAGGGATATGAAATACATGAATCTATAGCATGTAAAGTATCAAATCCCAAAAGATAAGCAAAATGCCCTTAAGGGCTTACATATTCAAGGCTTGAGCAGGTTACACAAAAATGGTTTCACGAACTCATACATTTATAACCCTTGGCTAGCAAAATAAATCACAACAAAAGAGAGTTAATTACTCTTCACCAAAATGTGTACATGCCTCAACTTTCGTAGAACACCACATCTTTTCTTGCACCAAAATCCTATAAGGGTGTGCATAAACCCGATGAGAGAATCCTTAACAAAATATATACATTTATGCAAGATTTCCAATGTAAAATGCAAATGCCATGCAATGCCAATTAAAAGAAGATTTCATTTATGTGCTCTTTGAAAATATCATCATATTCAACTACAATTTGAAATCTCAACAATTCCAAAATTTGCAATTTTATTCCAATGGTACTTGATAAATCACTCGGGTAATCTCTAGTTTGGTGTCTGAAATTAGACTCAACTAGCTTTACCAAAACCCCGCTTTACGATTGCTAATCGGAAGAAGTGGTACCTCCTCCATACGTGTTTCGATCTTTCACCCCAGACACTTAGGCCAACAATCAATTTCATCTACACCTCCTATCCGGACTTACCAATTTATCCCCAAAACATTTCAATAGTTCTCATTTGAGGATTATTCTTTTCTCATTGCAAATGTTTTCCAAATTCAATTCAAAATGTATAGTAATCAATTGAATATGTGGCTGCAACAATTATCAATGCCTCATAACATTTCTCCATTTCCAAGATATCTCAACAATAATACAATAATAACTCCATGTTCAATTTGCTCTCTGAACATGTAGCAACATTTCACTCAATTTTGTATAATTCTCAACACCTTAGTCATTTCAAGACTTATATGCAATGTTTTGATCATCGACTTCCAAAATCACAATTATCATATATATCATGCAAACTCAACAATGTGCTATTTCAAAAGCGATATATATGTATATGCATTTAACCAATACCAAAAATTCAATGGAATGGGTTTCCAAACCCTCATACATCGAAGTTGTCATATTTACAACTGACAATAAGAAATTTTCACTCACTCTTTCATTTTAATTTCAAAGAAAAATCCATTAACCCCCACATTGTTTCTAAAATACACCAATTTCTAGGTAT
>CM045770.1:112758013-112792775 GCA_025200525.1 Camellia lanceoleosa | reverse complement strand
AATAGCGTCGTTTTGGGCATTTTTTTTTTTCTTTCTCTTTATGTGCAGAAAGCGAGAGAGCAAAAAAGAGAGAAAGAAAAAAGAAAGAGAAAGAAGGAAAGCGAAGATAGGGGAAGAGGGAGAAATGGAGAGAGAGAGAGGGGGCTCGATGCCGCCCTCGCCTCGTTCCAATAAATGTCATAACCCGCACTTACCGTCTCCACCTCCAGATTATGGGTTTTTGATTTGTTTCATGGATTTTTCTTGGGTTTGATTTGTTTCATGGATTTGGGTTTGATTTGTTTTTTTTCCGATTTTTTACATTTTTTGTCTCTCTCTCTCTTGTGTTGATGAAGATGTGTTGGGTGGTTGATGAATTTTTTGTCTCTCTCTCTGCTTTGTGTTTGATGAAGATGTGTTGGGTGTTGGGTGGTGGGTGCTAATGATGATTCTCTCTCTCTCTCTCTCTCTCTCTCTCTCTCTCTCTCTCTCTCTCTCTCTCTCTCTCTACCTCCCTCCTCTTCTCTTCTTTCTTCTTCTTCTTCTTCTTCTTCTTCTTCTTTTTTGATTTTTCTTCTTTAAAAAAAAATCAAAAGCTTGACAACAACGTCGTTTTGATTTAAGACCAAAATCGAGCTCGAACAATTCGAGCTATGTAACTCTTGTATGCAATATGTCATGAAAAAAGATTATATTTTTTATTTATGTTTACGGTATTTTTATTTTAAAATTAATTAAGTTTGTTTTTATTAGTGAGGTAAAATAAAGAGTATGATTAGAATACATACTAACTAAACTAGTTAATCAAAATAAAGAGAATACTTTTTCATTATACTTTTTACAAGGCATTTTTGCCTGTATGATGGACTTGCTCCAAGGAGGAGACAAAAGGGTTATATGAGGCATTTTTGCTTTATTTTTGCTTTATTTTGTCCTCCTCCAAAGAACTTTGCATCACAAGAGGCATTTTGTCCATTTTCATTTTGACTCTCCACAAGTAGCTAGCATCAATGCTAGGCAAAAGGTATTCTCTTTGTTTTGGCCATATCTACTTGCTACCTCCATCTTTTGCATTTTTGCTTGCTTCATATTTGTTGTTTGTTCTTTGCTCCGAATTTGATCATTTGAAAATGTTACCGTTAAAAGAATATGATTGTTTAAAATATAATGCATAAAAATATTTTTAAAAATCATTTAATAATATATTTAAAATAAATAAATATTTATAAATGCCACGTCAACAATAGGTGCATATACAACATGTCATAAATAAAATTATATTTTTTTACTTATGTTTATAGTATTTTTCTTTTAAAAAGTAGTTAAGTTAGTTTCATTGGTTAGCTAAAATAAATAGTATGATTACAGTACACACTAATTAAACTAGTTAGGTAAAATAAAAAAGAGTATTTTTTTATTGTACTTTTTTTACAAAGCATTTTGCCTAGCACCATTAAGTTGCTCAACAAGTGTGTTCTTATGTAATAGTAGAACTAGTTCTAAACAATTATGTAAATAATTTTTGTTTATAAAATGATAATATATTTCTTGATTTTTGAACAAGTTATGATTATATTATGAATATATAATAACAAAGTTAATGAAAACCATAATTCTAAAGAATCCAACCACATTTCGACTCCATTTGGTTTGATTTGGTTCCATTCCAATGTTTTCCTGCTTCAATTTAGTTGCAAATTTTATGAAACCATAAGTAGTGGTTTGATCTTGGTTAACTTCAAAAGCCGAACCAAACCAAACTATGCTTACCTAAAAATTATGAATATTTTATATTTTTTTTGTCAAAAAACTAGTTTTTAGTTAAAAAATAGTTTGGTAGAAAATTTAAATTATTATTTTAAAGATTTGTAATTTATATATTTTAATATTAGTCTCATTTTGAAGATATCATCAATTATTTTTTAATGGTACTAATTTTATATTTTATAAAATAAATTTTGTATATCATTTTAATTATATAATTTTTTATTATAAATTATAATTATTTTTAATTTATATATTTAATATTATTTTAAAAATATTGTTGATATTTGTTAATGGTATTAACTTTAAAAAAAATTAGGAAAATTTAACTATAAATCCCATCTTGAGGAATGATGATCTATTTAGTCCCAAAATTTTCTTATAAATCAATTAGTCCCATTAATTTTGAAAAGTAGATTTAATATATTATTTTAAAATTAGATTTACGATTATACCTTTATTTCTATTATGTTTCCTTCTCTTTTTCTTTTTTCTTTTTTTTTTTATTTGTGCTAGAAAATTTTTTTTTTGATCAGCTTTTGTGCTAAAAATGTAATGTACACAATCTATAAATCAAATTTGGGATGAATTTTATATGAGAATATTTTTTATTTGAAAAATATTTCAAAACTAATACAAAATGACTTGAAATATGGGATGTTTCAAACATTCCAAAATGATGTGAATTTTTAAACATTTCAAAAGAATTATAAAACTTCTTAGTAAACTTTGGGCAAATATATAATTTCAAACTATAACACTTCAATATAATAGCGTATTACTTCAATGTAACACCCTAAAAAATTCTTAACGTACTTTTTCAAATGTAACACTCAATATAATATTCAAACAAAACTTCTTAGTGTAACACTCCAATGTAACCATAAAAAATTAAAAAAAAAAAAACTCATTGGTGTACTTTTCTGAATGTAACACTCTAAAAAATGATGTGAATTCTTCAAACCAATCCAAAAGTAGTATAAAAATTCCTTAGTAAGTTTTGAACAAATGTATAATTTCAAATTGTGAGTGTTACGTTTGGAAAAAGTACATTAAGGAATTTCTTAATATTTTTGTGTGTGTTATGTTAGAGTGTTATATTTGAGATTACATTGATTAGAGTGTTACGGTTGAGAAAATTACACTAAAAAGTTTTTTGTGTGTGTTACATTGAAGTATTATATTTGAAAAAATGAGTTTTTTTGGAATGCTACGTTGTTATGTTTGGAAAAATTACACCAAAGAGTTTTTTTAGTGTGTTACGTTATTAGAGTGTTACATTTTTGTTAAGTAATGTGAGATTTGTTCCAAAAGGAGGAAAAATCCAAAACCTCTATATTGTGGAATGTCCAAATGTGTAATTTTACATTTAGATAAACTCACTTTTATCTCTAGAAAATTAAACTCAAACATGTAAGTAACTATCCTTTTGTGTAATTTTCACTTTAATGGGACCTTTGGGTACATAAGAAAAAGGAATGACTAAACCATTTATAAGATCACATTTTGAAATTTATTAGTGCTTCACCCTAAAATTATATACATTTATTAAAATAAAATAAAATAAAAGGAAAATGCTATAAACCCTTGTTACAAAAATCTAGTTAGGGTCAAATCGACAAAGAAGATTAGGCAGAACAACCAAAATTTCACACACAACAACAGATCAAGCAATTGTAGTTGGTGTCCTATACATAATTTCAAGGACTTCTTTGAAGGTTACAATGTGAAGAAACAAGTTTGGATAAGCGAAATTTGATTGAAAAACAAGTAAACTTGCCCTTAATTACAAGAATTAAATTACAAGTTCAGCGTACACAACAATTAGAGAGGAAAACTTGGCCACAAAAGGTGAACTACAAATAAAAATACTCCTAAGTAAATATTTTTAAAAAAAAAATTACGCTATCTAAGTTAAATTACTCATAATTTCACATGGGTTGTGAATTTGGTTGAAGATCTTTATGCCTTGAATTTCCGGCCTTTATACTCTTGGCCTCTTGTTTCTCTGTTGACCGTGTCCTACTATGAAACAAATTACCCCACTTCTTGCATAACTACCCATGATCTCTATACGGTAACTATCTCTCTGCATTTTCTACTTTTTCTTGCAAACAAACCATATGTCTACATCACTTACATGCCTAACTTCATGGCTTGATACGGCCCATGTTTGGCCCGTCCCATTACACTATCGGATGAATCGATAGAAGAAACTGCTTCTGCTACTTCTACATCTTTAACTGTTTTACTTCTGTCACTTGTTCTGCATTCTAGGACCCACATCCCACTATAAACTCGTGGTCTTCACCCCTAACATCCACTGGATCAACTCTCTGTATTTGTTATGCTTGTTCGACAGAGAAAATAAATTTTAGTGCCAACAATGCCTCCCTCATTCGAGACAAAAGAATGTTTTTGTCTTGAATGAATATCATAAAGAAAACTTTAAAGTCTTGACACTTACTTATTTGGACGATTTATAATAATGAATATTTAGGCCTATAACAGTAAACCCACATATCAAGGTCCAAATACTAAAATGAAACTCAGATGCTAGTAAAATTGACCCTAAGGGGCGAATTAAATAAGCCCAATTGTTAGTAACAGGCCCAATCTATAATTAAATAGACCCAAACATTAGTAACAGGCCCAATAAAATGGCCCACCATAAACTATTTCAATGCCAGAATTCAAACCATCACTACTCTTAATTTCTCTGTTTTACTCTGTACTTCAACTCTTCAACCTCTCTGCTTCGAAACCCTCTGTTCACACCATTTCCATGGGGCCCAAGTGAGCTCAAGCTAAAGGGAAAAAACAAACCAAATCTCTACCTGTGCAACGTTTCCCAACTGAGTTCCAGCAGTTACTTCGTTAACATATCTTTAATAACTGTATTATTCCATGCAGCAACAACTTTGCACAAGGGGAATTGGGTCCTACTTTCACTGCAACAATTCCTAACAAACTTATTCATTATTACCCTATTGCAAACACTGAAGTGATGCTTTTCTATAAAGCGAAGCTGGCTTGGTACCATTGGGACTCAAGTCCTAACCCTCTGTGCTCATGGAAAAAACCTAACCCTAACTGGAAGTTATGGGTCTAGCGAATGATGGTGTATGGCGTTGACCTCTAAGGGGCTTTAGGTATTTACTATGCCATCCGAATATCAACCTTTGCCCTAGACATGGACAAATGGGCCATCAATGTTGCTGCTTGCTTTTGGTCTCTGTCATGTAACTCCCTTATCCTGAGGTGTGGTATGATTTCTCTCACCATTCTTGATGTTGTTCATTTAACTGGCCTTCCTACTTGTGGCCAACATATCAGTGCACTTTTAACTCCCAAGACACCTATGAAGCTTCGTCTGAGCCTTAGCTATGGAAAATTTCAAACCAAATATTAGCGGTTTAGTCTTGAACCCATAGATGAAGAGAAACGACTTTTACTTATTGTGGCTTTCTCAACATTTCTTATGTGTCCCTATTTTTAAAATTACCAAAGAATACTTAGCCCTTGCCACTTGCATTCAAGAAGGCATAGAACTGGCTTTTTCTCCTTTTACATTAGCACCACTGTACAAGGTCTTTTTCTTTAGTTAATAAAGAGACTGATCATAACTGTGGCCCCTTTTGGCTTTTTCAAGCCTAGCTTTATGCTTATTTTCCTGAAATTAGGTGTGACAACCCTCACTACTGTTTACTGATAAGACCACTGATTAGTGCTAATCTATGATTAGGCATGTTAACTAACTAATTGGTAGTATATTAGTCTAACGCATTTCTATCTGTTTGTTAATTGATCTGTTCATGTTTTATCTTTGAATTGCGAAATGAAGGCCTTATCGATGGTGAATCTAAAATTGATTAATGTTTTATGCTAATTAAATTTATGTGGTTTTATGGCATATTTAATTGAAATTTGATTTGGTATGACTAACTTGGATCAAATAAAGCTAAATTACATTAGTTTGACTAATCACCAAATTGCCATTAGTGGGCCACTTTTTGTACCATTGTTTTCAACTCAATTCATATCATTTGAGGCACCATTATTCAGCCATCTTCATAGAGCAAACAGTGGGAGAGAGTGAGAGAGGAGAAGTTTGGTTTCATTGAGAGAATTGCTTGAAGAACGTGGAGAATTGAAGTGTAGATTGCACAATTGAGCCTCTAGATTTGAAATTGAGGAACCTAGGTAAGGATTTCATCCTTTTAATTGTGAAATCAAGTTAGTTCTTGCATGGTTCATGAGTCATAAGGGATCTAAGTCTAGAATTGGTTCTAACATGTTGAATTGTAGCTTAAATCTTGCATGCATGTTCATATTTTTGGTCTTGATCCATGAACTCACCATGCTTTGAAGTCAAACATTGCATTTGATCTTGTTTTGTAGCATTGGTGTTCCTAGAAACCCATGCATGTGTTGAATTTGCATTGTTCTTCATGTTCATGAAAATTTCCTTAATTTGTGTTGAATTGAACTACCTTTGGGCTTTGATTTCTCAAATTGATCTTCAAAACATGTTATACTATGAGTTTACATGAGTTTTCCATAAAATTAGC
The DNA here is from genome assembly GCA_025200525.1 of Camellia lanceoleosa. NCBI lineage: Eukaryota > Viridiplantae > Streptophyta > Magnoliopsida > Ericales > Theaceae > Camellia > Camellia lanceoleosa. The sequence continues at coordinate 112,786,461 of CM045770.1, read as the reverse complement.
CTAAGAGGTTTGGTTTTGATGCATTAAAAGTTGGTTTTGAGCTTGAGGTTCAAATCTAGAAATTCCAGATTTTGGACTCACGCTCGGCGAGAACTCCACACTCGAGCATGAACCGAGTTCATGCGATGCGCTCGGCGAGAAAGTGGCCTTCGGCGGAAATGCGCGTATCCAGTACTTTGCCCATGTTTACAGTCCGCTCGAGCAAGGGAATGCACGCTCGAGCGAGGACTTGTGTCTCATGCTCAAGCGGGGATCGAGCGTCCGTCGAGCGTGAATTGCATGCATTCAATACTTTTGCATGATTTTACAGTCCGCTCGAGCGGGGAAAACCGCACTTGAGCGAAGCTCCTTTGTTCTGCATGTCCGCTCGAGCGTAGGAAGCCACGCTCGAGCGTAGACCCCTGTTTCAACAAATTTTGAAAAGTGTTTTAAAGTGCATCTTTGCATCCTCATTCCATCTTAGGCATTCTTAGGCCTAGTTTAGGGCATCTTAATGAGGGTATTGATGTAGAACCACACCGAGGCAAATTAGGGTTTAAGTTATTGCTTCCCAACTGTGTAGCTTAGTGTATGTTCATTCTGTAACTGTGTAGCGTTGGCATCCGAGAACGCTCTAGCTGCTTATAACCCAGTGCTCTGTGAGTAACAATGTTGTAAAGATATGTTCAACAATGATTATTTCTGAACAATTAATTGTACTATTTTACAGTATCTTGTTTCTTGAATGAATGTTTGTCCTATTTGCGCGTATTCATGGCATCCTTAGCAATTCTTTATTCTTTATTATTACGAGAGATCTCTGTCGGTTCCCATGTTGGAACCACCACTGCTTACTGTTATGATGGCCATCAACTAAGCATTGGTCTGTTAAGACCCTCTTTGCCTTTGTTTGCTATTGGATGTACCACATATGACTGTTATGGTTTATAAATGATTGTTATGGCATGAAATATGAGCCACAAACTGAATGACTGATATACTGTTTTAAATGACTATTTTCAATACTGAAAGGACATTCATTCTTAACCTCTTTACGCATATGTTATTCACTGGGCTTTAGCTCACTGCTCATATATATATATATATATATATGTAGGTGTACAGGCACCGGACCATTGTTAGGAGCATTAGGCTAAGCTCTTGTTTTGTCAAGCTAACCTTTGTGCCTTACTGCGAGGTTCTAGATCTGTTCAAGCCAAGGCAGCTTTTGGGGTGTCTCAGATTCACCCCATCTGTCTCTGTTATGTATAGACTGAATGATATTTGTACTGCACTATTATGTTAGGGATTTGGTCTCTAACCTGAATGCTTCTGTATATGATGTAAATATGTTTCAGTTATGAATGTGAATATGATATGAAAGTCTTTTTGCATATAGACTGTCACAACTCATTGGACATCTTTTAATTACTGTTTTGGCTTCCGCCAGCCCTTGTACTCTGTATTACTATTATTACTGTTAAGCAGGCCTTCGGTAATCACGGATTACTAGCCGGTTACGGTACTAAACCCATAGGGGCAGGTTTGGGTCGTGACATCAGGCCCACCACCCAGACTCCATATCTATCACCATGTGAAAGCTATTCTGAATTTTTCCTTTCTTTTAGACCAGCTACCACCAATTCCTTCACCAAAGTGTTCTCCACTCTCTTTGACCTACCTATCGACAGAGATCCTCAAATTTTTATCCCCTTCCAACGCTTTCATTTTGCTTCATCTAGACTCACCTATATTAATGTTAAGCCCCATACTCTGGATGATGACTGGAGACAAAAACAAAAAAGCTTTTGGGCTCAAATCCTTATTCCTAGATACATTATGGTGGAAGGGTCTATCTCCACCAGTAGACTCTTAAACAACAGTTTTGAAAGCTACAACCCTTGCCAATGGGCCAGGCAAATGGGTCTGTATCAAGCTGTTCTTTGCCCTTATTTCCATCCCACCATTCATGAACAAGTTTGAGCCATACTTCAATTTAAAGATCACTCAGATGTGGAGGCTCTCTTAGCTGAGAATCAAAAGTTATTTGACCAATTTAGTTTTTACTACTGCAACACCACACCCTACCTTACCACAAGATTCAAAGAATTGTGGCTTCTTATGAATGCATTGATCTTTGACATGGAACTTGAAGTCTGTCTCTGGAATGTGCATCCTAACAACAGGAAATGAGTAGAAATAAGCATTGGTAAACACTTGTGCCCCATTTTTCCTTATACCAGTAATTACTTTCCTTGGGTGTGTAGTGGTATTGATTTTCCATACTTCTTTCATGCAACCAAGTCTCTTATCAAGACCACTCCTTTGGCCATAGAAATGCCTGCCCAAGTTGATCCAACCCCTAAAAACAAAGGCAAGGCTCCAATGAACCCACCAAAAAAGTCCAAAGGTAATCCCTTGAATACCACCAGCTATGTAGGGTTCATACCTTACAACCATGGTGTTGAAATTGAACGAACAACTAAGAAAAGACAAAAAGAAATTCAAGAGATTTTCTTTTATCAATCTCAATTGGAAGGTGGTGCAACTCTTGAGAGGAGGTCAAAAAGAAAACAAGAAAAACCAGCTCCTTCTCAAACTACAGCTCTTGTTACACCAATCCCTTCTCCTTCTAGCAATTCTTCCTCCCCACTTATAATGGTATAGATTTCATTCAAACTTTGCTAAACCATTATGCATTATGTTTAATGTAGTGACACTCTATTTCACTTTTCTTCTTCTCTTTTAGACATACAAGAGGAGAAGACTTCTCTCTCCAGCTTTATCTCATTCTTCTCATGAAGAGTTGCCTCATGAAAAATTGCCTGAAACCCAAACCAATCTACCCCCTTCTTTGCCTAATCAGACCAATTTACCCTCTTCATTGCCTGACAATCAAACCGAACTGCCCTATCCTCAAACAAACTTAGAGTATCAATATCCCTCCATGAAAAACAAAGCCGGTCAAAAGAGTGCACGCCCAAGAGAATTAGCCCTTGAATTAGCTCAAATTCTATCTGACATCCCTCAAGAGATAACTTTAGGGGATTTGATGGCCTTCCCTCTCAGAGGAGTATGCCATGGAACAAATGAAATTATTAATTTTCCTGGCATAGCCTCTTCCTCAAAAGAATCAGAAGCCCCTAGCCATGCTAGAGAAACTCCAATTCACTTAGGCCATGCCAGAGAAATTTTAATTGACTTAACCGACAACCTTGACAGCCATACATCTCATGTCGACAGAAATTCACCAGTTCACGAGCAAAACGATATTATCCATCAAGATGACCATTTTCCAGTTTATAATCAAGGGAATGAAGTTGACAGAGCTGACATTGAGGTTCTGGATAATGAGTCATCTTCAAGTGACATAAGGACTCCTCATGAGGGAATTACACAACCTTCCAGCAAACTTGTTCAGTCTCCTTCCACCTGTATACAACGATCGATAGAGGAAGTATCTTCATTCCATCTACCTCTAACAGTTGATGCCCCCTATCAGTCCAAACTGAAATTCTTATGGGTGAAGGGACCTCAAGTTTGCCCAAACCAATCACCATGGGCATAGGGGTTCAAACCTCCTGTAGCTCTAGTCCTCTCAGAGAATCTATCACCAACGCCCCTGCTATAACCATTTCTGAAGTGCAATTAATTCCTTCACAAGTAGCATTTTCTATGCAAGTGTTATCTTATCCTTTATCTCTTTTGTCTCATCAGACTTTTGATTACAACTTCATCATGCTTTTGATTTCTCGTGACGGTGGCACATCTACCCACAACCCAATCACAACTGACATGGGGTGCAAACCATACCATCTTAGAATCCTTCAAGAGAAGTATTGGCCACCTTGACACCCAATACCAAAACTTATACCATGCCTTCAGAGGTAACATAATCTCAAGCTATTCATTTTTCACAACTTGAAACAATTATTGACTTAAACTTTCTATTGTAACCCATAGCTACTCCTCTCCAAGATCTACTTTTGGGCATCTCTACTTTCAACAAAGCATTGCCAACCTGACTGTTGAGGAAAGATTAAAGCAGCTGTCTAGTAAGGAGCAAGAATTGATAGACCAATTCTTCAAAATGCTTGGCCAGCCCTGGATGATTTGGCTCTTTCCCAAACCACTGCTATGATTGATTGTTTGGAAGCCATTGCACCTCTGATGCCTCAACTCTTCGACCCACGCCAAGTGCTGGCTTTCCAAACCTTCCTCTCAGAACTTCCACAGCATCTAGTAGCTATCAACCAATTTCATGCTGAGCCAAAAAGTATTGAAACCCAAGTGGATCAAATGAGGAAAGAAATTAATGCTCTGACTGAGGCCTCTACCAGATCATAGGCCCTCATTACTCAACTTGCCATTCTTAGAGCAGAAGAGGCTCAATTGGCACATGTGAGGGCTCAGAAAGCTATTGTTGAACAAGAACAAGCCAACATTTCCCAACAAATTCGGCACCTTCTTGTTCAAGTAGAAGGTGGCCCACCTGCTATTAAACAAGCTCAAGATAGACTCAGGCAAAATAAAAGTAAGCACTAAACTGTCCTTCAAGCCTGGAGTAGGCTTTTAATGTATTTTTAAAAAGATTAGGCCAAATGTAATTATTTTGATTGTACTTTTCGCATAATTTTTAATGAAAGATTTATCACATTTGGCTGATTTTCATGTTTTCATGGCTTGTGCATGCACTCCCACATGGTTGGATAGTATTTCTTTAGGTATTTACCATTAATGACTCTCCTGTGTGGCTCACCTTCCAAAGAAGCAAGATGATAAGCCCGTCCTCTAAGGACCTTATGTATTTTAAATAGACCCTCACAATTTGGACCATTTGCCATATTCTAGGCTTTTTAAGCCAATTGGTAAAATGGTTTTCCACACCAACTCTCCTTCAGAAAACACTTTATTTTTTACTTTCTTGTTATAACTTCTCTCAATTTTCTTCTTTTGGGCTATCAAATGATTGAAGGCCATGATCCTTTTTTCTTCTAGGTCTTGCAACTCAATCAACATGGCCTCTGCATATTCATCCACAGGGATATCCAAATGTTTGGCCAGTCAATAAGACCTCACTGTTACTTATAGGGATAACACAGCATCATGTCCATACACCAACTCATATGGAGTTATACTATTTCTTTTTGAGTTTCTGTAGGCCCATAGTACTTCTAACAGGAGATTATGTCAATCCCTAAGATTTTCCTCAATCATCCTTTCTAAAGTGTTCTTGACAATTTTGTTTGTTGCCTCAGCTTACCCATTTGCCTGGGCATAATAGGGTGAGGAATTCAACAATTGAATGCCATATTCCATGGCAAACCCCTTAAGCTCATCCCCATTGAACATTGTGCCTTGATCGATAGCAATGGATTGGGGTAAGCCAAACCTATGGATCACATTTTTTTTTTAAGAACTCTATAACTTGAGTTTGTGTCACCACTTTTTAAGGGCACTGTTTCCACCCTTTTAGTAAAGTAATCAGTGGCCACCAATAGGTAAGAATGTGCTCTTGAAGACGCTGGGAAAATTTGCTCAATTAAGTCCATTGCCCATTCTCTAAAAGCCCAAGGCTTCATAACTGAATGAAGGTTTGTAGTTGGTACCCTCTGAATATTGCTATTTTTCTGGCAACTCTAACATCCTTTTGTATATATTACGCAATCTTTTCTAATAGATGGCCAAAAATAACCATATCTATTAATCAGCCATCTCATCTTATCACCAGCCTGATGGGCTCCACAAATTTCCTCATGTGCTTCGGCCATGGCTTTCATTTGGTCAAGCTTACCAATGCAAAGCAAAGTCAAACCATCATGAGCCTTCCTAAATAAATCATTCCCCATGATAACATAATTTAGGGCTTGATATCTTATTTGCCTATCTCTCTCTTCACTAGGATTCGACAGGTACTTTATTAAAGGAGACTTCCAATCTTCCTATATCATATCCAAAGTGAAAATAGGCAAGAAATTTCTACACCTATTCCTAAGTGAAAAAAAATTTCTTCTCTTAATTCAAACCGCCCTTTTTTGAGCCCCCTTAGGAATTTTTAAACCAGAAGCTGCTTGAGCCATCTCATTGGCCTCTTTATTCTCCATTCTATATCTATATGTGAATGTGACATAGTCAAAGAAACTGATTAACCATTTGACCTCAGTTAGATACTCTTCTAGAGAACCACTTACACACTTGAACTCACCCAAGACTTGTTTAATAACCAACTGTGAATCCCTAAAAACCTGAAGGCTTCTAATTTTGAATTCTATGGCCAACTCTAGGCCAATTATCAGGGCTTCATACTCAGCTTGATTACAAGACTGAATAAGATGTGCTTCCAACTGATATTCAAATTGGTACATTTGCTTGTTTAGCGCAATCAACACAATACCAGCTCCGACTCCTTCATCTGTCTTTGAACCATAAAACATCAACTTCCAAGGTTCATTTTCCACCATATTGACTTCATATAAGTCTAAATCGACAAATGTACAAGGGTGTTCCATCAAAAAATCAGCCAAGGCTTGTCCTTTAATTGCTTTTTGTGGCACATATTTGAGACAATATTCAATTAATGCTAATATCCATATGCCTTGTCTTCTTCTCAAGATTGGCTTAGACAACATGTATTTAATAACATCTGTTTGGGCTATCACAAATACTTCTGTGGGCAACATATAATGCCTCAGTTTAAAGGCTGCAAATTAAAGTGCTAAACATAGCTTTTCGATAGAATTATATCTAGTCTCAACATCATTTAACCTCCTACTTAGGTAATATATGGCTTGTTCATGACCCATATCATTTTCTTGAGCCAATAAACACCCAATCGACAAGTCAAAAGCTGAAATGTACAACTTCAATGGCTTATCTGCCATTGGGGGCATAAGCACTAGAGAACTTGCCAAATATCTTTTGAGCAACTCAAAAGCTTCTTGATGGCATTCCTCCCATTTAAACTCATTTTCTTACTTGATTTTTAATAGAGAAGAAAATGCTAAAGTTTTCTTAGCCAAATTAGCTATGAATCTCCATAAAAAAAAATTATTTTTCCTAGGAAACTTTGCAACTCTTTTTTGTTAGTTGGAGGTTTTGCTTTCAAACTTGTCTTGGCCTTATTAGCATCCACTTCTAGCCCTTTTTGGTATACTAAGAAACCTAGAAAATTTCCAGCAAATACCCCAAATGCACATTTTAAGGGGTTCATTTTGAGTTTATAGATCCTCATTCTTTGAAATGTCTGCTGCAAATGTTTCAAATGCTCCTCAAAATTGTCAAACTTGATGGCTATATCATCTATGTAAACTTGTAAATATTTTCCAATCAAATCATGGAAAATAAAATTCGTTGCCCTTTGATATGTTGCTCCTACATTTTTTAATCATCCTTAGGAGTTGCTAGATTCAAGTTCCTAAATTTTTGCACACTCTTACCTTACCATTTTTCTTTATAACAGAGACAATATTAGACAGCCACTCAACATAACTGGTTGTTCTAATAAAACCTGCTTTCAGCAACCTTTCAATTTCCTCATTGACCAATAAGGTGACTTCATTGGTCATCCTTCTTAGGGGTTGTTTATAAGGATGGAAATTTCCTTTAATTGGGAGTCTATGCTCTGCCAATGTTCTATCTAATCCAGGCATTTCTTCATAATTCCATGCAAAGTAATCCAAATACTCAGAAAGCAAACCAACTAGTTTGCTCTTACATTCATTAGATCGATTAGCATTTACATCGATTGGCCTCTTACAAGCCTTACTCCCTAAGTTATATTCCTCTAAAGGGTTCTACACATCTACCTTGAGGTTATCAAGCTTGGCAGGAGCAGTCTTCAGATGTTCCAGTTGCACCTCTTTATAACTCAGAGGGCTACTGTCGATAACATATTCTACCTAGGAACAATTGGGCAAACAATTAGGGCTAAACTCACAAAAAAAAAATAAATAACACCTAGAAAAGTTGATCTAATTACAATAGCTATCTCATCTAGCTTGTCTTCTTCTATCACTTGTAACTACATTACTCTTGATCTTACAACCTCCACTATCATAGGCCTTTTACATACGCATTAGGCTTGGCTTAGCCAATTCCTGGCCTATTTGCTTGAAACCTTCTTTAATAAAGGCCTTGAACTCATCATTAGTCAAACCTTTCTCCTAAGACTTGACTTCTTCCTCATCAATCACAACTGGACCCAAATCCTCATCATACTGCACAACTTCTATGTTGTTAACATCAGTAACAAAAGGATTTGCATCTGCCCAGTAAACTTCCATTCCTCTTTTTTTACCTTGACCACCATTGGTTAAAAAGATTAGTGCCTGGTGTAGAGAAAAGGGTACACAACCATTAAGGTGTATCCAGTCTCTACCTAGTAACACATTATAGTTAGAGGTAGAATCTATTACAAAGAAAGTTGTTCCCATTAACCTAGAATCAACTTGAAGTTGTAAAGCCACTACTCCTCTAGCCTCATATGACCCACCAGCGAAATTACTTATATTCACATCAGTAGCAAGCAAGTCATCGACATATTTCTCGATAGCTTTCAGCGTCCTAGAATGAAGAATGTTGACAATAACTCCATTATCAGCTAACACCCTTAGATGCCTGATGAGCTTGTCTTCTGGCTTTTATAGAACAACTTTCTCTCCATCGACAGACCTTACTACCTCAATTGATCTTGGTAGCTTGGCCTATGTCTCAATCATTGCTATTTGAACCACAAGCTCAGTTAAGTCTTCCACATCTTCTGTCAACTCATCTAGTTGGTCAGGCTTGGCCTAGAAACTATAAGGAATAGCCACAATCATATTGCACTCCTTAGATGGAGGTAAAGAACCAAAGTGAATGGCAGCTAGTTTCTCCCCAAAGTCATCACCAAAACTATCTGACTTCACTTCATCTTCTCTAACTCTGTAGACACCCCATTTTTGACCGACCTTAACACTCAGACGTCATCGATTGAGCACTCGGTGATTGCACATGTTGTGCTCATTCTGAGGTTACGGAGTCTCAGCTAAGAGCCTTGCCTCCAGACTTCGAGACTCTTTTGTATTTTGCCTTGGCTTGCGAACCATGTTCTGTTTTCTCTTCCTGAAGGAAGGGAGAGGTCTCGTAGACCATCTCTCAGTGGCCGTAGGCTACTTTTCGTGGTCGTAGACCACTGTTCCCGTTTGGAGACCAGTTTTCGATTTTGAGCTTAGCCGTCTTTCGATTTGAGAACCGCTTAACTTTCTCCGTTTGCTCCAGTTTTTGGCACACACCTTGTTTCCTCTCTCTAGAGAGACACTGTGGCCCGAGAGACCACATTTGTGGTCACACGCCACTTTCGATGCTTAACAGTCAATTTTCGGGGCAACCAGCTGCGCGTTTTGGCCCCCGAACCCTCGTTTTGCATCCGTCTTGGTTCATTTTTGGCATGGACCCTATTTTCATTGTTTGGAAAGTGGTACAATGGTGGGAGACCACCTTTCTCTTTGCCGGCCGATTTTCTTGATAGGAAGCTGGTCTCCTTGGCTTTTGGGCCACAATTGCTAGTCTCCCACCACACCACTAGCTTGCATTCAGTTAGGAGACCACTAAATAGGGCTGTTGACCACCTAAACCTTTTGACCCTGGTCAGCTAACCAGGGCTAGTGGCCGGCTGACCACCTGAACTGGTCGGCCTACCTCCCTCAGTCTTGTCTCTGTGAGTTCTTACCAGTTGTGCCAGCTGGAAAGCACAGAATGGATCCTCTATACACGTGTATGGAGGATCTTCAAGCTTGGTTTTTAGCTTCTTGGAGAAGCTTTGGACCTTTTTGGCTATAAAGGAGGGCCTCCCCCTCCTTTGTGCTGGTTCAGAAATTGGTTGAAAGAAAAATATATATCTCTCCCTATATCTCTACATTTTGGCTCCAAAAGTGCATAGTTTTTTGCCCTTTTACGCTACACCTCATAACATACCACTTCCATCATCAACCTAAGCTTCTTGGAGGTCATTTGCAGAGGTTAAAGGTTGAGTTTTTGGTCCAGAGGTTGCTGGTCTTGCTGAGCTACAAGGGTAACACCCTATTTCCTCTTTTGAGCTTTATTTTGCTCCACCTTTTAGCCATACTTGCAAGCATTTTTTAGCTTTGGTGTAAACTGAAAAAAGTCTTATTTTGAGGCCCTTAACATGTTTGTTTAAGATCATTTTTCTGTTGGGGGTCATCTAACCCCTTGCATGCTTCATTTCACCTTGTTTTGAGCCATGCATTAAGGCCTTTGTTTTGAGCTTTGTTTGCCCTTTTGACCACTGAAATCCAGCAGATTTTCAGTGGTTATTATGTGTTTTTGAGAGCCAAAATCAGAGAGGGGTGACTCTCTCTCTCCTTGTTTTGTTTTCTAGCATTTTTGGCCTTACAAAGAGCCCTTATTTGCATGCTTCCAAGCCATGTTTCAAGCCATTTTGGTGAGTTTTAGGACCTGCATGGGCTCTTTCTAGAGCTTGTTTTGCCATATTTGATGTCCATCTTGCATGTGTAGAATAACCCTCTTCATAGCATATCAAAGGAGCATCTCATTCTTGCATGCATTAACCATGTTTCAGTGGGTTTTTGGACTTTATTTGGCATGTCATACCTCTGAATTTTGCTAGTTTGGTGGCCTCTTGATTGCCTCACATGCTTGGAGTGCAAATCCTCTTTACTAGCTTACAATGCATGCTATTTTGGCCTTTGATTCTAGCACTTTTTGGCCATGCCTTAAACTGATTTTGTGCATGTTTTGGACTGCCTTAGCTCTTTTTTTTGGGCCTCATCGTCGAATGATGTTTGTTATGCATGGTTGTAGTTCAATACCCTTGCCTAGCTTTGAGTTTTGAAGCCTATTGCATGCTTATATTGAGGTGTTTCCATGTTTTGACATCATTGTGAATCATATTTGAGAGCTTATATTTATGCCATATTCCCGTGTTTTCCACTCTTTAAATGTGTTTGAGAGTTATGCATGAATACCTCATTTTTGGACCATTGGATGAGCTTCATTTCTATGCATTTTGAGCCATCATTTTAGACCATTTTCCCACTGTCTTGGACCTACATAGGGACTTTTTGGAGCTGGTTGGGTCATTTGAGCATTGCTTTGTGTACCTCTAGTATAATGGACTTTACTAGTTTCGGTATCCGGGCCATCTAGCATGCATTGTGTGAGGTGTTTACATGATTCGGGACCATCTTGCATGTCATTTTAGAGCTGGAAAATATGTGATTGTATGCCATATTTCATGCTTACCATGCTTTAGCGGAGTTGCACTTTGTGCCTTAGGTTTGGTCCCTTGCATTTGTGCATGTTTGCATGTGTGTTGTTGCTTCATTTTCATCATGTATGGCCACTGATTTGAGTGTGGCTGAGGCCCATTCATTTTAGTTTAAGTCCATCTTGCATTATGTATGCAATATCCATGTTGTCGCATGCTTGATCGTCGCATTGTGTATGCCTTGTTCATGTCTTCGTGCATGTCCATCTTCGTATGTGCATTGCGTATGCCATATAGCTCATGTGCATTGAGTATGCCATTCTTAGTTCATAGCATTGTGTATGCTAGTTGCATATTTGCATATCATCCCTCGCATGCTAGCATGATTAGGTTCCATTGCGTTTAGGGTTGCATGCTAGTCGTATTGTGTATGCCATGTATATTGCATTGTGTTTGGAATAGGGTTTAGTCCAAACATGGGAAACGAGGGACGTTTTGTACTCCAAGTGACGAAATGTGCCTCGATTCTCGGTCGCCGGCACTCCGGATTACCCATGAGGGAGTTTAGGCCTTGTTGTGTTTATATGTGCATTCATTTTACATCGAGTTGTGCAATTCGACTCCTCGGCCATCATGCATCGAGATGCGTGATTGGTGGCACGAGGATCGAGGACTACACTCTTTGGAGCTTGTGCAATAATGGAGAGAGTGGTCATACACACATATGTTGAAAATACTTTGCCATGCCCCTTTCTCGCTCTCTGTTGCAGCAAACCGGAAACCAGTAGCAAAAACTAGTCAGCAGCCTTTTGGAGCTTTGTACAGTGTTCTGGGACCAGTTGCAAATAGAGGCAAATTGGGGCATCGCGATGGATTTCCCGACAAGGCGACTTGAGCATGCATGCATCCCTATCATTCGGAACAGAGCTGAGGCAGTCCATTTTGTTTAATTTGCATGCTAGTTTCCTTACTTAGTTAATTCATTAATTAATTAATGTTGTGTAATAATTAGTTTAATTAGCTTAGATTAACTAGTTTATTCTGTACTATTCATTCGGACCCTCTGAAAAGGGCAATGTTGTAATAAGTGTGCGTGTGTATGTGATACATGTCTTCCAACCCCACGTCTTTATCCCTTTTATTTACCAGCTTATGATGGTTAGTTTAGGGCACGTTTCAATTAGCATACTTATGCTCGCATCTTTGCATCCATTTATTCGTCTTGCATGCACCGGGCTCGGCGCATCATACTAACTGCATTGTATTTCAATTCCGAGTTGAATACATGTATCGATTGTTGCATCTCATATGCCATCTTAGAATAGCCGAGTCTATCTTAGTTGCATTCTTGCATGTGTTGCATTAGGCATCTCAGCATAGTTAGGATTCATGCATGTTTTCTAATTAGCTTCTTTCTGTTTTGGCTTGGAGTACTCGGTGAGTGTTTATGCTTTAGCATCCTTACATGCGTGTGAGTGACTGCCATGATAGCATGCTTACCATGAGGCTATTTGCTTATGTGATATAACTGCCTAAATGCCTGTGGGTGGAGGTTAGGTTATTTGAATTTAAGCAATACATTGAATGAGAGTTTTAAGCCCACTTGAGAGTGGCAAAATCATGTATTCTAAGCCAACCCAAGGGTGGCAAAATCCACGTCTTAGCCTACTTGCGAGTAGCACCTTCAAACCATTTTTCAAAACGAACATGAGATGTTTTATTCCAATTTAGGTGACCCAATCTATACTTGTATGCTGTGCGCATCACATAGTAATTCTAAGCTAATAACCGGAATAAGAGCACATATGTTTTCAAAACTCGATATCATGCTTAGTAGTGGCCGATCTTTGATTGGGCGAGCGGGGGTGCTCATAGCTGACCTTCCCTAATCGTACCCAAGTTCCCGAGCCGAGGCAACTTTGGTGATGACACGTGACCTTAGGCAACGAGTCAAGGTTTCCTAAATTCCCCCAAAATAACTATTTAGATGGCGACTCTGTATCTGGCAAAGCAGTCCATGTTTGGCACTTCTTTCTAAAAATCTATTTTTCAAAACGATTTGTCGGATTTGGACTCTTTGGTGATTTGTCAATCTTGCATTGCACTTTGTGAGATCAGATTAAGAACCATGACATTGAGTCCAAACTGTAGTGAGCCCCAATGAACAAAACGGGATTTTCCCAGGACGTTCGGGGACGTCTACAAACTCCTTCCTCACTATTCATGTTATCAATGGCCATTTCCTGGTCCTGAACTCCTTTCATTGCCACATCTTTCTCATTATTGTCATCTTTATCAGACATTAAATCCTTCTCCAACTCTTTTAATTTCTGTCTCAGCAAAGCCTTTTCAGAAAGCTTTCTAACAAGTCTATCATCTGTCTTTTCTAGCTCTATTTTCCTTTTTAAAATATGAACTGGTTGTACTAGATGAGCTCTAGAAATTGAACCCTTCACTTCCTTTTCTCCAACAGCAGAAACTAATCCTTCTCTAGTCCATACTAAATCTTGTCTTCCAGCTGGCTTATCCCCTATAGTTGCAGACATCATGGCATGGAACTTTCTTTGTTCCCTCATTTTCTGAGTTCTTGTTTCTCCCATTGGTCTCCAACCAATCATGGGAAACTTTGGATGAGACACTCTTTGCCATCCTAGATGAGATGGTACTAGAGGCTTTACCATTCTTGGTTGAACTAGTTGCATATCTGGCCTTATTTTTAGACCACGATACTGCTGTTGAAGTCCTCCAAATGGTCTCACAAACTGTTGCTGCCCCTCATATGGCCTTCCAGTTTGTTGATGGCCATTATGTAGTGCACCAAATTGTTGTTGCTGGCCACTATATGGTCTAGTCAGTACCTTTGGACTCCCATAGGGCTTAGGACCTTTTTGCTATCTGAGCATGGTCCTTATTTTACTTGATCCGCCAAAGCATGGATGAATAGGAGCTCCTTGGAACAAAAATGGAGCATCATCCTTACCATAGTTCTCTGCAGGACCATATATCCCTAGGTTTGTCCCATCATAGAACAAACAATCGTTGTCGAAAATTTGCAGATCACCACCACCCATGATGTTGAACCTCAGGCCAACATTCTTTCTAATTTTTGAATTCCATCAATCACAATGGCCTTAGCTCTTTCTTTCTCAGTACCACATCTGAAACAAATGAACCTCTCACTAAGCTCTCCTTGAACTCTTTTTCTTTTGCTTCTTTTGCCATTTTCTCCATCCTCTCTTTGTGGAGCTTCTCTAATTCCACCAAGAGAACTCTGGGGTTCTTATCCTTCTTCTTTAGATCAATCGACTAAAAGTCAATTAATTTCCTGTTAATCTCCACCATATTTGGAAATAGATCATTCTCAACTGCCATGACCCCTTTATCTTTTTTAGCATATTTTAGAATTTCTTTCTGAATTAAATCCTACACACAATTTCGAAATGTAACACAGTTATTAGTGGAATGCCTAAAAGAGTTATGCCACTTACAATACTCCTTGCCAACCCTATCTTTTTCTCTAGGACTGTTGTGGCCAGGAGTCAAAGTTAAAAATTTGTTTGCTAACAACTCATCAAATAATGCATCTGCTTTTGATAAGTCAAAAGAATACTGCCTACGTAACACAACCATATTCTTTTTGGTTGGCTATGTTATTGGCATGCTCACAGCCTTGTTAGCTTTCCTTAATGTTTCACAAACCACAGGCTTTTTACTCATCACTTGAGCAACATCTATGTCAACATCCATATCAAACTCAACCTCTTGGTAATAAGTCCCAAATGAGGCTGCATTTCTCTGAGAATGGCCTCATAGCTGATTGCCCTTGAAGACAACTCAAATAAGTCTCTAAATATCATACCTTCAAACTTTTTCCTAAGTTCAAAATCTAAACCATTTTGAGCTAATCTTATGATTTCTATTTCAGGCATGTACACATGACATCTGTTTTTTACTTTCTTAAACCTGTTGATATACTGTTCTGCACTCTCTTGTCTTTATTTAAATTTTGACAAATCCACCATTGTCACCTCAAGCTTGGTTCTAAAGAACTGAGCATGAAACTGACTCTTCATTTCTTGCCAAGCATGAATAGAATTTTCTGGAAAGTTGATAAACCATGTAAATGCCACTTTAGACAGAGAATGAGGAAAGAGTTTTAATTTTAAATTGTCATCATAGCCAGGTTCTCTACATTGGAGTATGAACCTGCCTACATGTTCTATGGTTGATTGTCTCTATTCTCCTGTAAACAAAGTAAACTCAGGAATCCTATAATTTCTTGGAATGGGGGTTGTTTCTACCCATGGAGGGTAAGGACTCCAGAACATTGGCCTATCTTGCCTTCTTAGGCCTGGACCGTACATTTCTTGTATGATGTTCATTATTTGCTGCCTATTATTAATCCAAGGGTCTAAGTATTGTTGTTGTTGTCCCCCTCCTTGAACTTTTGGTTGGAAGTAAGAAAAAGGGGGGCCAGCCCTCTAGGCCTTGGATGCATCATGTTGGGTTCATAATATAGTTGTTGCATGGCATGATCTCGTATATCCTGAGGCCTTACTTGATTAATTGGCCTATTTCTCTGTTCTGCCATAGTCTGATAACCTTCTATAGGCTCATCAAATGCACGATTACCATACATTTGTGGCCTTGGTTGCCCCTAGGTCTTATTCCTATATCATTTAAGTTATGATTAAACACTAAATTTGCGAGGTATTCCCTCTCAAACACAGGATTCATAGTCATTCCTTCCCCATATTTTTCTTGGAGTGTGGGAGGTCTATAAAATAATATAGGTTCATTTACATTTGCTTCTTGTTGAGAGGCCACATGAGGTATGAATTGTGCTTTATTTACCTAAGTCTGCTCCCCAACCCTTCTTGATTGGTGCTTGATGTTGGCTTTCTCAAACAAAGCCAACAAGTAGTCTACCATCACTTGATTCCCATACGCACATGGAGCCAATAGCTTCGAGTGTGCAATAGAAGAGCCCTTCTTGGATCAGTAGGAGGACAATTAGACTGGCCAGTTTTGGCCATTTCCTTGGCCTACTTCCTGTCTGTCCACTGAATGGCCATCACCTAGGTTGTTGTGCACTCCTTCAAGTCCACTATCCAACTATTCTCCATCTTCAACCATTTTCTCGTGGTCTTCAAAAATTTCATGTTGTTTCTTTCTAGCCATCACTAGGTCCCACTAGGCGTGCCAAAATATGTTAGCAAAAATCTAGTTTAGGTCAAATCGACAAAGGAGATTCGACAGAATAACCAAATTTTCACACATAACAACAGATCAAGCAATTGTTGTTGGTGTCCTATGCCTTATAGCTTCAAGGATTTCTTTGGAGATTGCAATGTGAAGAAATAAGTTTGGATAAATTGGAATTTGATTAAAGAACAAGTAAACTTGCCACTTAATTACAATAATTTAATTACAAGTTCAATGTACACAATAATCAACAGAGGAAAACTTGGTCACAGAGGCTGAACTACAAATAAAAATACTCCTAAGTTAAAAAAAATAAATAAATAAATAAGAACTACTGCTATCTAAGTTAAATTACTCCTAATTTTACATGGGTTATGAATTTGGTTGAAGATCTTTATGCCTTCGAATTTCTAGCCTTTATGCTATTGGCCCTGCTACTTATCTGCTAACACGTGTTCCACTATGGAGCAAATTACCTACACTTCTTGCATAACTACCCATGATCTCTATAACCGCTGGTAACTACCTCTATGCTGCAGTTTCTACTTCTTCTTGCAAACGAACCGTTTGCCCTACATCACTTACATGCCTAACTTCATGGCTTGACAATTGGGCCACGTTTGGCCACATCCCATTACACTATTAGATGATTCGACAGAAGAAACTGCTTTTGCCACTTCTACCTCTTTAACTGTTTCACTACTGTCACTTGTTCTGCATTCTGGTACCCATATCCCACTATAAACTCATGGTCTTCACCCCTAACATCCACTGGATCAACTCTCTGCATTTGTTATGTTTGTTTGACAAAGAAAATAAATTTTAGTGCTAACAATTCTAAATAATTTATCAAATTTTTTACTAAATCTCTCACATAAGTATATAACTCATACAAATCTACATGTATGTGAGTTTTATATCCATATAAAAGGTTTAGTAAAAATTTTAATAAATTATTTAAGCTCCTCAAATGAAAATGAAAAAGGTAAGAGAAGAGAGCATGAGACAAGAAACAGAAGCGAAAAGACAAGAAGGAAAGAGGAGAGAGAATGACAGCGGAGAAAGAAAAAGAAAACGTGAGTTTTAGGGACAGTGAGCATGTGAGAGACGATAGAAAGTTCCCTCTCTTTTGTAATTAAAGTTTGAGGTTTTAAACCATATTGCAATTCTAAAGCACTTCCAACACCGACCCATAAATAAGAATCCCAAATATAGGGGTGTACGCGGGTTGGTTGCGGCCACGAAACCTACAATCCGCCATCCGTCCGCCAGATTGGCAGATTAGAGAAAATCAATCCGCATCTGTCCACCAATCTAGCGGATGTGGATTGAGCAGATTGGCGATTTGGCAGATGGATGCAAATCGGTTTGGCGGTTTAAAACTTTATAAATTTTCAACATAATTTAACTTGTGCACTTCCTCAAAAAAAGAAGAAGAAAGTATTACAGTTAATGACTTAAAAAAATATTACAATCATTGCATGCTTCATCCAAAACAAAAAAGTTTGAAACTTTAGAATATCACAATTACTGCATGTCTCATCCACATAAAGTATTACAATCTGTGGTTCTTAAAATATAAAAACAATTCAAACCACCAAAACCATGAATATAGCACTAATAGAGATTGTATGTCTTTGTATTGTTACATCTATATTTGTTTTTGAAAACAAAAACCAACCAATATATATCATATTTTCGATTTATTATTTTTAGAGATAGATTTAAAAACCAAAAAATATAGATAAATAGATTTAAAAACCAAAAAATATAGATAAATAATACGTTTATTTTTTTCAATTTAAAAAAGATATTCAAGTTGAAATTTTTTTTTTAACAGAATATTTAAACTCTTTTTTAATTGAAAACACAAACAGAATATTTAGGCAAACTGAAAACACAAAGTCTTATAAATTACTAGAGGTGATCGCGGTTTTGGCGGTTCGGTTGCGGCCAAAGGAATCTCAAATCCACCATCCGTCTGCCAGATTGGTGGATTGGAGAAAATCAATCTGCAACCGTCCGCTCGTCATCACGCATCCGTCCAAAATATGGTAGATCGGTTCGGTTCGGTCGATTTTGATAGATCGGTATATCCGCTGCTCACCCCTACCTAAATACCACTGGGGTATAATTGCCCTTAGATTTTACATCCAATCTTGGTTTCAATTTTTTAAATTCAATTTTTTTAAAATTGAATATTTTATTTTTGTATATTTTTTTATTTTTAGTGTATATTTTTAAAATTTTAAATAATTTTTAGTTTTTTAAATGCAGCTTACTTAAATGTATTTAAATAATAAAACATTTGTAAAAAAATATTTTTGAAAATTAATAAATATAGAAAAATATTTTTAAAAAAATGTACTGAATTTTTGACTTTTTTTGTATTTTTAGTATTTAATAAATATTTTAAATATTTTTTCACAAATATTATACTTTTTATGTGTATTTATGTTAGGTATATTTAAAAATTTTATAAAAAAAATTACTTAAAATATTAAAAAAATTCAACAAAAATACAAAAACAAAAATGTAAATTTTTTTAAAAAGTGAATTCTAAAAATAGAAACTAAAAAGAGTGTATTCTACTTTATTTACAAAACTTTTTAATTGTTTTAGTCAGCTTTTCAGATTTCAAGTCAAATTGTAATTGAGCTTATTTGTATAATGTCATTTCGACAAGAAACGAAGAACAACAACATGATAGTATTAATTCTATGGTAAATTACAAATACTGAAAATATAAATTGCCTTCGGTGGTTCAAAAAATTATAAATACCTTTTTATTAGAAATTTTTTATTTTTGAAATTCATAATTACTCTCCTATATAATAATAAAATTACCTAAATTATTAATTGAAACATATTTTTAACAGCATTAAAAACAGTTAATTGAGTTGATGATTTATTAATAAACTGAGCGATTTGTTATGAAATTAGAAATCTCGGGGGATGAAATGTAATTTTCAAAATCACAAGAAGCGATTCGTATTTTAATCAAATCTCATGAGGTGTATTTATAATTTACCCTAATTCTAATTATCACTTTTATATTTTTATTAAAATCTCACTTTAGTCTCTCTATAATAGTTTAGGCTTCGTTTGGGAATATGATTTTTTAGTAACTTTTTGCCTTTCTGGTTAAAATATTATGTAAAAAAAAATTAGTATGTTTGGAATAAATTTTTAGTTTTTTACGTAAAGATATGCAAAAAATAGAGAAAAAAAAGTGAATATTTGACTTTTTAGTATAAGTTATTAGCTTTTTAATTTTTTTAATAACTTTTTGACTTTTCAACTAAAAAGTGATGTTATCAAATGAGATCTTAGTATCTCTATAATTTGACTAAAAGTTCACTTTAGTCCCTCCATCAATTTTCAGAACACTGTTATATAATTGGGCCCAACTGACTTTAGTAGTTGTCTAGGACAATTGAAATATCTAGGGGGTGAGATTGAGCGTAAATTACCGAAGTACAAATTGTAATTTCTCCTTTTATTTTTATTATTATTATTATTATTATTATTATTATTATTATTATTATTTCAAAATTGGTACGGGCATGCATGTTATTTAAGTGTGGGTTGTCATCACAGTTAGCCAAACAATCAAAGCAAGCTTAAGTTTGTTAGAAATTCAGTGCAATGGCTCTTAGCCTTGTATTTCCTATCTCTCCTTATAGTACTGCCACTCTACTATATCCAAGCTCTGCCTCACAATTAGCACCCATTCATGGCCGATCCCTGCGTGCCATTCGATGCATTGTTGTTGCTGATGGACCTTGCAATCAAAAGGTCATCAGACGATCCGCCAACTACCAACCTCCCATTTGGGACCATGACTATGTGCAGTCACTTAACAGTAAATATGTGGTATATGTAGTTACTATTATTATATATACTTTGCCTGGTTAGTGGATGCAAATCAATGGTAATTGCTAACAAAAAAATATTTTTGTAGGGAGATGTATATGAAAAAAGGGCTGCAAAGTTGAAGGAAGATGTGAAGATAATGCTTGAGAAAGTAGTGGATGAGGATCCATTGGATGCACTTGAGATGATTGATGACTTGCAAAGGCTTGGAGTGTTCTATCACTTCAAGGATGAGATAGAGAGAGTACTTGAGAGAATATACAACATGAATGATAAGTACAACAATGAGGATTTGCATGCTACAGCTCTCAAATTTAGGCTTTTGAGACAACATGGGTACAATGTCCCTCAAGGTACTTCAATGATTTCCTCACTCCATATATGTCAAAAATTTAAGGGTTAATTACACTTAGCAACTCTCTTCACTTTCACCTAATCTCACTTTAATTCATTCACTTTCAATTATAATACCAATTATTTACACTTTAAGTCAAGTTCGTTGTCAACCCTTCCACCCATCTACCGTTATTAAGGTTGATGAAAACTAAAAGTGAAGGGATCAAAGTGAGATTTTAGAGAAAGTATAAGGACCAAAATGAGATTTTGATGAAAGTATAAGAGTTTTAATGTGACCAAAAAAAAAATGTCATGTTTAGAGCACATGACAAATTCTGTTAGCCTTATTAATGGTAGATAGGCAAAGGGATGACATTGCAAATTAACTTACAGTATATGAGGTTAATTGTCACAATTAAAAGTGAAAGCCAAAATGAGAGGATAGTGAAAATGTAGGGGTGCTAAGTGTAATTAACTCAAAATTTTAAGAGAAAACACACACACACCACCCCCCAAAAAAGAAAATGAAAAAAAGAAAATAATAATAATAAATAAATGAGAAGCAAAAAAACTTAAAACGATTAGACATTGATGCTATGAACTGTATATCTTTATGTGTCCAGTAGAGATTGAGAACTCAAATACAAAAATATATATATATATATATATCAAGAAAAATTGTGTAATCCAAATTTATTCTAATTGTGAATTGAACATGAATCACGCACTATTTTTCTCAATATATATATTGTATTTGAGCTGATACTAATTAATAGTTAGCTTGAATTGCAGACGTTTTTAAAAAATTTACGAACGAGACGGGGAATTTGAGGTCTTGTCTTTGTGAGGATACAAAGGGACTACTATATTTGTATGAAGCCTCATATCTTTCAATTGATGGTGAAAGTTTATTAGATGAGGCCAGGGATTTCACAACTAGAAACCTCAAAGAAAACCTCAAGAAGAAGGATATTGATCAAAATCTCGCCATGCTAGTTAGACATTCCTTGGAGCTTCCCCTACATTGGAGGGTGCAAAGGCTAGAGGCAAGACGGTTCATTGACGTGTATGAGAGAAGACAAGATATGAATTCTGTATTGCTTGAGCTTGCGAAATTAGATTTCAACATGGTGCAAGCAAATCACCAGCAAGAAGTAAAACAAATGTCGAGGTCAAAAATGTTCCCAATTTTCGTTATGTAGTAAGGGTGCAGCCATATAAGTCACCATATATATATGTATGTATGTTGTATTTCATATACCTTATGTAATGTTCTTTTCCTTGTTATGAATATAGGTGGTGGAGGAGTACATGTTTGGGGAAAAAATTGAGCTTTGCTAGAGATAGGTTGATGGAGAGTTTTTTTTGGCCTCTGGGAATGAATTTTGAGCCTCAATTTGGATACTTCAGGAGAATGTCCACGAAGGTCTGCACACTGATGACAATAATAGATGATGTCTATGATGTGTATGGTTCATTGGAGGAACTTGAACTATTTACCAATGCCGTTGAGAGGTTGGTTGATGGGAAAATGGTTGTGTCAATATCATCTGCATTAATTTGCATGCTTCTTAGCTATATATCTTTAACATGAAAATACTTCTTTTTTCTTTTTAACTTTTAGGTGGGATATCAGTGCAATGGAACAACTTCCAGACTATATGAAGATATGCTTCCTCGCTTTATTCAACTCTACTAATGAAATGGCTTATGATGCACTTAAGGAACAAGGATTGCACATCATTTCACACCTAAAGAAAGTGGTATCATTTTCTTTATGAACTTTTTTTTTTTCACCCCAACTTCGCAGCAAATAAAAAAGGATAAATTATAAACACACCCCATGAAATTTACTTAAATTACAAATTACCCCCTATAATTCTAGAAATTAGATTATGGCCCCTAAAATTTCTAATTTCATAACAAATAAGTCATTTTATTAATAAATCATCAAATTTTATTAATAGATCATCAAGTTAATTAACAGTTTTTAATAATATTAAAATTTTATTTTAATTAATAATTCAGATAATTTCATTACTATATAGGTAAACAGTTAAAATTTTCACTTTTTAAATTAATTTTATTAAATAAAAAATTCTAACAGAAAGGTATTTGTAATTTTTCAAATCACAGGGAGTAATTCATATTTTAAGCAAACCTCAGAGAGTGTATTTATAATTTATCTAAAAAAAATAAATAAATTACAAAAAAATAAAATAAAATAGACACAAGGGAGGGTAGGTGGACTTCACAACACCCACCATTGTGTCTATTGGCTCACACACTTAACCTTGTCTTTTTTTATTTATTTTTTATTTTTTTTAAGACTTTTCTTTTTTTCTTTTTCTTTTTTAGATCATATTCAAAGTAAATTTAAATGTCCTTAATTTTTTGTAGTTTCTTCAATTAATTGACCATTCTAAATGCTTTAGTGGGCAGATATTTGTAAATCTTATTTATTGGAGGCAAAGTGGTACTACAACAGATATACACCAACCTTTGAAGAATACATGAACAATGCGTGGATTTCGATATCAGCTCCTCTTATGCTAGTGCATGCTTATTTTTTTGATTCTAAATCAGTAACAAAGGAGGCCTCGGAATGCTTATTAGAAAGTTACCCAAATATAATTCGCTGGTCATCAATTATTTTCCGACTTTCAGATGACTTAGGAACATCATCGGTAAGTGAGTTACACACCCATTGGATCCCGGTAAAAAATGGAAAGGGAGGGAAGAAGGATGAAGAATATCAATTCTCTTTAAAGCATTGTTCAACAATTTTCCTTTCCTATTCAATTATTTTCAATATTCAAACAATGTTGAAGACAATTTCTTGACCACATGTTAATCATTCTCTTTGATTCAGGACGAGTTACGAAGAGGCGACGTTCCTAAATCAATCCAATGCTATATGCATGAAACTGGTGCCCCTGAAAACGATGCCCGTGAACACATGAAATACTTGATTGGTGAGACATGGAAAAAGATGAATGAAGATGGAGGTGCAAATTCTCTCTTCACTAAGACTTTTGTTGGGAATGCAATGAACCTTGCTAGGATGGCTCAGTGCATGTATCAGTATGGAGATGGGTATGGTGCTCCAGGCAACGAGACTAAATATCGTGCCTTGTCATTAGTAGTCAATCCTGTTCCCCTTATGTAGACAAGGGATAAAATACTCTTTTGAATAAATGATTACTTTTTATTTTCGATGTAACCAAAAAGAATAATAATAAATGATTACTTTTATAAAAAAAATATTTATGTCTTTTCAAAATGTAATGACTAGAAGTGAGGTATGGGTGCAGAGATAGTCAAGAAGTTTGCCTATCCAACGCTTGCTTTAGTCTCTGTTTGTGGTGACATAAATCTCTCCCTACAACCTATGAATTCAGAATTCTTACAAGGTATACTCGACATGAATTAGGCATTACTGAAACTTTTCCCAGGAATATGTCAAAAAAGTATAAACTACTACTAACATTATCAACTAATCAAAGCGTTATCAATTCAATCCTTCATTTCAATTAAGTACTATGTTCTTTCGAAAAAAATCATTCTAGTGTCAAAAACCAAAAAACCAATAACTAGAGCCTCAATTTAGGGCATCGCATAAAGGATTCCTATTTCATGGAAAGCATAAAAAAAACAAACTAGAAAATGAATGAATTCAAAGCTCTAGTTCCATCTAAAGTATTTCCAACCTACTAGGCATATAATGTCTATTAGTTAAAGAATAATGCTTGAGAGCTCGAAAATAAGCCCCCTTAATCCCCCTAATG
This sequence comes from Camellia lanceoleosa, assembly GCA_025200525.1. Classification (NCBI taxonomy): domain Eukaryota; kingdom Viridiplantae; phylum Streptophyta; class Magnoliopsida; order Ericales; family Theaceae; genus Camellia; species Camellia lanceoleosa. Next base: position 112,762,050 of record CM045770.1, on the reverse strand, counting down.
CCCAAAACGACGTCGTTTTGGGCATTAGGCTTTTTTTTTTTTTTTTTTCTTATTTTCTGCCATTTTCGTTCGACCTGCAGGGGAGGGAGAGGAGAGGGAGAGGGAGAGGGAGAGAAAGAGAAAGAGGGAGAGGGAGAGGGAGAGAAAGAGGTTGCCGTCGTCTCCGATCCGTCGCAGATTCGTCGCCGATCGCCGCGCCTTCGCCTCCGTCACCGATCGCCATGCCTCTGCTCGTTGCCTCTGCCATTGCCGATCGCCGCGCCCCCCGCCTCCGCCTCCAGCCCATTTTTTAGGCCCCCTCCAATCCCCATCCCCCTCCTCCCCCTCCCCCTCCCCCTCCGTCTTCTTCTTCCTTCTGCTAAAAAAAAAAAAAATGAAATTCAAGACATTCGGGGGAGTTCAGATTCGAGCTCCCTAACACGACCCATTAGTTCAAGTAACTAATATAACTTAATTTTTTAACTCAGAAGCCAATAACTAGAGCCTCAATTTAAGGCATTGCATAAAGGATTCCTATTTCATGGAAAGCATAAAAAAGAAACTAGAAAATGAATGAATTCAAAGCTCTAGTTCGATCTAGAGCATTTCCAACCTACTAAGCATATGGCCCCGTTTGTTTTGGGCTATAGGGAGGGTATTGGGATTAGTAATACCAAGGTATTACTAATGCCCTTGTTTGTTTGCAGAAAAAGCCTTGGGACTATTAGTCCCTTGGTATTGCTAATACCCTTGGAGGGGGGATTGGTAAGGAGGAGGTAGAGATGGTATTAGAAAAATAGTGAGGAGATTAGAAATTTTTTTATTTTTTTTATTTTTTATATATTGGAAAAAAAATTTAAATATAATGTTTAATTTTTTATATTTTTTTATTTGTTTTATTATTTTATATAAAAATAATTTAACAATTCTTCATTATTAATCCCCTCACTATCAATCCCCTCACTATTAATCCCCTCACTATTAATCCCCTCACTAACAATCCCATCACTATTAATCCCCTCACTATCAATCCCCTCCATTCTATCTCCCAAAACAAACGGGGGGATAATGTCTATTAGTTAAAATACCTAATATAACTTAATTTTTTCAAATCCAATTGACTAGGTATATGATCATTAGGCATTTCGATTTTAACTCACATTCACTAGCTAAATGTAGCTAAGACTAGGCAAAATCTATTTAACCCTTGTGATCATTTTCCTCCATATTTGTTGTTAATGTAGCATTTCATAAATTGAGTGATATTTGAATGAATAGTTAAAATAAAAAGTAAGGTTGAAGTGAAACATAAGAAAAATGAATTGGCAAAATAATATATATATATATATAATAGTAACTTTTAAATAAGTAAAATGCTTAATAACATTGGAGATGCTCTAAGTAACCTTGGATATCCATGATAGTATCTTCCTTAATTTTTATTGTAAATGGGCCACAGAAGCAAATATCCCTCCTTGAAGTTTGTCTTCAATAGAACTTTTGTATTGTGTTACATGTTTTATGATTAGAGATGCAAATTTGGCCCAACCCGGTCCACAATTGGGCATGGGTTTTGGTTTGGGCTGGGCAGGGCCTAACTAATTTTTTTATCAAAATAATTTGAAAATGACATTGGGCCTTGAGCGTACCAGGTCTCGGACGAGCCTTGGAACGGGCCGGTGGGTCAAGCCCCAAAACACAAGACCAAGGCTCAGAGTCATAGACTAAACTTGGGCCTGGCCAGGCCATTCCGGGCTGCGAACAGGCTATTGGTGGGCCACGGGCCAATTTTACATCCCTACTGGTGATCTTTCCTCCCTTTTGAATTGTACTTTCTTCATGGTTGGAAATTTTTTTTTTTTTTTTTTTGGGTATATGAATTCAATGTTCTTTGCAAGTTGGGTAAAATCCTGAGTCTTGTTTGTGTTGTGCAAATATATCCAAACTAGGCCAGAGCTGATGGCTCTCTTGTATTGGTTTGAACTAACATTGGACATCCTAATCCTAGTGGCTTTTGGGAGCCAAGGAGCCAAGACTAGCAGAAATTATCATATAAATCCATAATACAACTTAATAATATGTCTAACTAGCGGTGTTTTATAATTTACTCACATTATTCTTATTTTTGTGGACCATGTAAGCACAAACAATAATTTACCTGAAATTACCATGTAAGCACATTATTTAAATTAAAACCTAACTGTCAATTTTAACTTGCAGTGATAAAGATTAATCAACTACAATTAATAATAAGGATGACACAGTAGTTAATATGAAAAACCCAATTAAAAAAATCTCTAAATGGGAAAAAAATAGAAGAAAAAAAAATCAGGATCCCAATGCTCAATAAAAATCTACTATCATGAATCAAGAGTACAAGACATAGATGAAGACTTACAACCACTCACCTAGCTTTACCTATCTCCCATGTCTTGACGAAACTTCAACGAATGCAGCCTAACCCCATCAGCCTTCTTGATCTATAGGACACCATGAAGCTCCATCGATCATCAACCTCTGTTCTTGATCGACTCTGATTACCACACTGACCGCACATGACAGAACAATGCAATGCAATGATATGAGGACTCTTTTTATAACATAAATCACTTAGAAAATTGTCATACAAAATATGAATCAATCTCAAAATATTTTTAGTAAAAGAAAATGGTTGTACTTAAAATGGATTATGAAGAGTTTATATAAAAATTTAGAATATCATATCCAAATAAGGAATTTTCTTAGTTTCACTTGAGTAGTAGACCTTTCCAGTGGCTGCCATTATATGTTACAAAATGTCCACTCAAGTGATGGATCGTCTGTTGATTGCCTAACGATTGCAGGCCACTAATAAAATCAGTCAAAAGGATTTGAATCACAATTGATCCGTGCAAGCGATCCATTGCCGCACATTGGGGACTCAATTGCTTGACCAAAACCAATGAGGATTAAATACGTTGATTTGAAACTTTCTCCAAAAACCTTTTGTTTAAAATAGACCTTTCCAAAATCCTTTTTCAAATACAATCTAACATGTATGCATAAATATACCTGAGCAAGTAACTGAGCGAAACTCGACTTGATTCCGATGGGATGACCTGACTGAGCGTGAACTTACAACCAACGACCCATACACAACTAAAGATCCTAAACATCACTGTGTGATTTGTCACACAGAAATAGACAATCAATATAAAGAATTAAACAAAAGAAAAGAATCAATAAAACAAACAAAATGATTGATGGCCATTAAGATTTTCTGGATTTTAAATTTTGAATTCATTTGTTGTATCTATAAACATGGGTTGTGATCTTACGCAGATTGTGTCTGTTCAAACCCTTTAAAATGGTTTCAACATAAACTAAAAGGTCTTGCAAAATAAAATATCCAAGTAGTTCTGCTTTTTCAATATTCATTGAAAAACTCTCTCAATGGCAAATAAGTACGTAATTTTCATTGAATTAGTTTTCTAATGAATATTAAAAAAGTATTTATGAGCTATTTTCTCTAAAAACATTATTTATTCATTGGCACTAATAATAAAGGCTTAATCAGAATTTATTGTCCCAAAGCCCCCAATAATAAACGACATACAGTTGTTTTAATTACAAGAATAAGTATGCAAGGGCGAAAAAACAAAAACAAAAAACCAGGGCAATGAATGAGCAAACCCCATTGCAGAGACACCCATGAATGAATGACCCAGCAGAGTGAATGGCACCAGTTGAGTGAATGCCAGCAAAATTGTAACTCACATATGTAACTTGCAGCAATGAAACTATGATGTCTGAAATTGCAACTGTCAAAAAAAAATGTGCAATAAAAAAAAAAACCTATTATTACCCACTAACCAATCCATAACACACATACACAGGCACAAAAACAGTAAATAGAAAATCCCTAAAAAACTAGGAGGGAAAAAAAATTTCAAAGATGCATCAGTTTCCTGGTCATCACAAGTTACCCTTGTGTGAAACACCAAATATCTCTACTCTTCCAAATTCCAAAGCTACCGACTCACCAAACACTGAATAACAATAACATAGGCATTTAACAA